>VXBA01002087.1:128796-460435 GCA_013399895.1 Serilophus lunatus | reverse complement strand
GGATGGATGGATGGATGGATGGATGGATGGATGGATGGATGGATGGATGGATGGATGGATGGATGGATGGATGGATGGATGGAGAGGGTTCCGGGCATCCTCCGGGTACAGGCTCGAAATGTGAATTTATCCCACGACTATTTTATTTTCCTGTGTTTGGATATGCAAACAGTGCATTCCCTCGCATGCACGACCCCCGCCGGGGTCCGGTCGCACCGACCGAGTCGGGTTTGTCGATGTTGAGCCTGGCCGGGACAGGCGTTTCCCTACACTCTGTCCTCAAGTGGGGCACGGGGGCGGGATGGGGAAGTTTGGACTGAAGGCGCCGGAGAGCCCCGGAGGGCTGGCAAGGTGTGTGGAAAAGGCAGGTGCGGGTCGAGTGTCCTTCCATAGCAGCACAGCCGTGCCCTGGGTTCTGCAGTTGACGGTCATTCTTGGACCCCACATCGTCCCCCACGCCCTCCTTCTTCCTGCCTAAAACATGATATACCCGAAGGGAGTTACCATCTTTCTGTGTTTATGTTTTGGGATTTCGTTTCCCTTCCTGTATCGGGGATTCTGGAGTACATCTACATCTGCTTTCCCTGTAGCCCGTGTATAAATTCCTCTTTCCAAGTGACAATGTCTTGCTTCTTAGTGTGTGTCTAGGGATGTTTGAGAGCATCACAAAGAACTGTGGCACAGTGTGGCACCTACCCGGCAGACAGCCACAGCAGGAGGTTTTTTTCTCCTGCGAGCTGATGCTGGACAAACTTTCTCGGGGCTTTTCTTCTTTCTTCCCAGGAGTTAGACCTTATGTGGAAATGTGTTGCTTTTGTGGAGCACTGAAGAGAGAGAAAGGTTGTTGCTACATGTGGGCAGAGCTGCATATAGCAAGGATGTGCAGGTTCACTAAAGCACTTGGAAATCCGAGAGAGAGAGAAGGAATTTTAGAAACTGTTTTGTTTGGGTCCCCCCCCCCCCATATGTAACTAAGAACTAATATGCACCAGAGTTTTGATTTGTACTTGCCTGCATAATGCAAGTGTAAGAATGCTTGGCTTTCCCCACATCTTTTCTGTGGAGAGGCACTTGTGAAAACTGCACAGATCTGACTCTGTGCCCTTATCCAGCCATTATAAAGCGCACTCCTCTGTGGCCTTTCTAACAGGAGAGCAGTGCTTGTCCTCTGACTTCCAGTGTCCCTGGCAGGCTTTCAAGAGGCTTGCTGCTGATGGGCAGGATGCACTGAAGATCATGTCTGTACATGTAACATTTCCTTGTGATACTTACTCCATCCTCAGAGCCATGTCCCCTTGCTTATACTGGGCATTTATCTCACAAGAAATTCAAGAATCTGGTCATGAAAAGGGAGTAGCAGAAAATGAGAGTACAAAAATCTCCTGTGCATCGTTCCACATCTCACCTGTGTCTTACATACTGTTTCCTTAGACTGGTAGGTTTCATGTTTAAGATAGGACAGGTTTGATGTTTTGTATTTAAAAGCTTTAATTTATGTAGATCTAGCTGTCAGTGGCTACATAACAGTTTGTGTAGGTGGGGAGTGTTGAAGAAGATCCTCTCAGATAGCTGGACCCGGAGCGGAAAGGAGCCTGCCTGCTCTTCTGGCAGGACACAGGAGGATGGCATGACAGATGGCCTGAGTGGGGAGGAGAGGACCCCCTGCGTTTGGCTGTTTCAGAGGGCTCATCGCAGTACCACAAGGCATAGCTCACACTCTCAGATGGCTTCTCCTTTCCACACTTTTTCCACCTCCGTAACACAACGCTGTGTGACAGAAGTGCTGTGAGGGGAGAGGAGCCAGGCCCCCTGTGCCTATGCTGCAAAGGCTGACATGTGTGACCTGTCACAGGACACAGGTGTGCTTACCTACCCAGAAAGGGACAGAGAGCTCTTCAGCAATGCTTCTTGATGTGCAATGTGTGAGAAACTTCCACAACAGAGTGGGAAATACAGAGAGTGTTACTGGCATATAGCTCTTTGTCTTGGTCTTGTTTTTCCTTGTGTTCTTTTGTTTCCCATTTGCTAGGACCAGGCAAAGAATTTGGGTACAGCCCTGATTTTGGCATTTTTCCCAGAGCTGAGGGATTTTTTGTTTTGTGTGTGCAGTGGGGATCTTCATGTATGTTTGTATGTGTATATGGTGCTTCAGTGAGACAATGAATCAACAGTTTAACTATGCCCTCTTCAGGAAGTTTCCTCATCATATAGCACTGGGCAAAGTTTTCTCTCTATTTTATTTATATGTTTCAAAAGCATATATTTTCATCTCTATTCCCCAACTATCTTTAGCTTTTGAAGCAGGCTAAGAAGGCTGTGAGCATTGCTGGGACTTCTGCTTTCATTCTTTCCTTTTCCATCGCCTCGTGGAAAACGAATTTATTGACTTGAGTAGTCGGTGGACCAACCCCCCACACTCCTTGGCAGATTCATATCACTGCATGTTGGCGTCTTCCTGTGAGCTTCTCAGCAGACCTAAATACACTTTTTGTTTTATTAGTATTTCTTATCTTCTTATCTGAAGCTGTCTAAGTATTTTTCCGCTGTTATCAGGAGAGAACAGGAAATGGCCACAATGATAGAGACAGCTCTTAATTCTCAAAGTGGTGTGAATGGGGCCAAAACGATTATCAAGCCAGAATCAACTCTGATCTTGCGTTCACTGCATTCATTATGTCTCTATGACAAGCTGCATCAGAATGAGAATTTAAGTGTCCCAAACTGTGCCCCCGCCCAGCGTTCAGTGTCATCTCCATAAGAGTAACTTTTCCCTTGGCTCTTCAAGCAGCAGAGACTGAGTTTCAGCTGTTGTGCTCCCCTGCTACTTCTCCAGATTCCCCAGCCCTGCCTCCCGAAGTGTTATCCTCTTTCCCTGTAGCTCCCACCTTTTTGGTGTGTAGGTTGGAGGAAAAGGAGGGTCAGGCTAACTATCTGTGGCGACAAAGCATGGTCCGGGCAGCTTTTTGTGTTAATAATGATGGTGTAAAAGATGTGTAGAAAAGCTAAAGGGACTACGTATTAATGAGATTGTGTTTCATTTGTTCCTTTACAATAAAAGAGTGCATTTTTTATGCTTAACCCCTCAAACCTAATTAAATCAAAGTGATAATTTAAAAAGAAAACTGTAAAAGAGCCATATGTGCAGATATTTGTCTTGCCCCAGCATGGTCTGTATTAGCAACAGCAGCATTTTGAAAATGCTTAGTGCGGAAAAAGTGAAATATAACATGTGAATTTACTAACCTTTTGGGGATGCATTCCGTAATTAAATACCTAAACATATCTTGTTGAAAAAAGGTGGGGAAAGGACTTAATTATCTTGATGCATCAGTGGATCCCTTGTATGTGATCATGTGGGTGTAATAGTGTTTGTATTAATAAAACAAGAGCCAAGTAGTATTTCATTGTGAATGGATAAGGCCCTTGGAAACATTAATCTGTTTTAAAGTGATGTACTGTGGCAAATTTCAGTGATGTTGACAAATCTGAGCTGAATGTGCCAGCCCATACTGGTCCTGAGTAGTATTTTAGTGTTACAGTACTCTTTGCTGAAAGCAAAGCAGCCACCAGGTTTCCTTTGCTGACTGAGGTGCAGTTTAAGCAGGATTAAAATGAAATGGATGGATCTGTCCATAGAGGAGGCATTCCTCTCTGGGCTCATCTTCTTTTGGCTCCAGGCTCTAGCAGCTGGTTGCAACAATTATGGAAAAAGTCTATAGATTGCATACAGCCTCCTTCTGATGTCTCTTCAGCATTGCTGTCAATGTCATCTATTCCTCTGTACAGTAAGAATATCAGACATTTCCACAGTTGTGCGTGTTTGCATTTAATCATTTTACACGGATCATTCTTCAGTAACGGTCTCAAACCCCAGTTATTCACTATATTTTACGACTAGCTTTGTGTCTGACATCCAAATTCAGAAACAGGAAACAGCATTAACCCAATTAAAAAGATTTTCCTAATTTAATTTTCCAAATACAGTACATCTGAAAGCAGGAATACAACTCTGTTCTAAGGCCAGGCAAATCAGTTCCATAGCTGCTCTGTGCAGTAAGAGAAAAATGTGTGTTATATTTATTAGACATTTTCAGGGAAATATCTTGATTTTTTTGCCAATCAAAAAAAGGTCTTCTGAAGGTACAGCCTGCCCAATTCAGTTGAATAGGATGCAGAGCAACATCTGTTCCTATGGGAGGTGGGAGAAGCCCAGGCTGAGTGGGACAACAATTTAGTATTTCCATACAGTATACAACCAGAGTTTTGCGTATAAGTAAAATACTTTATACAAAGTATAAATTAAAACAAAACTATATTCAAAGTTATTCTTTGAAAAGTGAAGCTATATGTGTGTCATGCTACCAGCTAAACAATCTTGTCTGGAGTAACCCGTTTTGTAGTGTATGGCTATATTTGTTGATTTCTGGTTCTTTCTGGATTTTACATCATCAGACTTTTGAGGAATCAGTTCTGGTTACTTTTTCTGTAAAAAAGGCACAAAAATTACTTTTGCAGCTCATTAGAAAAAATATATTTGGATTGCTGTTGCAAAGGGGAATTCCTGGTTAAATTTGCATTGCTCAAAGTAGTGAAAAATTTGCTGAGATTTAGTCAAGGAGGATTCAACTTACATTGAGTCTCAAATGCTCTGATTACACACACAGAATTAACAGGGTTGTAAAAGACCGTAGAGATCATCAAGTCCAACCTTTTACCTAACTTAACAACCTACCCAACACCAATCCGTCATCTAAACCATCTAAATCTTGTTGGTTTGTCATTGAAAACATGTTACTGGAGGCTATCTTTGAAAAAAAAGTTTATGTATTCATGGATGCTCTGCCTATGCAATATGTTTCATATAACTACCTCTGTGTTCCTGTAGAAAAAAGTGGCATTCCCTTTCCCTCTTTAGGGTGACGAGAGGGCTGTGCTAGTTTGTGGAGTGCACATCTTGTCAGCCACCCAGTGGAGATATTCAAGTCTAGCAGGCAGCAATCTTGGCATCAGTGCCAATAAAGCAGTAATTACACCGTCTGTCATTTTCATGAGCCATCTTTGCTTTACATTCGGCTTGGAGGTATAAAACAGCTTTTGAAGTAAATGTCAAGAATTAAAAGCGAGGAGTAAGAGACGGGCAGTGGTTTTCCAGTTGGCTATAATCTCCATCAACACAGCGTCAGAATAATGTTGTGCAGAGGCAGAGTTCAGTGCCGACTGCTTCCAAGGACTGAAGGAATGGTGGTGTTTTAAGTGATTTATTCTGTGTGCTCGGTAGAGTCCAGTCTCGTGAGGAGGCGCCCCTGGGTCTTTCTGTCATAACATTATCCACTAAGCGGTCTGAAGGAAATGTTATTGAGTCTTCTGGGAGGCAAACTGTATTCAAAGAAACACTTAATTTGCATCATTTGCAAGCAAGCATTTGAAATTATGCTAAAAGGGAAATGATTATAAAGAACCTTGCACGGAACAAATAGGAACAACAAAATTCCCTTTATTTTTGAACATACTTAATTCCCCTGTGTTTAATTTAATGGAGTCACCTGCAGGTACTCCAACCCCAAACTCCACTGCTGTTGATGGGGAGATGATTTATTGAGTACTGTTGTTGGTTTTGTGATAGGTTTGCAGAGCATCCATTGTGGTCATTGTATTTAGATTTATCTTTCTAGGGTGAGGATATAGCATAAAACTGACTGTGCGCATGCTAGCTGGAGAAGGTGAACAAAACCCCCAAACTGTAGTTGTGTCCCAGTTCTTTTCCTTGAGTTTGGCTCTGTTTCTACAAACAATGTGCACAAATAAGGTGCAGCAAGTCAGAGCAGTGAGCAAGGGCTGCCAGTGGTTTTCTCAGCTTTCAGTAACCTCAGAGATGCTTGTATATAGCTTTCCCCCTAGGTAGTCATCACTAGAACAGCTTCCTGTTTGCTTTTATGACTCCATCCCAAATCACATGTACATTAAGCAGGAAACATGGGATTTCCTCCCAATTTGTCAAAGGCCAGGATTTGGGGCGTCCCTTTATAGTCTGGCATATTATCTAAAAATTTGGACTGGGGAAAAAGAGCTTCATGTAAAAACAGTTTCACTTTAAAATATCCTTTTTATCAACATGGAAAATTTAGGGGGAAACAAAAGACAGAATCCTTTTTGTTTATTTGCTAGGGGAAGGTTGGATAAAAAGCAAGAAACCTGAATGAAAACCAGAAAAGATTCAGTTATTTTTGCGAAAGGGTCAATAAAGCCCTGAATATTTACCTTACTGAGCAAACTCTTTTTATTTATGCTCTCTGAAAATCTGTTAGGTGTTCAGTGAAAATGAAATTTACATTTTTCCATGTATTTCGACCAGCCTAGTGAAAAACCTTACTGTTAAACCTGATTTACAGTTTTGGTTGAGCCCTGGTTAAGGCATGTATTTACAGCACTTTCTTGATCTTGATATCTTCTTTTTGGTTTTTGTAAATCACATTGATTTTACTGTGATGAAAATCGAGAGACTCAGATTCTCAGTGGTGCTCTTAATTCCACCAGGGAACATCAGGCAACACTGGATTTAGGTGAGTAACTTTGCTATTTCCCAAATACAGGCAGTGCTGCTCTAGCTTGCATGGTAGTCCAGTAGTCCCATCAAGGCAGAGACATCTCCTGTGTCAGTATGCAATGCTGCAGTGCATCAGCACCTCCTCAGATTCTCACTTTCCTTTATTATGATTCTTACACAGGCAGGACAGGAGAGGCATCCAAAGAGCTCTATGTGGTCGTCTCAGTAATACCTGCCGGGGGGACATCTGCAGTTGCAGTTCTAGGAGAGTTTTGGTATGTGTTTGTGTTGCTAGAGAGAATGGGAAGATCTTATTTGTCCCATTGCATTAGCTATTCAATCTCTAATCCATCTTGCTGATTTTGGAGGTTTGGTATATTTGTCACTGTTTTGGTGGAGAGATCTAAGGGGAATTGCCTCAGGGTGCAGAACAAATGTGTAAGGAAATCAAAACATGAACTTGAGGCCTCTGAGCACCCAAGACTCTAGTGTTCCATTTCATCCTCCTTCTTGTCTGACAGTCCCAAATAAGGATGCTCCAGAGGGAATATGCTATGTCAAAGGCTCTCAGATGCCTTCCCAATGTTGTATTTGTTGTCTTACTGATGGTTTATTTATATCTGCTGATATCTAGAAATATGTATAAAAGGAAATCATGGTGTAGGAATGGTACTCCTCAGTTTAGTGCTCCCACAGAGACCCTCCAAACTACGTAAGTTCTCCCTCCTCCCCCCTCCTCCTCCCCCTGGAGAATGGAGATGAGAATGGAAGATGGAGAGGAGAACTGGAGGCACAAAAGGTAAAGATCCTATGTTGAGATAGTAACAATTTACTGTAAACAGCAATGAGATAAGAAAATGCACAGTAACAGCAATGATGCTAATTACAGAGGGTACAAGAAAGAGGCAAAGATTCATGAGGAAGCCCCTTACAATAGCAATACCTGACAGCTCCCTCCGCCACAGTAGGTTGACCTAGAAGACAGCCCTTCCCTCACCCCCAGAAAATGACATGAGGTGGTATGGAATAACCTCCAGGTCCTAGCCATGCCCCATCCTGGCTACTGCAAAAATTGACCCTATTCTAGTTGTAACCAGGTCAAAGGAAAAGTGCAAAAGTATATTCTCAGGAATAGGGATGCTTCCTAGAAGCTTTGACTTTCTGGTGGCAGACAGTTTGGAAGGATTTGCTTTGCCCACTGAAATCCACAGTGTTATCTAGAATTTGGAAGGAGGAAGAACAGATCCAATGCATGACTGCAGGACTGTTGTAAATGGAATAAGGATCACTGCCTTGGGTTGTTTCGTTTCATTTGGATTTAATCTGCAATTCAGGACTATGTTATTCAACTGTACTTCATTCATCTGGATGAATGACTTACGCTCCAAAGGACCCTGTTTCCTTACCAGTCATAAAAAGCTATGAGGTTGCCTAGGCAATTAAATCAGTATCTTTTTTCTCTTGTTGTGCTAACATTATAAACAATAATGATACAGGAGCTCAGATAGATTTTACTTGCCTGGCAACAGCTAAGCATTTTTTTCTTGGGTAGCTCCTGCCAATCCCTTTTTGGTTATTTTTAAGAAGTAAAGTAGCTTTATTTCTTAGTCTCATATTGAGTGAGAGGTTGAAATGTTAATCTCTGTGGATTAATGGTGTATCCTCTGAGAAAAAGGAAAGCTTGCGTTTTTCTTGGTCCCCTGAGTGCTGGATGCAATTGTTTAAGAAATCTTGAATTTCATCAGCTAGGTACAAGGAAATGTGCAAATAAGCCTTGAATGCTCTGTGAAGACAGGTTGAAGCCGTTTTGGAAACTTGTTTGCACTGTTAGTTGTTACCTGGACATTGTTTTTGCTTGATTTTAGTGCATTTCATATGAGACAGTGAAAAATGATCACCACAGGATTATCAGTAATTCAGAGCTTCTTGTAGGGTTATATACCAGCCATAAATTTTTGCAAATAATGGCTGGAACTGAATTGCTGCAAGTTTATGAGGTGGCATATTTATTTATTGTTTAAATACATAGCTTGTCTTATCCAGTCCCAACATATGTGTTTATAATGGAAAGTTGACATAGTGAGTGGAAATAATATGGTATAATAATATGAGGTTAATTGGAGTTCGGTCATACTGAAAACGAGGAGTAAGAAGTGGGACAGGATAGCAAGCGAGACTAATTCTGTTCTCATGTTCATTGGATTTACCTACACTAACTGAAGCATGGGTAATTACCAGGAGTTATCCAAGTATAGATGCACACTGTCTTACTCTGAATTAATTTTTTCTTTCATTAGTATGTCTTGAAGTTTTGCCAGCTGCTTGTGGAGTTAGCAGGGATGTATGCTTCTCACCTTGCTCTCCAACGTCAACAACTTTGTGTATCTGCCGTGTTACTCTGCAGCTCTACAAATACAAAAGATGAGTGGCTGTGACTGGCAGTGAATAGCTGGAGCTAACAGGATAACAGTGAGGTGTCCAGTCTGAAATTTCTGGTTGTCTGCACTCAGATGAGACTAAAGAGAAGTCTTTGCTGCTTGAACCTTTATTAAAACAATGAAATTCAGTAGTATTTTCAATCAGGAGGAGATAGTTTCCCTTGCTAAATGTGGCCATTTGTTTTCTGAAAATTGGATTGATTGTGGAAACTAGAAGTCTGTCTGGTTAAGGAACAGAGCTGTAATCAAATGGGGAAGACTGCCCTTCTACAAGTGCTGTTCACAGAAAATCTTGCTGAATTGTCTCATGAAATACTAGTATTCCTTGCTCTAAGGTTTTTGGCCCCAAAGCTGCACTAGTTTTTGGCAAGTCATCATCCCCATTACAAATTCTTTTCATGCAGATGTTGCAAACATAGCTTTAGGGATTTCCTTTCTGCTTCCTCACCAGTTTCTGAAGGTGAAGGTAACTTCTTTGGTTTCTTGCTCAAATAAAATGCAGTAGTCTTCTTATGCAGCAAATCTCTACTGGCAAGAATATGAGTGCTGTTTTTCCTTTTCTTTCTCATGTAAAATAGCTGTGCTGTAGCAAATAGGAAGTTCCTAATTTCTTAGTTTCTAAGTAATTGGAAAGTTTGTAGCTAGAAAGTTCAGTCTTAAGACCTGTCAGTTTCAGTATCAGTTTTCCTTTGGTTTTTTGTTGTTGTTTTTTTTTTTTAAATACCTAGTGCTGATACCAAGGAGTGACTTACACTGTACAAGGCCAGGTTATGACCACAAACAAATATAGCTCCATTAACTTCAAAGCCAGCACATAACAAGACTAGGATGAACAGATCTTGATCTCATTTTATTTACTGGCAGGTTTTTTGTGGGATTGTTTGGGTTGGGGGGATTTTTTAAGTTAAATAATTTAAATAACTTGGTGGCTTTCCATTTCTCTTATGTGTAGTGATGTGACTCTTTCCTGTAGGGAGATTAACACAGTCCCTATTTGAAAAGAGGTTGGTGAGATTCTTTCAGGTAGATGATTTTCTCTTGGGCTTTGTCGTGGTATTTCAAATAAGAACTCTGAGACGCAAGTATTGCCCATTGTAGGCAGATAGCCACATAAATATTTCTTACATACAAATGTGTAGCAACTTCCTGCCTTACCATTCGGTTGTTTTTGAACTAAAGACCCTTGCTACTAAAAGCATGGCCTTTGAAGGCTTGAGTTAGAAGTGCATCCTGGTAGCTGGAAACAAAAGCAGTTGCTATCCTGGTTTAGGCAATAGAATGAGGAGTGCCATATGCTTACATGAGCACTGGATGAGGTGAAACTATTCAGCTGCTAAATATTGTCCTTTGCTTATCCTGAGCTATTTCTGTATGAGCCTTTTCTTTTCTTTTTCTTTTCTTTTTCTTTTTTTTTTTTTTTTCCCTGAATGCTATATATTAGTTCCTTGTAGTAAACATGGCTACTGGATAAAACCTTCCAAATCTTAAAAAAAATAAGAAAGGCCTAATTTACCTACTTTATAAAAATTTCTCTTAGTTTTGTGGTCTCAAGAGGAAAATTTTAAATTTACATTTTTAATAAATATTTGCAAGGAAAACTGAAATAATATGACAAAGTGACATTGTGTGGACATTATGCTTTGTTTTACTGATCAGCTTATTTTACCAGTACTTGGTTTCATTGCAAAGATCCTTTCTCTTAGGGAAATCAGTTGATGGCAGTATCTTGATCAAATTTACTTTCTGTCCCATTATTTTCACTGGATCGATTAGGATTTACTCACTGGAGCAAGACAAGGAAAATTTTGTCTTTAAAGTTTCATATCCACTAGTGCGAATGCAGGACACATTTCACTTGTGGAGGCTAGGCCAAGGTTAAGTTGGTTTTAAAGATAACAGTGGATTCCAGCGTCCTTGCATTTGTTTTGTATTTGGTGACAGTCACTAAATCAGGGGAAGGAATGTTCAAACAACACACTTGAGGAAAAGTGATTTTCATAGAAAGGGCCCATTCCTGCTAATAGCCAGTAACTGCACACAACCCCACTGACATTAAAAGCCCATTAGCTAAGCCCAGTTTAAACACCAGCTGATGCCATGTCAGCTAAATGTATATTGGAATTTTTCATGTAACACAGCAATAGCACTTCTGTAATTTTTCTGAAACTATGTACATTAAGGAAAGCAAATGTCATCTGATAGTAGTAAGATGAAGAGTTCACATTAAAGTAGGGAGAATTGTAATCAAACTGAAGTCACCATCTGGTTGCACTAACAAGAAACAAAAATGCTTACAAGTAAAGCAGGGAGTGTCAAGTTTCTGAATTACGCTAGATTTGTTAATCTAGCTTTATGGGCTTCTCTAATACAGGATAAGCACAGGGCTCTTTATTTGGTTAGTTTTTTATCCTTAGATATATTATGACCTTGTTTGAGAAAAGTTTATACTGAAGTTAGTAAGATGCTTTCTCATGTGGAGCACTGGGTTGGCATGGAGGAAGGTTGTTTCCTGGCTATTTGGGAAAGATGTCTCATTACAGCAGTCAGAAAACCTTTAAATGTGTCAAGATAGTGTCCATATGCCTACGGTCTGAAATTCTAGTTAACCAATAGCAAAATAGCAAATAGCATCTATCTGTCTCTGTATATCGAAAAGAGGGTTGAAAAGTATGGTGAAAAAAATTACATGTGCTTAGTTGCAGGGGATGAACTTGCTGTTCATCTACAAAAGTAACCAGCAGACTGAGGTCCTAGTGTTTGAGACCTACAGAGGCACAGTTTAGCTCCGGAATTGGCAGTGTATCTGATTCAGAGAAGTCACTTGGAAGTCTGCTTTTATAATAGATCTTGTGCTACAAAGCCATTGTGGAGACTGGCAAAGGGTTATTTAGTAAGTTAATGTGAGACCTGGAAACAGTGGTAATTATTCGCTTACTGACACACTCCCAAGTATGGTCAAGTGTTACTGTAACCTCCTCTCTTCAATAACTGCGCTATTATCTGTCCATCAGTGAAATGTTGTACAAGTACTGACAGGAGCAGAGCTTAAATGCCTGATGTGGGTAGACATACTCACGGCAAAAATCCTCTGAAGGTAACTGGATGGCTCCCTTAAGCTCTTACCATGCTGTGTTGGTTGTACAAGACCCTCAAATATGTCATGAGGATGAACCTCATGACACTTTTTTTTTTTTTGTCATCCCAGACTGAAGGAGCTGACATCAGTAGCGTGCCCAGAGCAGATTGTGTGTTTGTGAACCGCAGGGTTTAAGGAGAGTAATTCAATTGCATTTTCTCCCCTTCTGGAACATAACATGTAAACATATTACTGAACTAAAGCCTGGTTTTAATTACAAGCAGTAACTTTTTCATGTTGACAGATTTTCACATGGAAAGCTTTATTGAAAATGAGAGAAGACCTTTTTGCCATCGTTAGTTCTTGTTGCTTAGTGCTTTTATCAAGTACGGTAAAATACGGTTTATAATTAATTCCAAGCGTATATGGACATGTTTAATATAATTACTAAACAAAATCCTGTTTACTGACATATTGCTTGTGAAACTAGCCTGAATAATCTGGTCTCTGGCACACATAAATAAGGCAGTAATAACAGCTGTAAATATTTCATAATATACTTAGTGTGCTTTGATTTTAATACTGATCCCACTTTCAGGTTTTAAGGATAAAACATAGGTCAAAATAGGCTTTTACCATATGTTCTTTCTAATCTCTTGCACTATTTTGCCTGAAAGTTATTTAAAAAATCATTATTGTATTTTATTTTAAAAAAGTAAATACAAATGTGTTCATGAGCCGTGAAAATTATGTAATTGAATTATGCTGGGGCTAACGAAACGACACCATTCATGTTGACACAGGACAATAGCTCCAATACAATGAATATTTTTCATTGGAAAAGGCATTGCAGTGCCAATACTCTTTGTCTTTTTCTAAGTTTTAGTATTTTTATCTGTCCAAGTGTCTGTGTATTGTATACTAAGCCTGGAGGACATGCATAACACACTGAGAAGCAGCTGGTGGTGCAGTTGATTCTGGTGGCCAAAGGGCTGGGAAAACGAAGGTGACCAGGAACCAGGTTTAAAGTGGAGTGCGGAGTGCTGGAGGACCTGTGATACTGTGTTATGTGCTGAGCCCTCTCTTGCCAGGAAGGCTTTGAGCCTGTATTTAAATAGGAGGAAATAAAGGTGACCAATTGTCTGTCTACTGCAGAGTATTTGAGATGGCATGAGGCAACTAAATCATCTTTGAGAGTTTGAGCTGTGTGTGTGGTTTGTCAAGTTCAGAAGAGAGCCTTGAAAGTTCAAGAAAAGGTTTATGATCATCCCTTAGGTCATTTTCCCCTGCCCCAAATGAAGATCTTAAAAAGCAGTTGTGCAAAAGACAATATTTTTGAATTTTTGTTTACTTGGGAATGTTCTTTAATCTCAAAAAAACTAAGAAATAAAATAACCAAAGTACTCTTTTGAAAGGCAAATTTGAAAGGTACTAACTTTGGGAATTTTTTTTATCCTTATTCTATGCTTGGAGTCTCTCACTAAAGTTGACATAGATTTTCAAATGTTTTGGCTGTTGCACTCTCTGAGGAAATCATTAAGTCTCCACAGCCTCCTTCGTGAATGCTTTGTCCTCTGAGCTATGACCTTCTCAAGGTTAGGACCCCCTCTCCCCCCAAAAAAACCCCAACAAAACCCACAAGTAACAGTTCTTATGAGGAAGGTGATAATGTTGAGATGTGTTTCAGGAGATTCCCCAGTCCCCCCCCCACCTCCCCACCCAGCTCCTTGAGGGGATAAAAAAAGCCTGTGGATGTGTTTAGCAACTCTAGGTGCATGTTTGTGCAAAGACAGTTCCTTGGCCTTGGTTTTAGGTGGTCAGTATTTTAAGATACATTAATGTACTTTGATCAGTATCGTAATATGTGGGGATACTTGCAATCAATATCAAGGGTCCCTATCACCATCCTACAAACTCCTAGGGATTCATGGCTGTGATTTGCAAAGGTGATACTGTAGAATATGTAGCAGGTCACTCTCTCTAGAGAGATCACAGTAGTTCCTGAGTGCAGTGCTTTAGTTTTGGAAAACTGAAGTTTCAATTCTTAGTTTTCTGTACTATGAGAACTTGCACTGAAGTGTGAGTCATTGCTTGAGAACATTGAAGTGCATGAATACTATTAAATTACTTTGTATGTGCACAAACACTCTGTATGTGGATCCAGACTGTCATTGGGAAGTTATTAGTATATGTAATTAACTAGCCACAAGGAACTTCTGGACTGAAATTGCTTATGTAAGCCTATGTGTTTCCTTCCCACAAATGCAGTTTAAAGGCTCATGCAAGTCTCTTGCCAAGGAACTGTCTTATTGTCCATGAAATATTATTTGGGAAGGTGCACTTACCCGCAAATGTACAGAGCTTTACCTGGAAATAGCCCTACATTCAAAAATTAGTTCTTCTGGCTTGTGCTCTGTGTTGTTTATAAATGGTGTGCTGTTTCACATTAGGTGATGTGACCTTTAGATTTCAGCTGCTGCCATTATTTAATTGGCAGCGTGAGTCTTCTTGTAGGAGCCTATTGTGGTTTAACCCAGCAGGTAGCTAACACCATACAGCTGCTGGCTCACTCTGTGCCCTGCACAGTGGGATGGAGGAGAGGTTTGAGGATGGAGGAGACTGGAATGTAGAATCCATGGATTGGGATAAAGATGGTTTAATAAGACAGAAAAGAAACAGAAAATAATAGTAATATTAAGAACATCAACAGTAAAGTAGTTAAAATATACAAAACAAGTGATACACAATGTGATTGTTCACCACCTCCCAACTGATGACCAGCTAGTTCCTGAACAGTGGTCCCTGGACAGTTTTCTCCTCCACTTATATATTGGTCATGACCTGATACGGTAATGGAATACCCCTTTGGTCAATTAGGGTCAGCTGTCCAGGCTATGTCCCTGTGTCCTCTAGCAACTTCTTGTGTATCCCCAGTCTCCTTGCTGGCAGAGATGGGTGAGAAACTGAAAAGTCCTTGGCTCAGTATAAACACTGCTTAGCAACACCTGAAACATCAGCGTATTACCATCATTATTCTCAACCTAAATCCAAAATACAGCACTATACCTGCTGCTTGGAAGAAAATGAACTCTATTCCACGTGAAACCAGGATGAAGCCAAAATTATGAGCAAGAATTTGTGCAACACCAAGTTCTCACGATGCAAAGGCCAACAGATAGGACTTGTGTGTATGAAGACCAAGCAGTTGTGGCAGCGTAGGTCTGGAATTCAGGAAGGCCAAAGGTGTTTTCATTAGTGAGGAAATGGAGACCAGCTGGTTTATTTATGCTTATAAATATATATAACTGTATTTAGGTGCACAGGTAAACTGTGTATGCCACTTAGCCCCATCTGTTCCTAATAAATTTCAGTCTACAGGCTCTAAGTTTTGAAGCATATGATTACACTCAGATAGGTGAACTTTCTAAGTAGAAGAGCTGGCGTTCACAAAGTATGTTTGCAGCTGAACCTCTCATTTTGTGTAAACCAGCACAGCTTGCCTGAGGTCAGTGAGTGTCTTACTTCTGCACCAGCTGAGGGCTGTTAACAGTTAGAGTTTCTCTAAGACTGTATTCCTAGAGAAGAGATTTCTATCTTGTCTATTTGGACAGAAAAAAATTCCATAACTCCAAGAACGCTTTTAAAAAAAATGGAAAAAAGAGGAGCAGACACTGCAAAGTACATCAGAGAGTGATCCCAATGTTAACAAAGAGATTTTTTTTTTCACTAAAATGAGGAGGAAAATATTTGTATCTTTACAAGATCTTGTCCCACTTAGGAGAGCCTAAAGAAAAGATAGGCATCTAGAAGGGCAGTTATTGGGTAAAATGCTCTTTTGTGACTCTAAATTGTTTGAGGCTTTTTATTTTTTAAAAAGAAAATCTTCTTTGGAAGTTTTTGCAGCCACCCACTATCCCACTGATGCAAAACATCTTCAAAGACTTAGTAATTAAAATGGAAAGGCTGTATGTTCACATTGCCCTTACACTTTGCGGTTGTTTATTCTCAGAATATCACCCTACTTCTGAACAGAACCTGAGATGAACTTTTCTCAATAGATCTCTATACCATCAAGGCCATCTTCCTGTCTAAAACAATCACCTGTCACTTTTGAACATCTTAGAGGATATTTACAGTAACAGAAATAAAACATGATTCTTCTCATTGTCTTCTATCAAAGTAGGCAATGGAAAATTAAAACATACGAAGATCAACCTGTTAGGATTAGTGACAGTGGAAAACTTGGATTTCTTTGGAGAATTATTGGATCCACTACAGGCTTTATTTTTATTTCTCTGGGTGGTAAGACAAATACTGCACTGTAGAAAGAAGCTCAAGCATCCTTTTGCCCCAAAATACATGTTCATAAATACAAGTTATAGACTAAACATTCTTTTCTCTTGCATGAAAACTTGGGATGGGAACAAATTTATCTGTGGGATTTGAGGCTGGAAAAAGGAAGCTGAGTAGTATGTATTTACTAGCCACTTCAAAACCGCAAGACAGACACAAATGCAGGCAGCCTGTTTAAAGGTTACCAAAGCATGTTATGCATGATCCTACTTGAAGCAAGAAAGGAGAGATGGTGATCAAGAAGCTTGCTGCTGCATTTTGTTAGGACACCAGCACGCACAAAGCAGCCTGGTCCTGCCTAATGACTGTGTGTGGCCCTGTACACCATCTCACAACGCTAGTTGCTTGCAGTTGAGTAGACTGAATGTGGCCCTAAAAGACTTTGGGCTCATCAGAGAAATTTTGACTACATCTATTGATTAAGGGGGGGGTTTTTTGTATCTTAAAGAGTAAATCAAAAGGTCGTTTTTTATATTGATGTGCAAGGAGTTTTATTGATCCTCTTTTATGAGGCATTAATGAAATCTATAGAAGCCTAACAAGATTGTATGGTTAACCTTGGCAACATTGCCTGTTCTTTTTACATGTGCAGAAAAGAGAAAATAGAATGTTTCATTTTGGCAGTTTAAATTTTGTGGGAGTGAGTGAATTTCATGGAATCAAAAATCTGTTAGTACAGAAAGAGAGCATGATGTATCCATACTAACCCGAATCACTCCAAAATGTGCTTAGCAGAGATTTTTTTGGGGAATACTTTGTTTTAGTGCCTAATGGTACCACATATTTATCACTATGAAAACAAGCAGGGAAGTCTATCACTCACTATGTGTGCCAGAAATGCCTTCCACAGTTACAGTGGTGGCATGTCAAGAGTCTTTAAAAGAACAGACACAATTTATTCTGGAAGTGTACCAAAATGGACCATTCTGTCTCAGAAATATGAAGCTGGGATCAATTTTGCAAAGTTAAAATAAACAGTAGTCATACTTGACTCAGTATATTATGCTAGCAAAGGAAGAAATGTAAAGAGCTGGGGATATCAATGGATTTGGCTTGGTAGAACATTCAGTGTGATACATTGGATTAAAAAATTACCGAGTAACTTAAAAACTATTCCAAATAAAATTTGTGAAGAATTTTCAGTGCATTATTTCATTGTACAATATTACCTAAAACATGTTTTCTTTTTATACCCCTTAAATTAATGAAAGCCATCTTGGCTATGAAAGAAAAAAGCTAATGCCCTCTGAGAAACGATGCCTTTGCATAGTGAAAGCTCAGAAGACTTTGAGTGAATGTTGTGCATTTTTACTTGCAGTAGGAAAAATGTATTGGAGAGAGGCAAGTATAATTATCTCCATTTTTTGATGGAAACCAGAGGAGCAGGAGGCAGGACTAGGGAGGGAGCTGACAGAGGAATTCCCCTCTGGTGGGTTCACAGAAAACATGGAAGTAATTTGTGGTATGAAAATGGCTGGCGTTGCTTGTTTCCATCAAAAGGCCATGGAGAATGTAGGAAGTGGGTGCTGGATTTTTACACTATGGTCTAATTTGGGGCCAGCCTAAATGCTGCCAGCCCAGGTCATCTTTGCCGCTCATCCTCATCGGTGGTCAGCAAGATACAGACAAAATTAGGAATGAGGCTCCTAATGCTGACTTTGAGTCTGTTGATCTGCAACATGTCTGGCTGCAAAAGCCCAGCTGGAAAAGCCCTGTTCTGCTGAGCCATTGGTCCAGCTTAGCTGGTGCCTCTGAGGACCAGCTGTTTTGCTCCATGCCACATGGTTTTCTCCAGCCTCCTTGCCTATGTGTGTGAGGTTCAGGTTGTGTTACTCTAGTGATGCCTCTACATAGCTTTTCAGTTACTCACTGCCCTCATTAAACCCTCCTTTTCTCCCCACCCAAAAGACAAATCTTCCCAAAGCATTCCCAAGGCTGTTTTAGCCATGAAGGCAAGGGGATATATCTCTGCCACTGCCCCCATGCCCCGTGGGGGAGCTGCACTCTGGTGGGTGCTTGTGCTGGGGTTTCACACAAAGGAGCTGTGCTGCAATATTGCATCATTCAAATCTGCACAGCTGGAAGTCCTTCAGGGTCTTGGCACAGTTTCTCCATAGAAGTGTCCTCTCTTAGTCCGTGTCAGGCACCAGTTGCATTTGAAGAAGGCAGAATGGGCTGGAGATGGTGTTCTGGAGTTGGTGGAGGGGCATTATACAGCAAGCCAAGACTTTGCCTGTGCCCAGAGGATGAATGGCTTTGCTTTCTGATCTGGAGCTTCTATCTCCTTTAGAACACTACAAAATCAGTCTGTAAACAGACATATCCCAAAACACTGAACCAGTCTGTAGCTCAGCTCTTGCACTTTTATTAGCTGTCATGAAACTGAGGGCTACATGTTATTGCCTTTCTCAGCGCAGGAAGCAAGCACAAGTCAGTTCTCCTGTTTGTACTTTTTTAAGTCATAATATGTGTTCTGTTATCTGGTTTGTATTTTGAGCAATGAGTATTCAGGCTTTGGTGTTTATGAAATCATGTCTGCAGAGATCTGCAGTACAGTAGAGTTTATTTCCTCATTTGGAAGATATCATTAGAAAATCTATTTCTTGAGTCTCCCTGTGTGGAAGCACTCACCAGAAAAGAACTGGAGTAACCTTCTGAGATAATGTGTGAAAACTGCAGGATTACCCGAACAGTATGTCTAAAATGCATTGCAAGTTGTTAGTGAATCCAAGAGAGGCAGGCAGGCAGGTATGTTACCTTTTGTTTTTAATTGAATGTTTTGTTTAAACTTTCTTGCAGTTTGTAGATGTCAACGCATCACTAGATGTATTATTTGAATGTTAAAAATAATTTGATGGCGGTTAATACTTAGTTTTTATCTTAGTTTTTATCACTTAAGCTGCAGAATCCTCTTATTTATTGATCAAAATAAAATTTAGGGATAAAGGATGCTAAGAAGTATTTGAACCCTGGCACTCCAGAAATTATATGAGTAAGGACACCTTTATACACTATCTTCAACTACATGACCAGGAAGTACTTATTCAAGAAAACACACTCTCAATTTTGTAACAGGAAACACTAAAAAAAAGACTGAGAGAGAACTGGATAGATAGAGATACAAAAAGATTAATGGGTTGATACACAGATGAAGAGAGAGAGAGTTGAGATTAATCAATCTTTTGCAAACACAGTATGTCCTCCAGGAATGCCCATTTTTTTCTCCTGGGAATGTGCTCAGTACAGTGTGTGATGGCATCAGTGGCCAGACTAGCGAGTAGGAGAGATAGTGCTGAGCTGTCTAGAAATGCTTCTGCACAATCCAACTGACAATAGAAATGAGTACAAACAAAGCTGTATTTAGCTGTCAGTGCCTCAGAGCACCAGGAAAAGGTAGGAACATGCCATAATTGGAGGCGTTTAGCTGCTGGGGCAAGGTCAGGTTTTCTGTCGTGGTGACTCAGCTTTCTTTGTCACTGAACTGTGCACCCCAGCCTCTGCATGCCTGCAGGTGAGTGTATCTGCCAGACATCTGTGCTGAGTGCTGATGACGTGTCTATCAGTAAAATAAGAGCTGTTACCGGGCCTTTGCCACAGGTGTTGCTGCTTAGCCCTCTGACTGTCTTCCACAGTTTGTCCAGATGAGTGATTTATGATATGGAAAAGAGTAACATATATCAAAGGGAAAAAATAACTACTTACCTAAGGGTGCTCCTGTTTAAGCAGTTTGTGTGGCTTCTCCAACAGGCATTGTGCTTTCAGTGATCCCATGGTAGGGTTGGGAAAAACTATGAACTGTTTCTGAAAACCTTGTCCCTGCTTTCTGGACAGGCTGGCTCCACTGGGTCCTCCCACCCGGCACTTCACATTGGTCTGTGAATCCATTAACAATCATAACCTCTTACCTGCATTTTGTCATTTATTGCTTTATGGAAGTTAAGAAGTGATGGCCTGTGTTACAAGGCTATCTGGTTTTATCTTTCCTTTGATGCTGGGCGCTTCTCTGGGTAGGGTGGAGCTGGTGACTTTTCCAGGCTAAATGAGGTTTCTGCTGTTGAATTTGACAATATCCTTGTTACTACCATGTAATATACCTTTGGGTCCAAATAGTTGCTTGTATCCTAGACATAGCAATTTCCTGCAAAGAAGTGCCACTGGGATACTGGCACCACATGGTTTAAGACATAGCCACATTCCCCACTAGTTCAGAATTAGGGGTTATAGCCTGAATACATATGTCCTAAGCTCTTGCACTAGTTTGACTGGTCTGGGAAGGAAAATGGACTCCTCACAACTAAAATCAAGAAGGCAACATATTGGACAAGTAGCCAAAAACCCCTTGCTTTTTTTAAGTGTGGAATAAGACCTCAGGCTTCATACAAAGCATTACTAGCTGCAAAATGTGACTTTATTGCAATAGCTTTTAAAGTATCCCCGGCTTTCTGGCTGTGATTCATCCTCTGGGCATTTTGCTCAAAAGCATCCCCGCCGACGCAGAAACTCCATCATACCCCCCCTTTCTCCTTTCCCCTGTGAGGCATTTTGTGGGCATCAAGTAACAATGTGTGTTATGCACAGTCCTCAAGACACCCTGATGAGCAAATCCTGTAAGAACTGCAGGCAGGTAGTCTACCTGTCACTGTTGTAGCAGGTAACACTTTGTGCTTTTACTGTAAGAAAGTACACAAAGCTTCCATGGGAGGCCAGCTGAGCCCTGCACCTTCTGCAGAAGGTCTCACAAACCAAATATTGCTGCTTGGCAACAAAGTCAGTTCTCTCTTGGGATGGTTCAGGACTTTACTGTTTAGATGTGAAGGGCTGGCTCTCAATGTCACTGTAAAATGAATTATGTTCTTGTGATCTGCACTGCAGGTATAGACACTTCTGCAACTGCTAGGTGGAGAAATGGGGCTTGCTTTTGGCTAAGATACGGTTGCAGTTTTGGCACATGGTTTATTTCTGTTGCTTGTGTGCAAATAACTAGGCAGAGATTTCCAACAGAAGTTCATCCTCTGGCCTGAACACTGAGTTAAAAAAAATTAGTGAAGCAAAATATCTCAAAACAACTTTCATGTCTTTTTTTGGTGGCTGCTTTTTCTGGTATTGGTTTTACCTGGCACAGGATTAGTGCTCTTTCCCTGCACCCCCTTTTTCCCCCCTCCCCCTCATTTTTCTTCCAATCAGAAGGCTATATAACCTATGGATATCAGATTGCTTTTTCCAAATGTTTCTTCAGTAAGTACTGAACAAAATGAAAGAAGAACAATGGTAGAGTTGTACTCACCTTGGGTTGTTGACCCTCTTATTGCCCTTCAAGTAGCCTGACAAGGAATTCTACACAGAGACACACACACACTCTTACTCTGTCCCTGTGCAAAACATTGTTAGGATTAAAATGTTCAGGACTGCCTTTTACTTGTCTGCTACCTCCAAGGTCAGCTTATTGAAGAATTTAAACTGCTGATAAAAATAGTAGAAAATGGAGTTGCAATTTTTTTTATATTGTCCTGAGAACATTTAATTCTCTTTAGTTTAATATTGTAATTTTTAATGGATGAAGGGTGACTTACACATCACTTACGTCTTGCTTAAAACATTTTAGTTGAAATTCATTGTCAATGAGATTTTGTATGGGTCCTTTGCCTAGGTATGAATTAAATTCAGAAATGTCATTCATTTGCACATGATAGGAAAAAAACATGAACGTTTCATTCTTTAATTCATTTTATTGTACAGTTTACCACTGTAAATCTTGCTTTGATACTGGGATTATTTCACCTACTTCTTAAAAGGCTGTTTTCAAATCTGTCTGTCTAGCACATAATAAATCTGCTTCAGTCATTTAATATATGATGCAGTACTTTAACTGCAAATAAATCTGCTTCACATGGTAAGGCAAATGCTTGTGCAGGGAAACTGGAATCATGTGTCTACTACAACTGCCCACTTCTGGTAACATGGAGATACTGTACTTTCCATATCAGTCTTTGTCTTTCTGTGGAATGTTTTGAGATGTTATATTAGTCAGTCAATTATGTATTAATAACATCTTGAAACTCAAGTTGAAGGGACAGCAACAGCTTTCTGGAGTGAAAACCAAGTGATGCTTTCTAGCTTTTCTCGTACTGCAAAACCATGTCTCAGAAGCAAAATGGTGGTCTATGTTCTCTGGAATGTGTTAGCACCATTTAAATGGACATTACGGGAAGTTAAGAAAAGGTGGATTTCCTCTGGAGAAGAACTATGGACTGAAGTTTCATAGATATGTGTTCATGACATGGGCACATGATATAGCAAGCAGCAGTGTTTTCTCACTGCTGTACATTGCATACGATGTACAGCAATTACCAGTTTCCCATTGATCCTTATTCACAAGGCTTCTACTGGGGGCTAATGATACATGTGCCTTGGAGTCCTAGAAATTATAATTTTTTTTTTTTTCTTAAGCCTACAGGATTTCTGTGTTTTGATGGATAAGGGCATAATGGTGGTTCACTTGGGGTCAGGACAGCCCCTGGTGTCAATCCAGGCTGGGGGATGAACAAATTAGGAGCAGCCCTGCTGAGAAGGACTTGGTGGTGCTGAGAGGCTGGACATGACTCAACGATGTGCACTCACAGCCCAGAAAGCCAATTGCACCGTGGGCTGCATCAGAAGAAGCATGCGCAGCAGATTGAGGCAGGCGTTTCTTTCCCTGTCTTCCAGTCTCATGAGGCCCTAGCTGGAGTACTGTGTTCAGCTTTGGAACTCCAGCACAGGATGGACATTGACCTATTGGAGCAGGTCCAGATGAAGGACATTGAGTTTATCAGAGGGAAGGAGCACCTCTCCTGAGGCAGAGAGAATTTGGCTTGTTCAGCCTGGAAAAGAGAAGGCTTAGGGGTGGCCTAATTGCAGCCTTCCAGTATCTGAAAGGACCCTACAAGAAAGATGGAGAGAGACTTTTCACAAGGGCATGTAGTGATAAGACAAAGGATAGTGGCTTTAAAGTGAAAGAGAGTAGGTTTACATTAGATATTGGGAAGAAATGCCTTACTGTGAGGATGATGAGGCACTGGACGAAGCTTCTCAGAGAAGTTGTTCATGTCTTATCCTTGGTAGTGTTCAAGTCTAGGTTGGATGGGGCTCTGAACAACCTGGTCTAATCAAAGTTAGCCTTACCCAAGGCAGGGAGCTTGGAACTAAATGATCTTTAAGGTCGCTTCCAACCCAGGCCATTCTATGAAAAATGTTTAATGTTCCTAACAAGTGCAACTTTGTTTCAAGGAAAGATATGGAAAGATATCAAGATATTTGTTGTGAGGAACAGTAAACTATACCTGATACTGGTTTGCAATGTGGAGTATTAAATGAAGCCTTCAGATAACCCAAGTTATAAGTCTCCAAAACATACTTCAGAACACACAGAGAGGGTGGTCAAACAATGCAACAGGCCTCCTAGAGAGGAAGATGATGCCTTAAGCCTGTCAACATGTGCAGGTAGTAGGGGTGTTGTGTAAACTATTTTGTATGTAAACTTGACCAATGAAAGCATGTAATTGAAAACTGGCATGTTTCATTTTTTTAAGAGACATGCTGCTGGGATTTTCTTTCTGCTTTGTGTTTAGATAGCTTTCACTGTAGTTGTCTGCTTTCACTTTTTCCCTAGCACAACCCAAATGAAAGCAGAAATATGTTTAAGCATGTTGAATTTGCTCTAGCATAGCCTCAGCCTTTACTTACAATTTTTTCTTCTTCCTATGACTATGTGAAATGATTTTCTAGACTTTTGTCTCCGCCTCATTCTCCTCCTTTCTCCTCTCACTTCTTACAAATGTACTAGTTTTAAATTTGATTATTTTAGAAGTTTCTAAAGCCTTCAGTTAATTTACATGCTTTTCACTGTCATATTTTGTTTCTGCACATCGTTTTGAAGGGTGGTCTTGATACAGAAACAAGTTTGCCTCTGGTGGTAGCCCTGCAAGTCAGGACACCAGCCTATGTCTCAAAAAAATCCATTCCCAGAAACCTTTTTTTAAAAGTTTCTGGCTGAATTTTGCAGGCTATTTTCAGAAGCTGTCCTGACAGCTATGCAAATATTTCTTTGCTTCTCTGGATGCTGTTGATAAGGTTGATGCTGTCATTAGTTGTAATGCATTTTATCTCCCAGAGCAAACAGTAGCATTAATGCTGATTAGCATATTTGCCAGTTTGTCACTAATTTTAATTTCTGTGATTCTTTTGGTCATCCTCACCACTATTTTTCAGCATCTGGATAACATAGTATTGAAATTATTTGTGAATCTTTAAAGTCCGTTGGGTTGTGGTGTGATAGATCATTTGTTTGAAAATTTGTATTTAAAATGTATTGTGTATCTAGGGCTGTCAGCAGCATGCTTATGATTTACTATTTTCTAGAGCTAGGAAGCAGGAATGGCTCTTAATATCATATATGCCTTGCTGGGTGGAATGGTATATTGCCAACACAAAGGCTTCAGGAGTAAAGTGTACATAAAAATTTTCCATAAAAATAATTCCGTGAATGCTGGCAAACTGCAAACAAAGGTGAATAATACTTGGATCAGATTGTAAATAAAACTAAGAAAGAAATAAGGCAGTATATAACTTGTAGACGAAGAATGTAGTAACTCATGTTTTGTCCCTACTTTATCTTCTTGCTGCCATTTTTCTGCACCAATCAGAATTGCCGTGGTTATTTTGAAATGCACCTTTGAGTTACTGGGTTTCGGGAAACATAAATCTGAACAGCTCTCTTATCACCTTTGACTTACACTGTACATAAAAAGTAGATTTTTCTTGGGAAACAAGTTGAAAGGAACATCAATAACGTGGGGCAGGCAAAGTTGAGAAGTTTTGTGAAGTGGGGCTGGTACCTGAACCAGGAGTGATGGTGTGAGGCGGAGAAAAGGATCCAGCAGAGGTCAAACCCTGTCTCCACAGCAGCCAGTTACATCAGCAGGGATAGGGATGGAACTTTGCCTTGGTCTTACCTTTTTGGGGAACACCAACGGGAAGCTACAAGTGAACCAACCTGTACAGGCCTTTATCGAGATACACTTCTCCTATTGAAAAAAACCCAAACTGGAAACTAAGACATCTGTTTCAATGGCAGAGCGCAGTTTGAATTTCAGAACAGCATGGGGATTGCCTATTTTCAGCTTGTTTGAATCTGTACTGCTGAGGGCCCAGGAGAATATCAGAGGAGAGGAGAGACAAAAGCAACTGAAACGTTGTTACTGTGCTTTCCTGCTCTAGTTGTCACACTTTCTTTCATTGCATTCTGCCTCTACCATCACACTAGGCATGTTACCTGAATGTACATTATTCTTTTATAATTTCAAATATTTTTAGAGAAAAATATCTGAGCATTTAAAATCTCTCTAAGGGAGAAAAAAAAACCCAGTAAAATCTGTGAGACTTCAAATAAACCTTTTCTTTCTGCAAGTAGGGAAGGGAGATGAAGAAAGAGGGTAAGTCAGAAGCAGAGAGCAGTTCTTCCCTGCTCAAAGTATCTGCAGGAGTGGTAAGTGGGTGAGAGACTATGGAGTGCTTCAGCTATTGGAATTGAGTACACATCCTGTTTCTTGAGTGACTGCCAGTGGTGACACTCAGACCCATCGGAGAGGAGCTTAAGGCTGGCTGTCTCCCCCTTGGAGAACTAGCACAGCCAGAGCCTCTCTCTGGTATTTTATCAGTGTTTGCATGAGGACTGCCAGCTTACACTGAGTAACAACACATCTGCTATCTTGCTTGACTTTTTTCTTTCCTCTTTAAGTCAAGGAGAGTCAGCTCTCAGAGAGTAGATAGCATGCTCTGTGATTACAGCCAGTGTGGTCACTAACATCTTCCAGATGTTTTGTAGTTCCTTGCATCAGTTTCACAATGGAATTCCTCTCTTTTTTGTTATAATTTCTCTTATTTTCAATTAAATCTATAATGGATACTTCGGCAGAGGTCAGGTGTAAACCACTCAATTTTAGTAGTCTGGAACAAACATTTGCTGTCTGACAGCTCTGTGTGAAGTTTGTTGGATTATCATAAACTAGGTTCAGTAAAAAGAGGATTGACTGTATAGGAAACATTTACCGACAGAAGCTTACTGTCAAACAAGGAGTCAGGGAAATAGGTATTTTTTATGAGATTATACGAGCCAAGATGTTCCCGTACATAAAGAATAAGGATTGAATTCTTGCAGTCCTGCCTGGCTGCTAAAGTTGGGGAGTGAAAAGGGGTTGGGGATTCTGTCAGTGTATGGTAAATGCTTTCGTCTTCAGCTGTAGTCAGTAATTTTCAAGCCCTTCACTAGGCATAAAGTCTCCAAGCTTGGAAGCAGATCTGCATGATTCAGTTGAATAAATGTGTTTGACACAGAAGACAAATATTGTACTCAGTAGAGCAATTTTGAAGTCTAATACTCTCCTCTCCCAGCTAATTCTAAGGCTTAATTACCGAATTCCAATATCATATAATTCACAAATAATTCCTTGTCTGCCTTTTGTTCACTTGTGCCTTTAGTACCATATTATCAAATACCAAAAAGATTATCAGATAGCATGACAAGTTTGCAGATGCTTTGCAGTGCCAAAAAATATTAAAATGCAATGACTTGCCAATTCACAAAAGTCGTGTTTCACTGGCTCCATAGGAGTATTATTCCACTTTGATTTTCCAAGCCTGATTTACATGTAGTAATAAAACCTCCCCTTCCTAATACTATTAATCTCCCAAATCTCCTGAATTTGAGACAGAGTTTCCTTTGTTCCTATTCAAGAAAATATATACTTTGCCAGTTTAGCTTTCAGATTAGTTAATCTACCATCAAATTAGTGTAGTTCTAGGAAACAGGAGGAGACCTAAGCCTTTCTGCATGGACAGCTTCTGCCCAAGTATAAACAACTGCAGTTCTACCAACTTTATATTGCATGTTTTTCTTGGGGGGAGGGTTCCATTTGATTCCCTTTAGCAGCTTGAGAAGATACTTTTACATTAGTTTCTTGAAAAGCTGAGCTTTCTTGTGAGAGCTTTTGAGTGTCGGTTTTCAGTTAGTTAAGTAGTGTACACAGAAGGACATAAAAGCAATATATCTAGCACTGGAAATTGCTAGAATTGATTTTTGTACCATAACTTCATCTTATTTTTAGCAATAATCATAGTACATTATTGCATCTAGAGACTTGATAGATGTGTGCAGTTTTTTTCTCCCTTTAATGAAAAGGTGTCAGTCATAAACTTTTAGCATTCCTGTACTCAATGTAAAAATAACACTGTGAGAAAGACTGGGATTTTTTTTTTTAATGAATACATACCCCATCATCAGACAGAGCAATTCAAGTATTTCACCTGACAAAGAAAAAGGCATGAAAACTGAATTGCTACAAAACCCTTGGAAAGCAACAGAAAGGTTCTAACTTTGCTGGGCACTTACAGTCTCACCTGTTGATTGACCACTCTCAGGAGAGGAGTTTTCCACCTTTACAATCCTTTGATCTTGGAGAGGTGCAAGAAGACTTCATGGAAAGTCTTTGCTCCTGATACTGAAAATTTTGAGTCGAAGCTCAGATTAGTCATGGCTGTCAAGTTCCTCGGTCCAAGCAGGTGAGTTGAGAATAGTCCTCATAGTTTTCTGAGCTCCTGGCCTAGATCTGTTCCTGAAGTGGAGTGACTTTAATACCCCTGTAATATCACATATGGCAGCCACAAGACGAGTTATATAGTAGTAAGCCCGACATAGGTGGAACTTTTGTTGCCTAGAGTTTTTTCTACTCTTTGGCTCTTTGCACTGAAGGAGGTGGCTGTAGCTCAGAGTGTTACCCCAAGCATCAGTGATCAGTGAGAGCAGCAGCTTGAGTCTTTCTACATGTGAATTGCCACCACATTCAGTGCTAGCAGGGCTGCAAATTCTCTGTCACCAAATGCAAAGCCACACGCCCTTTGGAGATGATTCAAGGCTGTTGGGTGCTAGGCATGGCTGTGACTGCATCACAGTGACTTGTGGGAGGGGACGGGGGAGGTGAGTAGGTTAGAGAGTAGTAGGATTGAAGATAAAGCTGTTGGAGGCAGTTAACAAGATAAATTACACTGTTTGCTCTATGAGGTTCGGTTGGCAGCCATGGCTTTGCATAGAAGTTCACTTTCATTTTCCCTAGTATGTGTTTATAGAGGATACAGGCTGTTACTTAAGGAAGAGGAGTCTTCCAGGGCCTTCTGCCATGTGCCCAGGCAGATGGCTACATCCTCCCACAGCTTTCTAGGAAATTACATCACAACAGCAGAGCTTAGTGCAGCACACACTGCAGTGGAATAGGGCTTCAGAAACCCCAGACATGCTCCTGTGCACGCAGAGCAAAAGTAAGGTGACATGGCCTCAGGAGGAGCATGTAGGCACTAGAGCTGTGCTGGGCTAAGCCCAGTACTCAAATGTGGATCAAGTGCTGCTACAGTGTAAAGTGCACCGGTAGGATGTCTGAGAAGCCTTTTATTGCTCCTGACCATGTTAAATCTATCTGAACATGAACAAAGGCTGTTAGTTTCTAGGGCTATCTATCCATTACTTCAGACAAACACATGCAAGGGCTGGAGGAGAAGGATGTTAGAGCAGCAATTAGATGAAGTATTAAGGAGCCACAGCTGGCCACTTAGCTTGTCATTAATGACCATTGCTAGGTTCCAGTCAGGAAACACTAAAAATCTGCCAAGGAGGCCTGAATTAGCAAAATTGTGAGGACAGTTTTAAGATCAGATGTTCAAAGGATTAATTAATGTTTGGGAAAACCACCTGCTGAGTCTTTGAGACTTCAGGATTAGGACCACCACAAAGTGGGATGTGATGCTGGAGCTCCAGTGTGGCAGAAGCCTTAGACCTACAACCTCCTCTTTGCCCCAACAGGGCCTGCTGCAGAAGCCACGCTAAAATGTCAGTGTCGGAAGTGCTTGAGGAAAACATAGAGTCTGAGTTGGAATTTGCAGCAATAATGAGGGATAATTTTTGAATGACATGGGGTGTGCATCAGTAGTAAAACTGGAACGGTGTGTTGAATACTGCTTGTTTCTCCATTCATTTGTGATTCTGTACTTGTACCTTCTAATGGCTTCATGCCCTCGCTTTAACATGAAGATCTCGTTTAGCTTGCTGACCTCCAGAAGCTACCGAGTAGCTGAGTTCATTAAGCTTTGAAGTTTTCAGCCTCAGCAGGGGCTGAAGAACCACCTGCATGCCCTGCTGAAGAAGCATAGTAGTATTTTATTGAAGCAACACATCATGCAGGTTGATACTACCATAGAATCAGTTGCTAGAAAGAAAGAAACAACCAGAGTTAGTGATTTATTTTTTTTATTTTTTTTTTTTTCAATTTTGAAGGGGAGGGATTTTGCCTCTTGTTTGAGAGAAGGATTTAAGAATGGGTACTAAGAGAGTACTTTGTTAGCAGAGACTTCTTTAGCCACTTTTCCTTTGATTTGGTGTGATTGCAAAGTATGGGACTCTTATGGCTGTTCCTATCATATAATGCAATAAGTGACAAACACTACTTAGCATACTGAATGGGGGCACTGTCCCTAGCTTAATTTACCTAATGCCCCGACTGCAAGATATAAGTAGATTAAGAGAGAAAATTCAATAATTTCTCCATTCTCCCACCAGAGCAATACACATTACATGTTCCTTGCCATCTAATTGCATTACATGGCAGGGATGCAATAAACATTTAATGGCAGTCACAGTCATCTGTCACTTTCCTTTAGGTTGGTAATGTTCAGTATGATTTACATGCTTAATGCTGAACATTTTCAGGGAGAGGGAAGGAGGAGGATATGAGTAACCCACATCAAAGAATTTGAGCTTTTAGCTAAAATATTTTCTATTGTTAAGAAAAAGGAAGAGATTGAGTACCTAGTACATTAATTAGTGCCTCACCAAACCGAGATGAGACTCTTAAAGTCTTGGTCTTGATTTGTCTCCAGTGGTACTATAGTTTTGCACAGGTATAATGCCATGGAAACAAATCTGGAAACACACCAGTGAGTTAAGTGCAAATAATTTTAAATATTTAGGGAAAAATGTTTGACTCCCACTCTAGCTTGTTACATAGACATCTTCATAAATCAATGCATTTCAGAGGGAGGTGTGGTGGGCATATATGGGTCTGATATATATATGTATTTCAGAATATATTGAATGTAATTGGTCTATACAGTGAGTCTTCTCTTAGCTTCAAGAAAAACAGAGTGGTTTCAGCATAATAAAACATGGAGGCCATGAAATATATTGTTAATGTTGAACACTGTAATGGAAAAGCTACAAATTGCTGTTGACACCTTAATATTAAATTGTATTCCCCCCTCCCTGGGCAAGGTAGGGGGAAGATGCTCAGCCACACTTCTCGTAAAACTGCTTTGGTTTGCCTGTGTAGATTGTTACCATGTGGTGGTTAACATGTCCAGTGGCAAACCCCAACTGTTTCTAAACAGGGAGAACAAAAGTTTTCACTTACTTGTTCTTGTAGCAGCATTGAGAGCTGCGCTTTTGAGTACACAGGTCATTTGCTTTACTGAGCAAAGCTAAATGACTGCTTCAAAAAGTATCCTCTTCACACCAATGTTTTTTGAATTTACTAGATAGGCATGAAATGTTAAAAGAAAATAAATCCCAATGTAGGTTAAGAAGAAAGCGTAAATCAAACACAATAACAAAGTTAGAGTGAGTTAAAACAATTTTTAAGGCAGTAGGAAGGCATAGGCTTATTCTGGACAGACCACAAGCAAGTCGTCATCTGGTAAAAACTTTTAGCCAGTGAGAATTTGAACCAAACAGTGGCCTGCAGGTGACAGTCTCTGTAGCCCATTAATGGTCTCTTGAGACCTGTAATACTGCAGCTGAGTCCATTTCTTACTCTTTCTGAGAGCTCGGTTTGCATTTAGATTTGCTATGCTGTGCTTGCAGCTTGCAAGCAAATTGGTGAGCAGCTATGCCCTGCCGCAGCATTGTGGGTCCCCAGCAGTCAGGCAGTTTCCCTTCTGCGGATCCCCAGAAGGATTGCTCTAATGTTTTGACTCTTAATTTTCTTTTTGCGCTCTCTAGAGAAAAAGAAGAGGAATGAGTTTTAGGTTTTCTGTCTGTTAGGAGGTCAGAGTTGGGCTTCTTGAGATTTTTCATCAAAAGATGGGATAAGTAGAACAGAAATCTAGTGCTAAACTACCATGTCCTAAAAAGAGCTCCTAGAAATTGTGCTCAGCCAGGATGAAACACTGTGTGTGTGCGTGCATGTAAAGAGATTCGCTTACCGGTAAACTCACCTTTATAGTGAGCTTTTGCTAATTTGACAAGGTCACTATCTGCAATTCAAAGGTGGCAAGGCACCTTTTCTTCTACGAGTCACTGAATCACTAACTTCTGTGTCACTAAAAAAGTATCCTAGCTACTGCTTGTGTCCTTCTCAATCAATATCCCCAGACAGAGTATCCGTGTCCTTTATCCCCCGCAGGAATGACTAAACCTCTCCAGCAGCTCGGAATCACTCAGCTAATGGGCAGGGAGCGCAGACCTTAATTGTCCCTGACACCAACACAACCGCTTTTCTGCTTTGCATATCAATACTGTACATCTCTGTCGGCGCAGAGGCAAATTGAGTTATGGAAATGCTCGAGCAGTTCTGCGAGCGCATTGCGTCGGGTTCGGGACACTCCGACTCGACTTTGCCGACAGACCTGGGGTGCCACCATCCTGCTGGCGGCAGTCGCTTGTCACTCGTTGTTCAGGTCGAATGCATCCTGCTGCCGTCGAGTTGCACGACACGAGTTCGGCGAAATCCCCCTCGACTTCCAGCTTGGCTCGCGAGTCTGCGCCAGGGAGCTTTGTCACGCTGGCAAGGGGAGAAGGGAAGGGGGAACGGCACAAAGCGGCGGCGGCGGCGGCGGCTCCCACGAGAATGGTGCCCGCGCCCTCTGGCGGCCGGCCCTGGCAGCGAGGGCCGCCGGGGCCGGGGGGTGAGGACAGGGTGGGTCTTGAAAACTCCGCGGTGGCGTTACCAACCTCCTAATGCGGCTTTAGCACTGAGGAACGTTTCAAACGTTTAAAGCATTTTGATGCTCACACTAAATCCTCGTGAAACTACCTCCACGGTTGTTAATGAAATGAAGATTAAAAATGAAAAAATGAAGATTACAGCTATTGCTATCAGTCCCTTGCATTCAGTGCAAAAGACATTTTAAAAACCTGGAAAAGGTAGTAGCGAATGAAGTTTCGATTGTGTTAGTTTTTCATGTACACTTTGGACACATCCATGTGCATGTTTTAATTGAAATCTCTAGTTATCTTTAGCAGCAAAAATATAACACTCAAAGCGTTACTAATTTTCTATTTCACATTCTGTGGTAAGTCTTGTAACTTTTCTAAAAGAAGTTAAGGTACAAATGTAGCCTTAACAACTGCAAAACTCCAGGTCTTTTCTTTATAATAGATGAAATGCAGTAATTTGTGGGGCTAGCAGAACCTTCAAGTGTGGATGTGACTGCTTGATTGATGCACTGAATTTGGGGATGGCAGAGCAGGAATGAATTCTACGCCCTCCCTGGCTGTCCACTTAAACATAAGTACATACTTTGATTTAATTTTCTGGTAATGAGATGAAATTTTACTTAACTAAAGAGGTTGCAGGGATTACTGCCTCTCTGTGCAATTGGGATTTTGTGGTCTGAGATGTTGTGAGCTTTGTTTTTACATGTAGCAGGTTTTTAAGAAATCTTCCCATACCACTAATATCAGAACAATATTTTGGATCAGTATCTTTATAGGTAGTGTAAAAATGTATGCCTTTCTCATCCTGTATGATATTTAGTATAGAATGATGTATGATTTAATCTCAGGCAGCTGCCCCAGTGCCAGCCCCTCCTACCCCCACTACAGACAATGCTGGACCATAAAAAAACTGCTGCAGTGGGAGGGTGTGGTGCTCCCAAAACATACAGTAGTTTGTATGGTCCCCAAAAATCTGCCTTTTCTCCTCATCCACATTACTGCTTTCCTTGGAAGTGTCTTGGAATTGTGAGTGTGGGAAGATGTCTTCTCTTGCACGCTGGCTTGAATGTTTATCTTTGTTGGTGGTTTATTATTGCGCTTTAGGCCTCGTTAGAAGTTCTGATAGAAATGTGCATAGAGATACAGTCATGAACACATTTATTATTTGCAAATTTACACTTAACTTTGGCTATTAAATAAACAATGGGAACAGCCTGTACCAGTATTACTAAACTGCCTGAAATGCTAATTTCAGTCAGTTCTTGTGGTGATATAAATTGCTGTAGCTACATTCAAATCAGTGTTACCGTGCAATTTAGAGAAATTTGAAAATCTGGCCACAGTAGATATTATTTGATAATAATTGGAGGAGCAAGTTTTAGTTATTCCTTTGAGGATAAACTTATAGAAACTTAGATTGAAAAACAAATTGAAACTTATATAGTTAGTAATAAATAATATTACTAGTAATTAATTTTATGTATAATCCATAATTTTGGAGCATAAACCAGTTTGAAAAACTCTAGCTGCTCCTGGAAATCATCTGTAAAAAAATTTAAAAACAACAACACATATTTCCATAGCATACAAAGTATGACTTCATCAAAAATAATAACGTTTTTATAAGCTGTTTTCATATTATGAATTTGCATAAAGAACTATGTTAGAGAGGAAAAGTATTGACGAGACTTGAATAGAGGTTACTCAGAATCCCTGTTGACTGCCTACCCAAGAAAGGAAGACTCAAAAGCAGAAGAACGTGCATAGTGTGGCTCCTGATGGGACTCATGTAGGAGTGATCTATCATTCACTGGTCAGAGAAAGACACTCATCTCTTCTGCTCATTTCTGATGTTCCTGGAAATTTTATATTCATGTATGCATATATAAATCAATATTTATATATATAGACATATATACAATAATGAGGAATGCAAAAATGCAGTACTTTCCATCCTACTGCAGTGAAAATAGAGTTTATTGACACCATGTTGATATTGTGCTTTAAATGAAATACTGGCAAATGCTCAAGGCTTTGCACCCTCAAAGGAAGCAGTTGATTCTTCCCTTTCCATCACAAGACGGAGGAAGCATCACTACCCCTCTCTTATGGCAGGAGGCCCCAGCTGCATTCGTGTTAAATGTCATATGGAGCAAGACTCACTGTTTGGGAGTTTTAGGAACACATGCATGGAGGAAACTCACTCAGGCTCAAGGCAAGGCAGGGGTGAAATGTTTCAGTCGCTGCAAAAGCTGGTGCTCAAAGCCTGAATGTTCCCTAGAAGCTTTGTGGCTGTGCAATGCAGGCAGAATCCAGGTCTTAGATGTCTTGTCTGTAATGATTTGGATGCGGGGAGGCTATTGGCTTTTTCAGACCCACTTTGCCTAGCAGTAAGTATGCTTTTGTTATGCTGCACTCTCTATCATTACCTATTCATCAGAAGCTGTAAGAGTCAGCTGCTTGGTCCTCTGAGTGTTCTGCCTTCCTTTAATGTATTCCTAAATTGCTTAAAAGTTTATTTGTAGCTGTAATAGCCTGTGCTATCCTAATTTCTGTCTGAATGTTTGTAAAATCATATGTCAGAAGCCATCAACATTTGGAATCATTGCAATACATTTCAATTACATCCCTTTGATGCTGCTAAAGACTGTTTAGGAATAAAATAACAACTCTGCACTTAATGCAATAACAGTTTCCCCAAAACTGGTTTATACCATCATCACTCATTCAGTATGGTTAAAAACATTTTGTATAATGCTTTTAAGAGTGACTTGGCAGTGAACAATACAAGGTAATATTGATTTTAACCCACCCAAATGATTCCTTAAATCCCCAAATGCTTAATGAAAATTTTAGTGTCATCTTGTAGAAGAATTCATGGATGTGAGCTGGATAGCATGGAAAGAACAGTAGATTCTTCCATTCCAGAATACAACCTGATATATGACATACTTGTTTATCTTACCGACCCTTCAGGTNAGTATGTTTTTGAGGCTCCATCTGCACTGGGAAAATTCATAAACAAATTCCCAGGTTTAGCAGTGATAGGAGTCTTGGTACTGTCAATGCTTTGTACTCAGCCCTGTTTTTAGTACCACTTCACAATAATGAAATCCAGCTACATTGAGTAGCAATGAGGATTTGTCCATCCAACCTTATCCTTTAATCTCATTTCAACTGTTTTAATTTCTGTTTCTATATAAACTGTGTTCCCAAAAAACTGAGGAGCAAGACATGGAGAAGGGAGATCTGTAGTTCACAATGAGAAGTGCTAACAGAGTTGGTTGATTTGTTTGGTCTTTTTAAAATTAGAGACTGATAGTGTGCTTGCATTGTAAAAGTGGAAAGCAAAAGAAGAGGTTTGAGTAAATAATAAAATAAAGAAAAAGGACTTAGAAGGAAGATTGGGTGAAGAGGTATGTGGGGGTCATGCCAGAAGGATGGAGATCCTACCTTCCAGTTCAGATTTGCACAGATCAACCAGGTCAACTGAGAGAGGAGAGCCTCTTTGCTCCACTGACCCTTGCCCTCCTCTCTGCAGCTGGAGATTTTACAACATCTGTATAAGCTAGAGACTAGTATGTGCCAAGAACCCATATGAGGTTGAAAAATCATTTTACTTGTAAGCCACCAAGCAACAGCAGACACTAATACATCTGAGTCACTAGTAAAGTAGTTTAGATTTGAATTAGTGACGTATGGTGAAAAATTCTGTATGCAACTGTAGTAATTAATTTTATGGCGTTGCCCTTTCCTCTGTGTGGTCATTAAGAAAAAGTTAGGTTTTTATCTCTCCAGCTTATGCATTAAGAGCTAAGGGAAGGAAGACACAGAGGGTGTACAGAAAGAATACCTTACTCTTTTTCCCAATTTTTGTCCAATTTTTTACAAGTCAGAGTTTGCTGTGCAAGAAAGACTTGGTGCCAAGGCTGCAATGTGAAATCATGACCAAAGACTAGTTCTTGTTGCTGTCTGTTTTCTTTTCCATTCTGAGAGAGACAAAAACATCAAAGGCATACTGATGTTTTAACCTTTGATGTCCAGCAAGCACTGCATCTTAGCTTTGGGCAGCAAAGAAGGAATGAGTGTAGGAACTGCTGGTCTTCCTCGTTTGCTTTTACCTTCCTTTCGTTTTTGAAACCTCCATTACTTGGTCCATCACTGCTTCCTTTTTGCACCAACTCATGCATGGAGAGTTGTTTTCTCTGCCCAGAGGAAGGGGGAATGTGGCCCCAGTGGTTTCATCCCGTTGAATGCAGTAGAGTAGATGGCTTTGCATCCCCTGCCATGTATAATTCAGCCAGTGCCATTGTTTCCTCTCCCTGAGGTGCCAAAGAGAGTGTCAGCTGAGTCTGCAGCATGGCACACTTCCTCTGTGCGCAGGACTGGCACAGACACACCCAGGGACAATCCAGTGTCACTGCTGCATGTGCCTTGAAGCACAAACTATTCCATTCTGAAAATTGCTTTGAGATTCTAAATTGCTTTTTTAGTCCTTCGGGATGAAAAGTTCTATATCAGTGTATTATTATTAATGACAATAAATTATTCTTGAGGCAGTGAGGCTGCTTCGTTTCCTGTGGAGTGAAATGAGTAAGCACTTTCCCGTGAGTACACCCAAAATAAGAAATACAGGCAGATGAGGCCAGCAGCAGGGCAGCCTGGTGTTTCACTGCCATGCATGTGATCTGCTTGCTGAAATGGCCACAGAAAAAGATGCTCTGAAGAAGAGATGTGCCCTACCGCTGGGGGCATGCTCTCAGGTGGCAGGGCTAGTGCCAGCCCTACGGCTCACTGGTCATCTTTGCTGGGAGCTTGCTGTACCAACTCCCTCTTTGAGAGGCTCAGTGAAGTCCCAGCTCAGTGGCTGAGGCGTTTCCACCATTTGTTTTTCTGGGATTCCTTCCAGTTCCTCTGAATTGGCCTCCTGTTTGCCCACCCCTCCTGCCTACACATGGTCCTGCAGTGCTCCCCGGGCCTCTGCTGATTATGCTCACATTGCTTGGATGAGGGTGGTTTGAGGCCAACAAATTATTACAAGTCAAATTTCGGTAACTTCAGCACTGACTTTTGCCAGCACTTTGGTCTCCGGTTACTTGTACAACACTCAAATTCATTTCTACAAGTTCAAGAAAAGATGAAATAAAACCCTGCACTTATCGCCGGCTGTGGAGAAGCTTGTTTTTTCTTACCCTGCCGCTGACTTTTAAATATTCAGGATTTATTGTTTTGAAAGGCACCCTGTGCAAAGACATATTTCAAAAGGCAGAGGGGCTGACAGTGCTTAACATGTGCTCTGGCATTTTGAGAGCTCTGCTAACAAAGTGAGCTTTTCAAAGATGCATTTCAACTAGGAGCAATAGAAGTGTTTAATGTGATGAATCTGTGGCCGAGTGTGAGCAGGAACAGTTTTGTGCAGGCTTGAGAATGAAAGAAGTGGAGGAATGACAAGTCGTGTGAGGGCAGATTTGTGCAGCAGTTCTTTTCCTTCTGTTTTTACAGTAAGTGAGAGGCTATGGCAAAACGTTTAGTGCCAGGGAGCCTGCTTTCTGAAAGTAATCAAGACACTGTGAAGAAAAAAAGAAAAAACTGTTGTGAACTACCCCGCAGCCACTTCATACCAAGTTTTTAAGGCTGAACTAAAGCCAAATCATTAAAAAGGTTTTCATTAATTACTGTAATTTCATGCAAAGTGTGTTTATTTGCTAATCTCAGAGCAAACAAGATGAGAAGGCTAAAAAAGTCCCTAAACTCTGAAAAGCCAAAAAATCCACCACTACCTTTCTTAACTTCTACAAAACCTAAAGGGAATGAGGTGGCTGATGCTTTGGAAGGAGAGGGATGGTAAGGGGCTAGTGGGTAGTGTTGGGCTTATTTGGGGGGAATATCCAGCACCGGGGAGTCCTACTTCATGGCAAGCCATCCTAGGCAGTCTTGAAATATAGCTGCTGATAATAACTAGCCCAAGAAGTGTATGCCTACTGGTCAGCGAGGCCATGACCCTGAAAGAAAAGGTCTTTGCCAGTAGCCCCCAAGGGGGACTCACAGGCCCCTGCCTCTGCCTCAAGCTGTGTGCATCAGCCCTATGGTTCTGCCAGCTGGGCTCACAACAGCTTGTGAAGCTCTACTGATGCCAAGGCCACTTTACTCTGGAGACTTTGCTTGGGTATGTTATAACCCTTAGTTGCTTACTCATGCTTTTGTGGGCAGTAAAGTACTTCTTGACCTGGTGTGTGTGTGTGTGTGTCCCATTTTCACACCTGCATGCATCCCTTTTCCAGGAATGTGGAAGGGAAATAAGTGCACTCAGTCCTTGTGAGAAATACAGCAACTGCAGGCTTTAGTTGTTGGGGGTCTTGCTGCTGACGACTTGGTAGGAAATTCTTTTGGAGGGTTTGGTGGAGAGTGTTACATTTGAAAAATGCCATTTGTCTGAAGAAGGCTAAAAGAATAATAAAAGGAAAATCCTTTTTACCCTCACCACTGGGAGACAGCGCAGACAAGACAAGAGGGTATAGATTTTAGATGCCTTTTTTTTTCATAAGTGTTTGTATGATCCTGGAAATGCTGGGCTACATACTACTCGCCCTGTGTGTATAAAACAACAAGAAACAGGAAAAAATTAACAGGAAGGTAGAGAAGCATTTTCTTTTCCTTAAAGCTGAGAACCCTTGTCTGAAGAGAGCTCTATGAGTTAACCTTTTGATGAGCTTCCTCACCTTCTAGGAGTAGAAGCCTGTGTAAGATAAACAGGGCAGCAGTTATGAGCTCTCCTAGGTCTGTTCTGAATCACACACATGGCAGATTTTGATCCTAGGCTCACATATAGCACTGGGTGTGCATGTGGCTTTGAAAGACCCTGATTTGGTTACTTTTAAGAGATGTTCCTGTGGACATTCTTGTAAATGATGGAATTAATAGGGATCACTGTAGCTGTTGTTGTTTGGGCCTGACAGCGTAATCAAGTAGAAATCATCAGAATTAGTAGGTTTTCAGTCTTATAGGCTAGATTCTTCATAGAGGCATTCTGTTTTAGCCATAGTTTTCATGGACAAGAAATAAATACATAAGAAATGCAGCTTACTGTAAGATGCAGTATCATCATGAAAAGGTGAGTAAAAAGACTAAACCTCACTAGCTAGACCACACTTTCGCTGTGCTGTTCTTCATTCAAAATGAGCCAGAATTTAATGTTCATTTCAGCAAAAGAACCTTAAAAACACTAGGCTAGCATACAGGTATTTACTGGTTTTGTCATTAAAATGGAATAATACAAGCCCAAAGAACTGGTGTTATTCTTGAAGGCTCTAAACTAGACCTCAGGGACAATAAAGAGTTCAGGTTTGCATAGATGAAATTTTTTTTCTTTGAGAACAGACTGCAGTTTTCCTTCACTCAAATGCAGAAGGAATGAATGGCCAGGGACCTATTCTCTTTTTCTCTCTGCTTTTCTTGATTTATTTTTTTTTTCAATGAGACAAAAATAAAGGAACCATTAATCTATTTTTGTACAGAACAATTTAATGTGACCTAATAAGAACATTAATAGAACACAGGCTGAAAATGATTAAGTAGACAACTAGTAATCTATTGTCAGTGTGTTGTGCGTATGTGTTGTGCTGCTTGTTGTTTTGGTTTTGGTGGGATTTTTGTTTTGTTTTTTTTATTTTGTTTTTAAAGAATGAGCTATGTAGTCAATGTAAGTATTATGCAATTAAGATCAAAAAGAAAGTCAGTCAAGACTGGTACTTGGAATGAAGCAAACATATGGAATAAGTAGGCAAACAAAGCTATTAAAACTAATATTTGAGCTGCAGAGACAAAGAGGGTGTCTTGTTCATTGCAATCAGGGAGGTGGCTCAGAAAACACAATAACATGCAAGTAAGGAGAGGAGGAAAAAAATTCAGAAGAGAGAGACTGGGTTTTATAGGAATTGTGTCCTTTTCTTATGTGATGTGTATAGTGTACACACTAAAAGGCAAGGGAGAAATCTGTTTTTAGACTGAATTTGCAAGTTAACTCTGGGGTTTTTTGAAAAAAAAAAAAAGAAGCAGGGAGATGGAAGTCTTAATTTTTCTTGCAGCTACTGTTTCAAGGAGTTCAATTTCCCATCTATTTTCATTATTGTTGGAGTCTGGTGACACTGCTTTCAGTGTCAGTGGTATTTTATAACAGCGAGTAGGTCCTTGTGCAGGTCAGCCCTTCCCTCTGAAGTCAGTGAATGGCAGAAAAGATCTGCTGATGCTGAGATTCTAGTACTTCAGCGAGACACACAGCAGAAACAGAAACCATAAGGTGAGGGTGTCATCTTCACAGAACTCTGCATATAGAGGGTTCAGGCCTGCCCCAAGAGACTGGCTCTGGTGGCCTCGGAGAGACTGCTCAGGTGAGGGGTGGACAGCCTGCACCAGAAGTTAAGCATCTTTGTGACACAGGAAATTCAGTGAGAATGCACCGTGCCTTTCCATGAACTGGTCAGGATGCTTGTATTATACCTCCCAGTCTTGGGAAAAGTGTGGGGTGTCTTTAAATGGGAAATTTAATGGTCTGAGCACTGGAGTCGAGCTTCCAGTTCTTCCTCTCCCAGTGAAACCGACCTCTTCCAGGAGACAGCTCTGATCGCAAAGATAAGGCTGCTTTGTAAGAAACCATCCCCTGCCCCCTGGGGTCTTCTTTGTGAAGTGTGCTGAAATGAAGAGCAGAAGGACAGATCCTTTGGTCCAAAGTGATAGCGAGAAAGAAAGGAAGCGTGACCTGAGTTCCCCTAATTATGACTCTAAGCACAGAGATCCAAGGCCCGAGGTCTGGTCTTTGCCCCCAGGCCTTTTCTTTTCCTTGATGTGAAACAATCCCATAAGTGTGATAGCTGGTCTGTGGGTATCCTAGCAATGAGGTATGCAGCCTGGAAAGATTGTCTGCTGCTTTGCATCAGAGATGTCTTCATTTTGTGATCAAATGTCACACATAATCTCTCCATCCTCTCTTAGGTCTCAGAAATTCCAGGCTTCTTAACCAAAAAAGTCAAGCTAATATTTAAGTTCTCTGATAGATTGTTTACTAATATAATTTAAAAGCGTGTAATGTAGGAAATTTTTTGCTTTTAATATTGTCTTCTTTACAGATTGATAGCAAATACCAGATTTGAAAAGTTGTAGCAACCCCTAAGCTGAGAAAAGCCAGCCCTGGTTGTGAGCTGTGCCCAGCCATGATAGAATTTATTATCTCACCTTTTTTAAAAAATACTTGCCCATTTCCTAAGAAAAAGAAATCATCAATTGTCTATTTTTGCATCTGCTGTAACTGTTTTCTGTAATATGATCTGTAACATGAGCAATGATTAATTGGTTGATTAATTGGTTACTTTCAGTTTTAGGTTTTCTGCAAGTGAAAGTGAGAAAGAGGGGGGTTGTGAGCTAGTCTTCTGCCAGGGGTTTTCATTCATGTTGTTGACAACTCCATCCCTCTAGAAGGCCGTATAATAATGTATTTCAAAATAAAAAGTCAGTTAAGGGGACATGCATCACTTTGAGAGTGTGTTCAAAGCGAGTGTCAGGCATGTAATCCAAGAGCACTTCAAAGTGGGGCTCCTGAGAGAAGTAACAGGAGTGAAGCACAGCCAGTAATCCCCGTGTCCTTCCAAACCCAACTTTTCTTACCGGGAGAGCTGCGGCTTTTAGTCTCCATCTCAAAGACTCTGTGTTCAGTATTACTGGCCATATCTGAGCACCAATGTTGGCGTCAACACGAGTTCAATCCGATGGTGATGCCCTTCCTTCTATGCCACCATTTTGTGAGTAGACAGGGACAGCACTGAAATCAGTTATGGCATTTTCACATTTGAAATGGCTCTGTTAGTATGGCATAAGTGTGAGGTAAACACTGCATCCGGAGTGTCCTTACCAACCAGTACCCCACACTCCCATGGTAAGAAAAGGCAGCAGGTGCAATGATGTGGTGCATACTGTTGGTTTGACAGCAGCTGCAGCAGTCGCATCCCTGAATCACTTTTATGCCTCGGTTTTAGAGCCTGATCTCATTATTGATGGTCACCTCACACTATTGCTGCCATTAAGGACAAAGTTTTGGGATCTCAGTACAAACTGTTTTTTCCTATGGCCATGGGACCCCCACTCACTAGCCTGGCATCTAGCCACAGTCATGTGAGTGTTAGGAGGGGTACTTGAGGCCTTCAACAGAGTAATTTTGTTTTCTGAATAAGAAAACTGGGTGAAACTTAACACATGTTAAATTGTCCCTAAGGCTGATTGAGGATGATTTTATCAGTTCTTATCCCAGTCTTTAGTCTTACCCTTTTTCCCATGGCATTGCCTTGGACCAATGTAAAGACATTATTTCTCTTGTCTTCCTGTTTCTGTGCAATGTGCCCACTGTCCTGGGTTAGTCCGTGCTGGGTTACGGTAGACTCTTCCACTGTTCTGTGGCAAAACTGTGTTTTGGTGTCACCATGCCCTTATCTAACATCTGCATTGAAGCATAGGAGCCAAAGGGAGTTTTAACCCTGGCATCTTTTGATTGTATTAGGAACAGGAATATCTTAGAGCCATTCGTGTCTTAAGTGGAATGCTGTTTTCTGAAATTCTTGTCACTTGGGGTCCAGATGCACCCTGCATGTCAGTGTTGCTGGGCAGAAGACTTCAATGTGTTATCTCAAACCAAAAACATCAGAGAACTGCAGGCAAGAGGATCAAGCTGCTCTCAGTGAAACTGTGGGTTGTTTTCACCTTTAGATAGCTGGCAAATGACAATTGCTCTGCAATATCTTGGAGAGAAGTGTTAGAAACTATTAGCTGAAAGCTTTCTGCCTGATAGCATTAATTTCCTATTCATTTCATTAAGGGGACATTTTTGGAGAAACTTGTAAATTACAACATGCTCCAAGCAGAATAATAGCTTCAGGAAAAACATGTAATAGCTGTCCTTAATCAAAATAAGGGCAAGTTGTTCCTTATCCGGCTGAAGAGCTGGGTATCACTAAAGCTTGACTTCACATTTTACATTAAACAATCATAAATTTTTTTAAACTCTGTTATAACAGAAACATGGGTGTATTTCAGTAAAGTACATGCCTATTTGGCTATTTTTTCTGAATGTGTTTATTCTACTATTTCCTTGCTTATTCCTATACCAGTCTCCCCATCCATGTCCTTCCTTGACTGTGACATGTTACACAAAAAGAAGCAACCTCAAACTGTTGGATAAAAGAGAATTCTGCCCCTGTGGGATAATGTAGCAGATATTATCATTGCTGAGATAAAAGATGATGATTAGACCTCCTGCCTGAGCTGAATGATTCTTGTCTTAGTCTCGAAATAGATCGGGTGGGAGTTTCTGCACTTGCACTGTGATGCTCAAGATCAGCTCACACTGGCTCTACACATGTAAATAATTAACACAACATGGAAGGAGATCCAGAATTAAGCCACTGATTTTAGTAGGTTTTTCAGAGAGGGGTAAATGCAAGCTGGCTGGAGATAGCTAGAACTGTGATCTTCAAAGGCATTTAGATACCAAATCTAGATCCCCACAGGTATTTAGAAAATAAAGTTAATTTAAAATTAATATGCCAAAATTTTTTCTGGGATACCATTTTCCTGCTTAGCTTGCCCTATGTCTGCTTTTAATTGAGTGTTAGACAGCTTGTACTGACAGTTTGTGGAGTTGTGAGTCCTCATTATCATCTCCAATCCTTGGAATTAACAGTTCTAATCTGTGTTCCTGCAGCCTTTAGTTTTAATTAAGCCTCAGAACCTTAGTTTACCAGAAAGGGTTATATTTTTGTTACAAGTATATAAAGGAAAGAGAATTTAAATAAAATAGAATAAGTAAATTTCTGAAATAACACACCAATTCATTAGCTGTAATCCCTTGCTTATTGCTTGTGTATTTATGAGGACTGGCATCATACTATGGCATGTCTTAGTACCTTGCAAAATCTGGGTGCTTATGTTAATTTTTTAGTATGTTGTGTGTTGGATTTTCATAAATGCATGTGATTTCCAATGATAAATTTATAGTGTGATGGTTGGGTGGAAGTGGGAAGAGTTCTGTGGGCGTGGGGCAGGACCACGGTGGTATGGGTTGTGGACTACCGTGACTGCTGGCTTTTCCCTTAAGGGATCTGTCAGCATTTCTGGCCTGTCTGTGTAGACTCCCTTGGAAAAGGAGAGACTAACTGCCCTCTCTCTTTGGACAAATTGAAAATTGAAAAGTCTATTCAAACTAATGTGTACCTTTCAGTTGGGTTCCTTGCTCTGTGCAAGAAATGTATTTACAGATTGTAGCATGGCAGGAAATTAGAAGGAAGAGCTGGGGCTTCTCCATGTTGTGACAGAGGGCAGGAAATGTGTGATTAGTGCTGCAACAAAATTGTACTTTTCAGTGCAAATGGCTGACTTTACTAATAGTGGTGTCGATGCACATGAGGAGGAGCAGAATAAAGAAATAATTGAGCAAACCATGAGGAGCAATAATATTTTCCAGAAATCTTTTCTTTTTTCCCTCAGATATATGAAGTGTGGCATGCAGTGCTCTTGCCTATATTGCATTCTCCATCTGGCTGGTTACTGAAAGCTCAGATTCTCCTGGGTTTTTCTGAGTTATTTACTTCAATATTATGCCTTTTATAGAAAAGATTATCTTACAAACTGGATTCTCCATAGTGGACAGATTTTTATGGTTTAATCCTGTTTTTGTTATCCAATTCTATTTTTTCTATTTTTTCTCTATTTTTTTTAATATAATTTTTCCTGATACATATATGTAAATACACACAGGATTTCATGTAGGGTTTTTTTTTTTAGCAGTGTCTTATGCAGTAATTCTTTTCTTACCATGCTTGATTGAGAACTAGCTCCTGTGGGATTCAGAGAATTGTTCTCTATACCTTCAGCTTAGGGACCAAGAAATCCTTGTGCATCTTGTTCCCTTTAAATGGAGACTACAGCCAAAGCCTTGTTAATACAGAGGGAATCCTTGCATTGATTTCAGTTATCTCTTGGTCAAGCTGCCTGTCTTTTATGGTTCATTATCAGTAAGCATATCATAATACATATATTTATCCTACTACATGCCTGTGAAGTAAAGAAGAAATAGTCTTTCCACTTTATTGATAGGGATTTGAATACAACAAGATGAAGTGCTTGATCTGGAAAGAGACTGAATTCAGCTGCTGAAGGAAGCCCTGTTTTAGATAAATTCCAATGTATTGTCACCAAAAGGCCCTGCCAAATGGCTGTAGGTGCTGATGGAATGCATGTATCCCTTATGCAGCTAATGTGGTTCAGGTGAAGTACTGTAGAAACAGTTCTGGGAGCACAGTTTGGGATCCAGGGCTAGCCATCCTTCTGAGGTCATGGCCTTAAGTGAAAACAACAACTCAAACAGATTTATTTGTCTCTCTCCCTGCTCTTTCTTCTCCTGGGTACACACTCAACATTATGTTCTGTGACATATATGCAGTGGGAATAAAATCTACTCTGCACAGACTACTGCTTGGTGGCTGTTAGGACCCTATTGACAGGTTATGGACCTCAGTTATCTGGAACACTGAGCCTGGGCAGTGAATGACCAGCTATGTATTGCTCTGCTTCATTCTTGTCAGATTTCTTGCAAGGCATTGGCTCCTCACGAGAGAGTTTGAGATTGGAAAGTCCTAAACTGGCAATTGTAAGTTAAGGGAGTTTGGTTTCTTTTAGTTGAAAGGTAAATAATTGTTTTCCATAATGGCTGGTGACAGTACACTTTAGGTTGCACTGGAGGACGTGCTTAAATGAGAGGAAAAGCATCTTTCAAATTATAGCCAAAGCAGAATAGCTGGAGTTTTGTTGGCCCTGGGACCACACCAGGGGCTCTCTCTGTTATTCTTCTATCCTAACCATCATGCTTGCTGGTGCAGCACTGCATTATGCTGTGAAATATGTATCTCTTTGGTTTATGTATTTAATTTTATGCAGGAAAATAGTATTATTTTATTTCTTAAGACAACGGTGTAAAGGTCCTGTAGTGCCTTAAACAAATCACTGTAAGATTTAAAGCAGGAAACTTAGATCTGTGTTTAGGCTTCCCATTAGACTGAAAGGGGTTTAGATTTCCACTGATTGACCACTGAACCCTCCCTTCCTCCCTCCTCCTGCACCAACTCCACTTCTCTGGCCCAGATCAATGTCAGTAGTTAAATGGATCGGTTATTTGAAAGCTGTCTGTTGACCTTTCCTTCATGATTGATTGCATGAAAAGTGCACAGGAGTGTGGCTTCCAGCTAAGCAAGCAGTCACTGATGACAGCTCTCTTTCACCACTCCCCATAGCCCACTAGGATTTCCCACAGAGGAATAGGCTGCCTGTGAAGATGCCAGACCAGAGAGTGCTCTCGAGTAACCATAATGAAGCTGAAAGCCAGCTCTAGTCTTCCTCAATGGCCATGAGGAATTATTTATGAAGAGGAGACCAGGGCTGAGTAGTTTACTGGTCTTCAAAACACTTCCTGACCGGAGGTCTGGAATTGGAGAACCACAAGAGTCCTGGGTGACACTTGCCTATGGGAGTTGGCAGGTGTCCTACCAAAAATGAGGAAAGGGGCCATCTGACTCAGGACGAGTGCACACAACAGGCTGCACTTGCCATCTCACTTGCTCGTCATCTTGCACACGTGCTGTCCTAGCCTAGAGAAATAATTAACTTTTCTATCTTTCAATATGTATTTGAAATACAAAAACAGCCTGCAGGAACAGATTCATAGAATGAGTCTTTGTGCTACTCTTCCTTCTTATGTTTTCCCATTCTAAAACTAATGTTGTCAGAGCTTTAATTTGGTTTCAATCTCCTGTAACTAATTTCATGAAAACAGGTTTTGATTTCTGGCATATGGAACATTTTAGTTACTCCAAATTCTTAGCATTATGAATAATAAACCCACCTTTTAACTCTTAAAATAAAGTTTGACAGTGCAATAAGTGACATTCTGTTTGCACAGAGGCAGAGAATACAAATTACCCTAAATCAGGTAATGGGAAGCTGATGTATGATGATTATGTTGTTTCATCACCCAGTTTTTAGTAGGTTGTGCAGGATTGGTAATTCACTGCATGATCTCCCTTTTAAATCACTTTCTTAATAAACATATAACAACACTAGCCTGATGTAGGGCACAGCGTGACTCTATGCTTAATCTATGTTTTACAAACCAGTAATACACCACAAGTAATGAAAGGGTTCATAATGTCAGCACTCGATTCTGATTATCAGGGAATTGCTCTCTGTAGCGTGTGGGCTGACATGATGAATTGGAGAGGACGATGGAGCAGGTTGAAAACTGGGGTTTCTGCTGATAAATATCACGTACTGAAGCCGAGGCTGGAGTGTGAAAGCTATTGTGACCTAGGCTAATGGTGGATGCTAGGCAGTCTGGTGATTGGAACATTTGGGGGGCTTTTGATGGTAACAATTTGCTATCAGCTAGCTTCTTTTTTGCCCATCAGTGCTCTAGCCCTGGCACTGTAGGGTGGTCCTTCTGAAGGTTTAGCCCTAACCCTTCACAAACGAGAAAAAGACTTGTGGAGGAGTTCTGAAATGCATGGGCTGAGTGAATCCATTGGAGGTTGAAGAGGGCTTGGAAGCATTAGAGAGATCAAGATTGTGAACTTAGGTCCCAAAGAGGGAAGTCTTTGCAGCCTGCTGTATTAATCTTTGGGGCACGGTGTGGTGAAAGGAGGGGCAAACAAAGTTGAAAATGTCAGACCTACCTCCTTTGAACTACCACCTATACAAGAACCACCCTAAGTTTCAGCTGGTGTAACTCAACACTGGCAGGTGAAGACAACATAAGCCAGGTTTAAGTCTAGGTAAAGCTACCAGTGGTAGTTTTACTGTATTACATGTACAGCAACTTTGGATGGAAAAGCCACTTACTTGAGCGTGATTACCATATTTGAATGTGAGAATGGAGAGGCCTTGGGAATGGTGTTTTGTAGTATTTATATATGATTGACCCACTTTGCCCTTCTTGTTACCATAGTCTGATTTTGGGTTACCACAATCTGTGTCATGCTTTGCAGGTCCCAGCAATGGGGTTGGCCTGGAGAAGGACCTAAGTGCCTAGCTCTGCTGCTGCCCCTGACTGCTGGGACAAGGTTGGCAGAGCCAGGACAGAGATCTCAGCTTGGAGATCTTCCTAAGGCAGTCATAGCTCCAAGTGGCTGAGCACAAACAAATTGAAATTGTAGTAGACCCACCCAAAGAATATTGTACTGCACTGTGTTTAATAGCGCCTCCACGTTCTCTCCATTTGCCTGCACTCCTCCTTCAGTTTTCACAAAAGTTCTATGTGGATTTTTTCACACAACTAAACCATGTAGCTGATGAATTGACTCCTCCTCTTCTCACAGTCTCCTCCACACAGTATGGGGTTCATTAGGGCAAAATTGTCTATTTGCCTTGAATGTCCTAGTAATGAACAATGCCATCAGCGTGCCACCAGTTGCCATTGTTGGAAAGTACTGGTTCACCACTGCTGTTGTATCATCTTCTAAGCGGCCAAATAAAAGACCAGATACAGAGATGTTTCAGGATTAATGAAAGAAATTGTAGCTCTTGTAATTGATAGTAGCTCTTGCTCATTTATGCAGCCAAAACTAATGTCTTTCTTTTTCGTAAGAGGTGAAGGATCAAATGGTGACTTACAAAATCACAGGGAAGTGAGATTATTTCAGGCTCTAAAAAGAGTGTAATCAGGAATAGATAATTTATTTCTTTTCTCAGTGCAAGATAATTTAAAAGTTATTCCTTGTACTGGAGGGGAGACAGCAGGAAGGAAAAAGGAGACAGAAGAGAAAAAAAAAATTTTTTTAAAAAATTGGCAGCTAGCCATCTTGCTTGCAAATCCAATTTGAACCTAGCGCATGCTCAGGCTGCAGAGATGCTTTTTTTCTTGCCCTGATGACTCATCTGGAGTAACTCCATGCACAACAGTTATTTTACTTAGGGTGGCTAGGTGGGGTTATAGGGGTGTTAGGCAAAGCAAATCCATGATATTCAAGAAATATTTCCAAAATTAGAATTAAGAGGAGAGTTGGTGTGCGTTGGAAAGGAGAATGGCACTTACTCAACCTACTTATTCTGGTAAAGATGGGGTGGTAATCAAAAACTCTCAGGCAGAAAGATGTTATAGTAAGGCCTTGAGTGAATGGGCAGCACTATGAACACAGATGCTCAGACTCATATAAGACTTTTGCAGAAATGGCTTTGCCTTCCTGCTCAATTCTTTCACCACAGTGGCATGGAGAATCTAGAGAGAGCATCTCTAAGGCAGTGTAATGTCCACTGGGAGTGAACCTTCCTCTTTACAACAAACCTTCAGGTTTTGTTCCATTTCTTATATTGGTTTTAAAACAATTTTCTGTAATTAAAAATAAACCAATAGGGGTGCTCCTCTGTTGCAAAGATGGAATGAGGACCTCTAATAGGGCTAGATACTACAGACCTATCAAAAATTACATTTACAGTTACAAAGCTGTTCTTGGGAGAATGAATTGCTCAAGAGCAGGCAGCACCAGTTACTTTGGGCATATGGAATAACACAGTCAAGTCTCCAGTCTGTCTGACTGAAACCAGGAACTTGAACTTCAGTTTCTGCTGAAAAACACCCCCTGAGTGTCCTGACTACTGGCTGTAGGGTTCATTTCTAAATCAGAACTTGTATCTTAAATCTGAAGAAAGAAGGAACAAAAGCTTCAGAAAAATAACCTTATTTCAGCAAATCATCTTCATTCTGGTACTATGCCAATTTTCTTTTGTGAGAGAGTGAAAGGAATAAATCTAAAAATTTCCAACCAACCTAATAAAGAATTAAACAAAATATAGATACCAGATTGATACCCACTCCTACTCCCTTCCCCAAGGATCTTTTGATTGACAAAGCTGAGGACTATGACAAAGCTGAGAGCAGTGATGACTCTTTGCAACAAGTGCTGAGGCAAATCCTCATTCTAACTCTGGTGTCCTTCCATGGTCCTTCAGACCCATTGCTAGAGAGAGTCCTCGTGTGTCTCACTGATCTTGCCATGGGCAACTTCTGAGCACACATTTACAGCTCAGGGAATCAGTTACCTGGGGTCACTGCAGTGCTTTGTTGGTCAGGAGTTATTCCTGGAAAGAGAACTTGTTTCTTGCACAGGTTCTCACAATGTGTCTGAATAACAGCACCTTACCTTTGATTAAAACTAGGGTTGTTGAAGAGTTTTGATAACTGAACAGAAATGAAGAGGGAGCAAAGTTTCCTCGCCTCATTCCTTCTTTCCACACAGCAGAGCTTTTGTTTTTAGCTCTTACTTCCTCTCCTCCAGCCCTGGATGCCTGACTGTTCCCAGTATAATGGTGCTCCACGCCCACATTTTCATAGAGTCCAGCCATTCTTTTACCAGCATCCCTGAACTACCTGATGTCTGCTAGACTGGGAAGTGAATATCCCATCCCTGCCAGTGCAAGGATGACACCAGATTTTGCAAATGACTCTTTCATTGCTCATGGAATTCTAGGCTTCAGATTTCAGCAATTTTATTTCCCAAGTGGGCCTTTCCCTGTAGGTAGGCAGAAAGAGGTAGGTTGATGGAAGACACACAAGAGCTATTTAACTCCCTGCCAGCTTAGTATAATGGTCTGCACCAATGTGCTGTCTTGAAAAAAAAAAAAAAAAAAAGAAAAGAAAAGAAAAAGAAAAATATCAGGCAATCTGGTTTGTTTTCATTTAGAAGGAGAAATTGAGACATTTTGAGAGATTAAGTGATATGCCTAAAACTGGGCAGGAGGTCTGACCAGAACGCAGACCTGAATTTACTGTTGCCAGGTCATGTAACTCGAGCTTGAGATTTTTTCTAACCTTTGAATAAAGTGTCCTTAAAGCCAAACCGTTGCAGTTTTTTCTGGCATGACTTCTTTCACATCATTATAGTAAATCGAAGGATATTAGAAACTGTAAGAATAAACCCAGGTCACAATATCCTTCATTTTCTTGAAGTCTCTTAGTGAATTTTGGGAGCATAATTTCGCTTTTATCATGGTAAAAAGTAGCACCTGCAGAGGGTTTATTTCTTTGCAAATGCCAAATCTAATGTTTCAAAGAAAGCTCAAGATGAAATGAAAATGAGAACAGAAGGGTAGGTAGCTGTCATTAGCCTTAAGATTGTTTATGAAAACCCAAGATGACCTACAGCTTTAAATGACATTGATTGGCGTACTTTAAGTTTGTCCTAATGGACTAATGACTCGCAAAGCTCTGAACGTTCTCAGGGAAAAAAAAAGACTGCCATCTATGAAAGATGTTGATTGCAATCTGTGGTATTCAGCTGACTTTTCCAATAAGTGTTAAATATTCAGGACACTGAAAAGAATTGTAATTGTTGCTGTGTAAGAGAAAAAATAAATAATTCCTCAAATAACAATGTCTTTAGTGCCAGAAATGCAACACTGAAAGGAAGTACTTTCAACTGTACCCTCTGAACTAGAGACAAACCTTACTACAATTCAGCAGCACATAGTAGTGTCTGAACAACCCCTCTAAATCTTCAGTCTAAAGGAAAGAGTATTGAGGGAATAAAAAAAAAAAAAAAACAAAAAATAAAATATAGGAGAAACCCGTTCCTCCTGCTGCTGTAGAGTACAGATCAGCTACCTTTGATTCTTGTTTCCTCCCTTCACTTAGTTGAACGGTTGAGATAAAAGGGAGGGTAGGATTTGCCTTAAATTTCCAGTGTAGTGGTGACTGTTTCTTCTGCTTCTTGTTTTATTATCCTGAGTAAAATGTGCTGCTACAACAATCCTTTTGAGACATGAAATACAGCTGAAAGGTCACTGTTTAGAGCACAGCCAATATAGCACGAGACACTGCTAATCTATCACTTCTATGATGAATATGTTGACGAGCAGCTGAATTTTAATAATTAATCATGATAAAAGTAAGGCAAGTTAATAATTTAGAGTCTGATAATGGAGAGTGGTGTGACTTCTTGAGTAGGCAGTTTCTGTTAATTTTCACCTCTGTTAATTTTAACCAAAAGGAACACTGTCACTTTTAATTATCAGTGAGACGCTCCTGGAGCTGTACAGTTGACACAGAAGTAGTCAGCTCCAGTACATGTCAAGAACTCTGAGAGCAAATTTGGGGAGCACGTATAAAGCCAGTCTAAAGCTAATCAACGTGATTAGCTCCTTAAGCTATACATTACCATAGTAGTGCATTAATGAGAACAGGTAAGCAAAACGGCCAAAAGGTGAACAGATAGATATTTATCATCCCAAATATGTCAATCGTGAAAAATCAGTGTGAAGCCCTGACCTTACTAGTAATGTTGGCAGAATTGTCATCATCTCTGATGGAGCAAGTGTTTACCCATGTATATGCGTAGTTTCACCAAAATACTCTTGCGACTTCTCCAGCATTGCAATTTCCTCCTCTGAAAACGTTCTGGCTTCCTAAAGACATGAGATGTAGGTACTCATGCTTTTGTTTGTTTCTCCAAAAACTTTGTATTTTTTTATTTCGATAGCCCATTACAACAGAAAGAAGTAAGGAACACTATGAGATATTTCTCTAAACTCTGCAAAAATCAGTAGCAGGATATGAGAGCACATAATGTTCTGATGGAGGGAAGGATGCGTGTGGCAAGGGGGGTGTGTGCACCCCTGACTCTGCAGCCCTACTTGATGCTGCCCCAGCAGCCACAGTGGGAAGACTGTAGTGCTGCCAGGGGTGGAAGCCCACTGGGACCAGGAAAGGAGGAAGATCTAGGATATGTAAGGCAGGAATTCAAAGGAAAAAAGGCTTCAGCAATTCAGCTGCTGAGGGAATGTCCCAGCTGATAAAACATGGCGCTTTCTTAGGGCTGAACATGCTGCTGTAGGGCAGTACAGCATGTGCTCCATGTAAGATTGCCAGCGTGGCATTAGATGCTGCAGTGCCTGAGCATTGACTTGTGTTTCCTATTGCTTATAGTAGGAAATTCTTGGAATGCTGGAACTACTGAGGTACCTATTCAGTTATCATAAGCATTTGGCAAGTTTCTAAGGGCAGCCATTGTAGTTGAAATGTTATTTTAGTAATTTTACAAAGCTCTTTGATAAACAGAGGTTAACATTTCTAAGGAACCCTGTTCTCTTCACCTTTGTGACAGTCAGAGTTGGGCAGCAGAGAGGAAACACCTCACATAGTGTGGCTCAAGTTACACAAATCAGATGGTTTAACAGAGTTTTCAATGTTCGCTGTTTAAATAGCTGCTTTTGTTCAAGGCTTGGCCGAGTTTTCAGAGGGTTGCCGTTCTCCTCTTCACTCTCTTGTTTGCAAAAGTTGGCTGTTCATGTTAAGGATGCATTGGTATGATTTTAAAAAGAAGAAATAATAAAGCAGGGTACTAAGTAATTAAAGTATATGGTGTGTAATATTCAGAGTTACTCTACTTGGCCTCAGCACGGCAAAAAAATTAACGGCAAAAAAATTAACACCAAAAAATGCATACAAAGAACATTTGCTTCTGAGAAGTGCTCTGAGCGGTACCCACTTGCCACTCTTACATCTTTAAGTGTGTGATCGTGTCTCTGTTAGTTGTTTGTTTTGGCCTGACTCCAAGGGATTTGTACTACAGGCTGTTTTGCTGCTACAGTTGACATAACTCACAGTTTTTCTCTTTGGCTTTTCACTAGAGATAATCATATTTGTACTGTACAGAATAACTTCATCTCACTGTAGTTCAATGTCATGTTGTGTTGATGTGTGATGAAGGCACGTCCTGTCATGATTTTATGTCTCTGTATGACAAGACACCTTCTTCATAAATTAACACATTTTGAATAAATTGCAGCATTGGGTCAAGTTGCAGTATTGCAAAGTATTTACAGTATTTCAGGAGTCCAGGAGGCCCAAACTAGTTCAGAACTAAGAACAAAACTTTAGACTAAACTTCTGGGATGTGATATGCGCTTCATAAAATCAAGATTGTCCCATGACCTTAGTTACCTCAGCTAAGTGTGTAATTAAAAATATTCCTGAATTGTCTAGCAAGCACAGGTGATGAAATACTTGTCATTTAGGTCTCCATTCCTCTAAAAATAAAGTTTAAAGTGCATATATCTGCACTAGCTCGTTGACTTGAATGAAAGTAGTCCTCAAGTGTCTGGACGTCTCACTCCCTAAATCCATTACATAGCAGTATGATTTACAGTTGTATGCATGTTTGAAACAATGGCAGCAGCCAGGCCACCATGGGAGTCCATGATCCAAAAATCGTTGCATTTATGTTTGGTAACCTGCTGCATAAATTATGGCACTTAAGGTATGAACAGCGAATGTTACCTGGCAGGAAAAATAGAGCTAGGCCCGTTTTATAGTAAGCCATCATTAGTTGCCAATATCCTCAATAAAATGCGCCAACATCTCTGAAGCCTTATGTGAATGGCATATGATTATAGACAAATGCCCACATGAAAGGGCCAGATCTGTTTCACATGCCCTGAAAAGCCCCATTACTTAGCACCAGACAAGAGGTCTGTATCTCAGGGGTCACCAGGTTCATTCCCCATATCTTAATGCTATCACCTACCGACTTACTTGTTGAAGTCACTACATATGTCATAATGTAAAATTGCTGTAAAATTTTTGTTATAATTCACTCATCTCTAAATTCCAGGCTAGACTGCATAATAAATAATCTTTGTATTTATTGTATCTGCAGAAAAAAAAATGTTTGAGTCACATTTTTATGGACTTCAATTTGTATCAGCAGTCATCAACTTGCTTGCTGTAGGCTGGAGAAAAGGTTATATTGCATTGTTTCTTAAAAATACGTGTTTTGAGTTAGATTCTACATATATATATGCATAGAAGGCTTTTGAGAATCTTAACTTTTTAAAATTTTGAATAATTTTTGTTGGTGACAGATGAGCTGAAAGCTTAAAATTACCACCACCTTCCTCTTAAGTTTTCTTTCTTGCCAGTCATTCATCACTTCACAGCATATAAAACTCTGGGGCTTTTTTTTTTTTTTAATACAGCTTTGTACTTACTACATAACATCAGTAACTACTTATATCTTTAATACAATCTATGGACAAGAAGACAAATCCAGCCTACCTTGCTCATGATTTATTGTAAAAGGATTAGCTATTAAGCTTTGTTTTCAGGCTAGCAGAAAGTCCTTTCACTTTAACTATTCATATCTAGTAAATAATTTTTCTCAAGTCATTCAACTAGTGGATGTAAAAGAGAGCATTCACCTACAAGCTCATATAAATGGTTAAAATTGCCACTTGCATTTTGGCTTCCATTACATTTGAGACAATGGGCATCACATTCACTCCTCACTAAACAAATGGTGCAATGAGGTAACCTGTTCTACATGACTCAAAGAAAACAAATTACAAGAGAGTTTAGTGTTTAGGAGCTGACAAGCTTGCTTTAGGATTGAGATGAATCACAGCCACTGGGTATATATGATAATAGGTTTTCTCTGTCTACTACACTGATCCACAGCTCAGGAGTGCTGCTCATCCCTTGGGCGCTCTGCGACACATTCACATTTTCCTCTATCTAAGGTGGAAGTCCACTGTCATCTGCCTGTCAAAAGAACATCAAGAGAAAACCAGAAAGGGCCTGATCCTGAAAAGTGCTAAGTAAACCCTGAAGCCTTACGTTCCCTCAGATCCCCAGTGATTGAGTAGCTCGGGTATGTTCATCCTGCATTAGGCATGACAGCATGGAGAGGGTCAAGTGCTCACTTGTAAATTACTTGTTTCTGTCCATTGGTTGATACCTCACTTTTGTTTGGTTGTTTTGTGGCAGCCGCTAGGCTGATGCACTGTATTAGTAAAAAGTAAAAACTGTTACATAAAATCAGCTAAAGAAAACATCAGTTGATTCCTTATGGGATTTAATCTTTTTTAAATTGCTTTAATTTGACTGATGCTGTGTGCTGAGCTAAGAAGAAAAAAAAGCAAGCCGACAATACTTCTGGCCATTTTAAGATCTCTCGTGGGGAATTCAGTGCTCCTTTTGCAATCATTGAGAGTTGTCTGCTTAGACCGATCATAAGAAAACAGTGAAGTAAAGACCATGTAACCAGCAGTGAAAAGAAGGCAAGGTTTTCCTCCTGTGGGCTCAGACCTGTTGTGATGTAAGTGCCTTTATCTCGCTGGTGGTCACAGGTTACCCCTGAAATAAGCCACGTCGTGTAGGCTAAAGATGTGTTCCCAGCATTTTGATTTTAGGAGAGCTAAATATTGTTAGCTTTTTGCTTGCCTGTATTTTGCAAAGGTTTTTTAGTTTTAATTTTGAAGAAAATGTTTCCATATGCTATAGCATGGAAAATCTGAAAGGTAAAACTGGATACTGGTGAATTAGCATAATTTGCTCTTTATACTAGAATATCTAACATGCTGTAGGATCTACCCAGAGATGCCAGGAAGGCATGATTCCTTCACTGCAGAGCCCCCCAATCCAGTATAGGCACAGAGAAGAAGACAGGCCAGAGCAGAGAAAGAGCGTGAAAATGAAAGTCAACTCTGCTCACTGTAATACGGCACAATTGTTTCTTGAGGGTATTTCATGGGTAATGAAGCTAAACAGCTTAGTTTCATTATCCAAGCTGAGATAAATGCATGGGGAATACATTTCAATACATCATCTAAGCCTCCGTGTGATTTAAGTCTCCAGTCAAGTCACGGTCTGTTCAACACAACACTGGGTTTGTAGGAGTTGGACTTTAAACACAATTAAAACTTCAGTTCCCAAAGGTACATGAAGTCTAAGTTTTGTAAAGGATTTCGTGATTGCACAAATAAAGATGTTTCTCTGACTAATTAGTTTGGGATCACCATATGTCCCATCTCGCATACTGTACAGAGCTTTGTCACTTTCACTGTGCTCAGAGCTCAGACAAGAGAGGAAGAAGCAAACTGGAATGTTGCTATAGTCACTGGGCTGGCAGGACTGGGGCAGTTGGCTTCTGGATCTTGGTCTTGGTAGAAGGGTAGAAATAAAAAATATTTTCTGTCTTATTTCATGGAGAGAGCCATTGTGCATGTAAGGCTTCTGAAAACAGAACAGGATATGGAGGGCAGAGCAGAGAAATCAAGGAGGTTGTGTAGACATAGGGCTGCAGCTCCAGTTCGATGTGTTCCCAAACTAAGCCACAGACACTGAGTCATGCCTTTGAGAGGGAAATTGACACTGAATACGTATCTTAGGGAATTTTGGTCTAACAGCTTATCTTGCACAGTGTAAACCACACTTCTTTAAAATTTCTTTTAGCTACAGATATCTTGAAGCAATTTTAAAAAAGCAGGTAAGAAGCGTAGGGTAACATGAAGAGAGCAAAGCCCTAGGCTGGCCTCTGCCTGCCTCTTTCCTGCAGAGCTCTTGTCAAGGGTTCAATGGTTTAGCCTGTTGTGTTTGTCTTGGTGATGTCCCTTTACATGTCTTATGCTCTTCAACCCAAACTACTTGCTCCAAAGCATCACTTCTGTTTCCTGCGGTGTGGTGTACACACAGAGGGAAAAGGAAATTTTCACTGAACCAAATCTATTCCTGTGAGAAGTCATCGGAGAAACTCTCACAGATATCCATGAAAGTGAGATTTGGCCTCACTTCCTTGATTATATGATCCAGAAGGTAAAACTTTCCTGTTTGAGTTCTTTGATAACTGTGTGCTAATTGCTGCTCATCGATTACATTGTGCCGTTCTTCAAGCAGTGGGTAGAAAGCAGAAGTGTGTAAGAGATGCAGGAGATATCAGAAGGCTATCTATCTGGCTCATTTACTGACATGCCCTTCTATGGTCTCAAAAGTCTCCTGCGACTCCACACTCTGTGGAAAAGCCATAATCTGCAAAACAAACATGATGCTGGCGATGCAACATTAAGCAACTGATGATGTTAAGAAATGTACTAATACTCATGTTTGAGGCCGTCTGGTCTGGTTTAACCCTCCTGAGCCTCTTTAATAGATGAATACTGCATTACACAATGAAGTGCTTTAGGATAAAAGTCTTCTGTTTTTTGTTGCTACATTCTCTGAAAATAATATTTTCTGATTTATACTTCTGTGGCCTCTCTTGCCATCATATGTATGCAAGTATGTATTCCATGTATATAGATTTGAAAGATAATTTTTTTATTTCTTCTCTCTTGGGAAAATTCTTTTCCCTGAATATGTCTGGCTTTAAAGGGGCAGTGAATTAGTGAATTTTAGCTTCTTTCTGTAAGAACTTTCGCTGAAGATACTTGAGTAATAGCATAGTACTGAATATAAGTGGAATATAAATGTTACAGAGTTGAAATGCCTGCTTTGATGGAAGGAGGTAGAATAACAAATGTCAGATACTCCAATGTGTTTTGAGATGACTAGATTAATTTGCAATACAACTTCATTGCAAAGAAACAGCCTGGGGTAGATTGACTTTTTTGCCTACTGCCATGTTCCTTCCGTAGTTGTTTATGCAGAAATTTGGTCATGCAGGACTTGTATGCACTAGGGAGGCTGGTTCATTTTAGACCATTTCACCCAAGAAAATGTTGCACCATTCCTTAAGCATTGAAAAGGAAACTCAGGATTATTTTAAGCCTTAAAATATTTCAATGCCTCAGTCTGTCTTCAGTGTCCCAGTGCAATGTTGCATCATCCGAGAGAAATACTTGGTATTTTTCATTCCTATATTGTAGAGGTATACAAGGGACCCAGTGTAAGAGGTAACATCCACACTGGCATGCTGTGGTGCTATTTCTCGGTTGGGTTTGTTATTTTCCACATTCTTCTGAAAGAAAGTAAAAATGGTGCTGCCACATACATTCCAGCATCAAAGAGTACTTCCCTTTCTTACCTCCAGCTCTCACCCACACAGCCTGCTGGGGGCCTTGAGGGCAAAAGGGAAGAGAATGTGAGTTTTCCTGTGACAGCATTATTCATAATGAATTATTCTTTCCATTACTGTGGTTCTTAGAGGCCACATGTAAAGATCAGGGCTTAATTGCACTTGCAATCATGTGGTAGAAAAAAGCAAGCGTCATCCTGAAGGCACTTGTTAATAAAACACCCTTGCTGACCACAAGTCAAACAGGCGTGTGAGATGGATATAGGGGAAAGAAGGTACAGGATAAAACAGAGAAGCAAGTTTGTTGTATAATACATATATACAGAAACTAAAAGAAAGTGTACTTCGCTTGGGTGTCAGGCACTGAAATAAATCTTACCAGCCAAGAAGTGCCAAGACTGAGCACAGCAGCTGGACCTGATTCTTAGTGAGAGAATGAACAAGCCTGGCAATAAAACCCCAAGTAATGATGGCTCTAAAAAGTTACATTTGCTTTGGAATTTGCTTTTATAAAAGCATGAAATTTTATGTGTAAACAAGATCTATAGCTACCTGTATTTTTCGTACCTCAGAGAATGACGAACCATATTCTGTATGCTCCATCAGGACAGATCTTGTATTAGAGCTGTAGGATGAGAGCTCAGTAATTCAGTATAGATTATTGCATAAGCTTTGTCTTTGGTGAACTTAAAATATTATTCTCTTGCATCAATTTATTATATGACTTATTTTTCTTTTTTTCTGTCAATATACTTTTTCCAGACTCACTCTTAGTATTTCCTGGTTCAATAAGCAGTGACCCAGATGCCAAACCAAAGGTGCTGTAGCTCGGGTGTTGGGAACACACTCAGCCTGGGTCAGGGAGGGACCAGCTCTCTCTACTGCCTCCAGTAAGCATGCCCTTACCACCCTGCTCTTACATTCTGCTGTGTGAGAACCCACAGCTTCAAGATCATTCCCCTCTGCAGTTGGCAACATTGCAGCAGCTTTCAGAGTCTCTGCAGCTAGCTTCTGGGCTCCATCTGCATCGAGAGCTGAGAGATACAGGGTGAGAAAGGAAGGGAGAGTAAAGGAAGGGCAAGAGGTTTTTTTCTGAAGGCTGTCTTGTGTCTCTTTGTTCTGGAAACACAGGGGCCTAAGTTATGTTTAAGGGTAGCATGGATATAGCTATTGCCTTCAGCAAGAACACGCTGAAAAGCAAACTTGCTGGAATTACACTTTTGGTTATTGCTCCCATGAAGCAGTAGCCTTGTGAACATGGTGATAAATCACGGTCCAAAGCCCACAGCGATGATAAGGTGAAGTATAGAAAAAACTGCGAAGGAGAATGCGAAGACAATGAAGGAGGCATTGATTTGATTTTGATAGCTGCTAAACAAAGTGGGCTGACAAAAACCATTAATGCCCCTTTCAGCTGCCTCTATGGGAGGTCAGCTGCCAAACAAGAGAGGAAATGGTGGGGGCGAGTTATGTGCCAGCTGTAAGACTGATTACTTCTTATGCCTTATGGAGCCAAAGTTGCTTGCTAGTGGATGTTCTGGCATATCAGAGAGAGAGACCTGGACTCTTGCTTTCACATGGGGATTCCTGAGGGAGAGGCATTGAAAGATTCCTGCTTGGAGAGGTCTGGCGACAGCTGACTGTGAGAAGTACCCGAGCTCTGCTGCTGCCCCAGCAGGCGTGCTGGGATCACCTGAAGGTGAGCCATTCTTGTGCAGGGCACGGCAGCAGAGCACGGCCAGCCCCAACACCCCGCAGGGTGTGCGGAAGGTGGTTTTGGCACAAGGCCTTAGCATAACAATGTCATCTTGCTGGATTTTTAATGGGGGTATTTAGTGCTCGTGGTTTTGTTGCGGTGATCGGCCTTCATTCTCCTACACAGTGAAATTCAGAGATAATCAAGGTACTGCTGCTTGTGTTAAATAGCCCTAAGATGTATGGGGCCTGGGGAGCAGTGGGGCGGGGTGTGGTGGTAGGACGGGGTGGGGGAATCCTCAGGGAGCAGCGCTGGCCACGGCTGTACTTTATCATTGTTGTCCTTTTAGTTTTCCTTCAGTCCTACAGGTTCAAAATATTCCTGTTTTGATCTGTATACATTAACAAGCTTTTTTTTAAGATTGTAACTGAGCTCAATCTTCCTCAAAAAATAGATGTTGTTTGGAGATTATGGGACCATTCTGCTCAAACTCAAGTTGTTTCAATAAGGGAGAAATAAGGGAGGGAGGGAGAGTGAGCAGCTGCAAATTGAACATTTTATTAGTGATAATGGCTAACCAAGATGACTAAAACAGAGTGCTGGCTACAGCACTGGTTCTTTCTTCTGTTTCAACATTTCTGTGGTTGGCGACTTGAAGAACCAAACTAAATTTTGCAGTAATCAAGAGATGTGAAGTTTAATTACAATGCAGTAAGATAGCTTAGCTAGTTTTAAGGTGGTACTCAGCTGATGGCATAAAGGAAGTCTGAAAGAATGTTTTTCCCATTCATTTTACATCACATTTTTTCACTCTATGTTTTCCCATTATGTGCCATGGAAAGCTGTTTGCAGTCTCTTTTGCGTGAGTGACAGAGTATCTTAAAATACTGTGAATTTTGACAGTAAGTCAGAGTTGGCTTGTTTGCTTATGTGTTGGTTTGTGGGCCAGACACTCAAATTTCCGGACTCAATAGCCCTAATGGAAACTTGGTCACTAAACTCTGCTCTACTTTTAAATGCCCAATCTCCTTCTATTTCACGTGGGAGAGGTGGGGGGAAAGCTAACTTACTGATGGTTACTTGGACAAAATTTATTTGATTGCAGATGTCTGATGTAGAAATCTGTAAATCACTAATAGAGGTAAATTAAGTGAAATTGATAAGTGTTCTGGATATTGTGCCCTTCCTTGGCAGCAAAGTTGACTTGCAGGATTTCTCTGTGATTCCTATCTTTCTTTGCTACATATTACCCATTTAATCAGACTTTTCCATCTTGCCTGCACCCACACTAGTGCTTCTGGGACACTGCTGTAACCTTATTGACATGATCTGAGTTGAGAAACAAAGCTTTAGAAGAGATTAAGAGTTGATTTTTTTAACCCATATTGCTTCTCCAATACAGTTTGTACTAAAACATCAAAAATTGTTAGTGTATCCGGGCAAACAGTGATCTATTTTCCCCATCCCTAGGTGATGGAGACAACACTCACTGAAGTTGTAAATACCACTGTTGCCTGCTCTAATCTCCCTCCTTTTGATAGTTATCTTTATTCTACCTCAAGTTGAATTATTCTTTTCAGTTTCCATTGCCTTCCTTAAGCATCTGATAAGCAAGCAGCTTCTGCAAGTGTACGGAATTGCTGGCTTCCAGGACTTTTATTTCCATTACTTGCATCAGGACAATGCTAATGAGCTATGAAACCATGCTGGCCATGAGTCTTTTTCAAAGTAAATTCTGCTCCAAAATAAGCAGGCATCTGTGCCTGATGGAGCAGTGGAAGTTGCATGGTGCAAGGAGGGCCTTGGAGAGCCATATGTTTGAAGGCTGGTGGTGACATTTCTGCTTTTCTTCCTTATATGGCTCATTACTACAATTTGTTTGCTTTCTTAATTGCTGAGTATCTGTGGACTGTAATGTACCTAAAACAATGTGTATGGTTCAAGGAAAATCAAGGGTTTGACTATACATACCAATATGTGGAATACTCTGAACTATGAATTTAAGGAACCCACTGTATGTAAATCCTAAGCCAGTCATAACTTAAATCCTTTGTTCTTACTATAACATTTCATAGCAGCAGATTTGTTCTATAGCAGTGTTGTGCCTAAGGCACTCGCACAAGAGTGCACACGCCATAGGAGCTTCAGCAGAAAGGAGCTTGCTTTGTCTGAGCAGGGAAAAAGTCTGGGGAGAAGGGAGTATTTTCATTCTTATTCCACAGAAGAGGCAGACTGAAAAATTAAGACGTGCGTGTAATCTCTTTGGGTCTTCATAAATGTGGCAACGATTTAATCTCCTGATTGTGATTTTCATCACAAGTTCTGAACTAATCAATAACACATTTATTTGCCATCACTTAATTGCAGCAGTATTTTGTTGTTAAATACCCTGCAGTGTCATTAAGAATTAGGTTATTTAAGAATTTTAACCAACTTGGGCACTTGAGGCATTTCTAAAGGAAATAGTGTGTAAACCATTCAATATAAGCAGCAGTAAAACAAAGGCTTTGATTGATTACTCAGTGATGCAAACCTGAAATCCTTCCTGAAGTACTTTGGCGAAAGCCTGGCAGTGTCGTAGCACCATGGCACATCCTCTTCAATACCCTGCAAAGCACTGCAAAATGGATGCAAAATGAAACACAAGATTAAACAGGAAGCAATATACCTGGGTTATCTTCATCTGAAGCCAAGAGCAGGAACATGCCCCTGCCTCCTCTGATGCCCTGAAAGAGAATGGCACAGCACAGAAGGGGAAATTCAGAATGGCAAATTGAGGCTTTGAAACTCCAAATTCAGCATTAAGGAAAATTGAAACATAGCTGAGTAGGCTGGTAGCCCACTGGAGTAATCACCTGCAGCCGTGTTTTCAAACAAAAGCTCTGATGAAAGTCACAGGGTGACCAACAAAGGGACAGAAAGCTAATCTTCCACCTACCTTTTGTTATAAATAGTGATAAACTGTAACTCCTGATCCTAGAGGCAGAACACTGCAAGAGAGTAATTTTGTGGCTAGAAATGATGTGTTAAGACATTTTAGGCATAACAAAAGAGATGGTTGTGCCCCCTTAGTTCCCCCTTCCCTTAGTCAAATTAAAACACTGCTACAATACAAAGATCCAAAGAATTCAAGCTAACCAGCTAGGCAGCGGTTTAGCCAGCAGAGGAAATGTCTATGGATAGTTTTCCAAATCCTGGCTGTTAAAAAAAATTAGGAACTGAGCTGACATATGGATAATGCAGCATTGTTTCTGCTTTTTGGATAGGAATGGGGCTTTTAATTGGGCTTTTGGTGCATGTGCTTGCTGTTAGAATTGTATTTGGATAAACCTGCTGAGAAGTGTTCTTGTTTCATAACGTTTTATTTAAAATCTTTGAAAATACTCATGTAATTTTATTTATAACTAAGTGAATGAACATTTTGGGGAACTGTTCTTTTTTAGTTGGCCTTTTTTCATTTGGTTATCAATATAATGGATAAGAAGACAAATCCTGTTCATCTCCTATTGATTTTGGACTAAGTGAGCAATCAGCCCCTGTAACTTTACTCCACCACAAGCTCAAATAACGTCTGTAAAAGCAGAGATGTAGTAACAGATGTGAAGGCCAGATAACGGGTACAATGCTTTTGGAAGGGAAGCATTTAATAGAAAGGGGAGAAATGAAGTGAGTACAGTGAGTAGTTTGGGAATGCTACTTGAATTATTTGCACTCTAGAAAATTATAGTAACTGAAAACATATTTTTTTCTCCAAACCACTGGGGGAACTCCTTTACATTTAAAACTTGTCTGGAGTATATGAAGCAATTTGTACAAATATACTACCACGTTATGGAGCACAAGCGTATTTTTTTTTTAATTTTGCAACAATAGAAGCCAAATATTACATTATATATTACACTAATGAGATAGACTGCTACTTTTAATGGAGCTTCTGTGCTCTGCATTGCACTGTATGCAGATTTGCTAGTTAATAAGCCCGAACGGTGTTTCTGTTCATGGAAAATGAATCTGAAACGTTTGTCAGATTATCTGTTTGGCATGCCTGACTGGTGTCTGGAGTGGCACTTTGCTAATGTGCTATTACTCAGTGTCATTAACCCACAGAAGTGATTGAAAGGTGAATTTATATTTGCATCATGCTGCTCAGAACAGGCAGTGCTCTGGATTAATCTGGTGCCCTGTGAAATGGTGCTGCACAGGATAAAACGAACCATGAATCCCAGAAAGTGCTTATCCCTAGCTCTTGGTAGCTTTTTTTGCTAGAGGAGTGTCCTGTTGTGATTATAGTAAAATGCGGTCATGAAGTTGCTTGTGGGAATGTTTGTTAGCTGTCTGTTCAACATCATTAGAAATCCAAAGTTTTTATAATTTCTGTGAAAAGCTTCTGATTGCTTTACTCATCAACATTAAAACCACATCAACTATTTTGGCAGCTGCATTATGCATAAATAGCTTTGAAATATTACATTATAAAGGGGCGGATTGGTCTGAGAAATGCAGAGTTGATTTCTTTTTTCTTATAGATCAAGAAAGTGTATCTGTTTGCATGCAAGTAGATTACTTTCATCCTACAATGTATTCCCTTCTCCACTGAAACTGACTAAGTCTTATTTTCTTTCTGTAAGCCAAGCCATCATTGTTAGTTTGTTTAGGGTTGAATAATTGCTTTATTTTTTCATCCCACGATATTTTTGCAAACAATATTCATTGCTAACAGTTTTTAAGGAAGTATTACAAAGTAAAGCTATAGTCTTTTTATTTTTGTGGATTTTTAAGCTGAAATGGTATTTGCTATGGCCCGTTCAGGAGTGCAAGGAAATACAAACCTACAAAACAGAGCAGATTCTTGCTTATTGAAAATGTAGAAAGATGAGAGAAGAGAACGTGACTGGTTGTTTTGTATCTGTTCTGATTTGACTTCTTTTTGCTTGGTTTTGCATAAAAGTTTGAGGCTTGAAATGATTTGGGGTTTGTTGTTTGGTTTTTTTAAAATTTTATTTTTCTGTAGTCTTGAAATATTGATGTATTTTTCTATGTAAAAAGGCAAAAAACCCTTAGCACATTTGCACCGGGCTTCACGAAAGACATAGTAGTGTGACATACCGTACTAATCAGCTTTTGACACACCCCAGAGTTGGAAATGTTTTCAAAAACCCAGTGAATGGGGTTTTTATTCCCTCAAAACTCCCACTCAGTCTGCCAACAAAATGCCCACCACTCCAGCAAGTTTTACCCGTGTAACTGCGCAGTGAGAGCCTGAGCTCAAACAGAACAGAGTGAAAAAATAGAAAGGTGTAAGTGAAGACTGTGACATTAATGAGCCAGTGCAGAAATGAATGCAGAGCTGATCTTAAATGAGAGGAGTCACAGTAATAAATGACTTTTGAAAATCATGGTGACAGGCGTGTGTGTCCGGGATCGGGGTGTGGAGGCGCGCCCACCAGTGCTGTGCCACGCGCTGTGCTGGGACGTTGCTTGTCCTGCATCTCTTTAGGAATATGCCCATTCTTATTCATTTTCCTTCCAGTAAGGATTAATGCTATCTCCATTTATGACGTTTAGCCCTTTTTCAGGGACTTGAGAAATAATGGACCCCCTGTTCTTCTCAATTAGTCCTTTATTTTGTTTAATCAGATAGAGATCAGTTTTCTGTCGTCATTCCTTAATAATAAAAATACACTGATGAGCCTAATTGTTATAGTAATTAGACCTCAAATCCGGGAGCAGTCACCCCTAAATTTTATTGTTCAAAAAAAGGATAAATGCAGAGCAACCTTGAATGTCTTTCCAGACGTTGATTAGCTGTGTAGCCGAGTACTGGGATTCTTCTTTCTGTGTGTTATTTTTGCTGTTATTGGATGGTAAAACAAAGAAAAGAAATCCCAAGGAGTTCATCTACATTGACATGATAGATTACTAGAGCTTCTCCTGGGCATTTCTTCATCATGTATAGATAAATTCAATCTCTCTCTCCTTTTTGTGTAATGGAAAGATTGCTGCAGTGTGGGAGTTAATTAGCAGAGCTGTTTATGAAAAGGAAGGCGGGGTGGGGGGGGAGTAACTTAGGCATGGGTAGATGGTGGATGGGTTGATGGATGAATAGATAGATGCTGGGATGATTTTAATTTAAAAAAAAAAATCCAAGTGTACAGTCAGTTGCAGAATTTGGAGTTTGTCCATATTTATAAAAAAAAAATTAATTGTTTTCAGCCCTTGAAAAGTATTGTAGAGTGCATATTGTTAATTTTTCCATGTGCACATTTATTTTTGTTAACTGGAAACACTGTCTGGACGTTTTCTAATTCTGCTCACTAACAAGCAATTCCCTTCATATCACCCAAACAAAGCAAGATGAGCAGCACAAAAAATAAAGGAAAAATGGCTATAAAGTTTAAGTAATGGTTAAGTAGAGCCTGAACTGATGGTATAATCTGTTAGTTGAATTGTTATTTTGCTGAAAAAAATTGGCGTGATAATAGCATTCATAAAGAGAAGGCAATACTATTAATTTTGTTCTTTTTTTGAGGCAAAACTGAGTCGTATTTCAGCACTATATTTTCTGTATTACTCAGTTTGGAAAAAGTTACAATTTGCAACAAATACATTAAGTTTTCTGCATTTCACTTAAATAAGGATAAGGTAGGGACCTTCTATTTCCACTCTAATGGCTAATTAGTCTAATGACTAATCCTGATATAAATCTGAAAAATTCAGACTTTCCTTTTTCTGATGGTTTAGCATTCCTGGTTCTCCATTTGCAAAGGAAAACATCTTTGTGGACCAGCACAGTCCTCTCTTAGTTGGATTTCCATTCCTCTGTTCTGGTGTTTATTTCATTTTATCTGCTTTTTAAATAAAGCCATTGTTCCAAATATAAATATAAAAATATTCAGTAGCTCTTGAACTTAAGGAGTGAGCTCATTAAATAATTTATTCCAATTCTAACTTCATTTATATAAATATATATTTTTAAGAGTTGTTGGAAGTTGTTGTTCATTAGACTATATACCTATATATATATAGGTTTAGCTTAATTATTTTTGACTTAGAATCACTTTTCATTACAAATATAAATGTTTAAAAAATATGTTATTTGTACAGCCCATTAGTAGGAGATATATATATATTTATGTATATATATGTGTGTGTGTGTATATATATATATATATATAAAATTCCTTTGGGCTTTAAGCGGGAAAGCACAAGATTCAAAGTTAAAACATAACAAAAATTCTTTGCTAATGAGCCTGTATACAGTCATATATATAAATATGTCACACAAAATACATTTTGAGATTGCACAGAAATGCTCTGAAACTTACTGTGAGACGAAATATGTTTCATAGTTGCCTTATTATGTGTTGATCTGGAAGACCAGCATGTCCCCCAGCCTCACAAATATTTCATTCTGTGATGTAATGAAGACAATAGTATGATTGTGTTCATGTGAAAGCTGAAGTACTGCTTAGGATAAGTGTTCAAGAGGAAAGAGGACATTTGGCCAGAATGAGAACTTGTTTGTGCTGTTTGCTCTTCCATTGCCCTAACTTAAATCTTGGACTTGTAGAGCTCATCATGCCCTAGACTGAGGCACACCTCACCTGAAAGCATGGTCTCTCCCCCAAGCCTTCTTTTGAAACAAACAGCTCCCCATGGCTGGTCGACACTTCTTCTGTTCTTGCTGCTCGCACTAAAATCTTTGTTTAGGGAGGCTGTGAGATGTCCAGTTGCACAGGGTCATCTCACAAAAATGTCTCTCCCAGGTATTTCATGAAGTTTTTAATTTCCTAAAGCTGCCTGTAAGAATTCAATGTGGTCACAAACATACAGTATGCCTGTATACTAACTGTCAACAAAATGTGTCAAGCTCTCCACATGTTTTTTGTATAGAAATAATAGTACAGAAAGTGAGAATCCTTCCACTCAGATCTTGCTGCCGATAGCCATTAGTCAGGTTCACAGTGAGCATTTACACGTAGGCCAAATTTTCAAACATGATCAGTTGAGGTCTTTCTCATTGACAAAAGGAAGATCATGAACCCGCTTTCAAGGCAGTAAGCTGGTGAAACCCACTTAGGGCAAATGTCTCGCTATCGCTTGGAAACATAAAAGTGAGGTGGGGACCTGTTCCTTTGTCCACATGAGAAACCACCCATTGTTCCTTCTTGAGTGCTTGGGGGGCTCTGTGATTGTTAGACTTTAAATTTTTAATTGTTTTGTTAGCTTAACCTGCAGTTGACCCATACAGATATCATTCAGAGTGGTGCCACTTAGTAGTAATGCATTTTCTGACACCCTGTAGAAATTATGCTGCCGGCGTCGCAGTCTGGACCATCAGCCTGGGCGGAGCTTCTGGCGGGCTCATCTCCTGCCGGAGAGCCTTGTACAAGGTTGCTCTTTTATTATTTAGCACCTTGCTTATGGCATCGTGCTTGAACTCTAGAACTTTTCAAGTCCACTTCCCAGGGGTTCAAGGGCAATTATTAACCCCTGCAATGCCAATAATCTCCAAGAACCTGTAGTTGCGTGTGTGCGCCTCATTGGTGTGGTGTACAAGACATTTGTTTACCAGTTGACAACTTTTAAGTGAATTTATCCCCCATCTTCTGTAACTCCCTCAGAGACATGTGTAGGAGTCCCTTCGTATGCTCGTAGGTGTGGGCATAGCCCTCTAACAACGAAGTTTCCTTCAGCCTTGACACTTTAAGGATTTCACTCTTGATGTCTAATGCCATCATGTATTTAGAGCTGTCGCCTACAGAAGAATTATTTATTCCAGTTATTTCCAGTACGTGCCAATATAGGAGCTTGTAACGGTGTCTAAGTAAAATATGTCTATTGTAGTGTAAGGAAGGCTAACCAAACAGGCTTTTTGCCACACAGGTTGCAGCTCATATCCATTGCTCAATGTCTTCTTGCAGATGTGATCCTTTAGGAAATCAATTTTAATTAAGAAAATTCAAAACATAACGAGTTACAATTAAAGGCCTCAGCCTTTGGAACAACCACAGGAAAGCAGAATGCAGGTTCTTCTTCGAGAATGGTTGAGAAATTAAAATATTTTATGTCATGAAGTAGAAGTTAATGAATTTAGTTGTTTTTCATAACGTTTTATTTTGAAGTCACAGCTCAGGAAAGCATCAGGCAAGAAAATAATAATAATGCCAGCAATGAATAAGCAGGGTTCTTGTAATGGCACATCCTTCCCTGCAGCTGTCTGCAGGGTTGCAGGGAAGAGCAAGCCAGTGGGTAGGCACTTCTGTTTTAGAAGGTTGTCACCTTCAGGCCTTGCACAGGCCCAAGAGTTCTCTTTATAGGCTACTCTTGAAAGAAAAAGGCTGATACTTTAAAATGAAGCTGAGTGAGTCAAAAACAAACATGGGCAAAAATGTTTGAATGTTTGAATAAAAAGCCAATCCTACACTTGTTTCTCTTATATCTTTTGGCCCCATCTGCGCGACGGAAAAGCATTTCTTTTGTACTCAGATGAGCTGGATGCAGATGGTAGCTACCTGTAGTCCCAAAGCTGTACTTTGAGATCTTTGCATTTTGCTCGTTTTTCACACAACGGCTTAAACTCTCTCCTTGGGTAGGGTAGATGCTACCTGCCAGGTGGCTGCAGCAGGCCACTCTTCCAAGCGCATGAGCCTGATCTAGCCTTCATCCCGGCAGCTGCTCTGTCTGCCCTTCCCAGCGCAATGGGAAGCTAAAGAGGTACATGACATGACACTGGAATGAATTCTGTCCTAAATAGAGTTGTACCTCCCTTAGCTTTGAAACTGTGGTCTGTGCATCAAAATAAAATGTGGCAAATGGTTATGCAAATGAGGAAGGGAAAATGTGTTACTTCTTAAGTGCGAGATCTTGCAAATGGATGTCTGCAGGCTGACAGAGCCCTGCCCTCACACAGGGCTCTGAAAAGCTCTGCAAAAACAGGAGAGGGCATCTCCATTTATCAGCTTGTTATATTAAGGGGAGGAAAAAAATGTGGAACCATCATTTGCCTTACAGAAAGTTACAGTTTGGGAAGGTTTTTCTGTAGACAGATTATCACTGCTTCAGAACTAAGTGCCCACACGAAGACGCAAAATAATTGCAGTTCCTTTGTTAAAGGGGTATTAGACTTGAGTTTAATTGGACCTATCTATTTGCATCAGAAAGATCATGAGTTATCACTGATGACTACTGGAATTCTGCTTAAACATTTGAAGTACAGACAGGATGCTATGACAGTAAAATTGAGTAGAAAATGATCACAGACAAGTGAGAAGCTGGCAATCCTGTCTTCATCAAGAAGAAAAATAAACTCCAACACATTAAAATGCCTTGAAAAAACAAGCTAGATGGTCAGAAAGTCCTTCAGGTGTTAATGATCCTCATAGGATATGTATGCTTCTACTGTTTATATGAACTCTGAAATCCATATTTTTTAACCTCATTCATGTTTATTTTCCAGCTATGTAGGCTATATCATAAAATTCATTAAATAATTGATGTTGAATCAGCTGAGAAAATAAAAATGAAGCCCCCATCTGACAGCTCTTCTCCTCAATCCTGACAGAGCAACAAAAGGGGAGAATCAGAAGTTACCCTTCTCTGAGTAATTTGTTGTTGGTTTACACAGTAGCCTTTGCACTTTCGTGGCTAACATTTCTCTGATCAGATCTGCTGTGGCATTTCACAGGGTCAGTTGGCAGAAAAGCTTTGCACTTGTGATTTATGACATACGTGACTTGCACAGCATTTTTCTTAGTGCTGTAGACCCAGGTTAGTCTGAGTTTCAAATTAAGAGGACCTTGAGGGAGAGATTGATCATCATTTTTTGCTTGTATTATACTAAAAAACCAGATATTTTCCACTTTTCAGAATGGGAAAATTAGTCTGGAATGTCTGTTTGAGTGCCGTAACATCAGATGGAGAGACTCGTCTCTTTAGTTCCATCTTGCTCATGGTTTGCCATGAAAAGCAAGCCTCTCCCAATCAACCAGGATTTTATAGTGTTTATTCTTTGCATAGAATACTTAAATATTAATTTTTTTAGCTCACAAGACTATTTTGGGGATATAATTATTAATATTTATTCATTTAATTTTCTTTCATTAAAACTAACAGCTAACATTTTAATTTTTAATACTGCTTCTGGTATACCTGGTCCTAGAGGGAACATAAGGGTGCTCCTGGGAATCTTGTTAAATTTATAGCTGACCTATCTAGTACGTATGACTCATCAGTCTTCAGAGAAATTAGAGGTCCACTTTTGTACTCCTTTGTCTAGGGCTTTTTATCGGTGGGAGGAAGGGAGAGAGGAAGGAGGTCTTAAAACGCTTTGCAGCTCAGTAGGCATCAACAGACCCATAACTGAAAAGATCAGTTCTGAATGATGGTCAGGCCATGGTGAATTTGATCCCATAGGTGGAAGAAGAGAAAGGGATATAGTCTAGTCAGGTCTGCTGAACTGCTGGTAAGTGACTGGAGAAAAACTGACATATGGATGAAAAGAGTCAGTAGGTATTTTTTGCTCCAGACTGCCTTTCTGAGGATGAGCTAGTTAAAAAGCCCCACCAAAACAAAAGTCAAAACATATTCATACTGAAAACCAATTTTTTTTTTTTATTTTTGGACATCCACATTAATTAAGCCCTTACTTATCTGAACAGTTTTTGCTGAGGTTTCTTGTGACTTGCTGACAGCTTCAGAAGTTTCCCAGAGTTTCTAACGATCTGAGGAGGTTGTGCCATTGGGAATAATGTAGGAAGCACAGAGCAGATGCAGGCATGGACTCTATCTTCCTATATTTGGTCACTGTGGCTTGAGGCATCTTGCACTGGCCCAGCTTCAAGGATGGGTGTTTAGAAAGGGCCATGCCTTTGCAGCAGAGCTCTCCAAGCTGTGCATCCCTTTGAAACCATGAGTTTTTCACATAATCTCCGAAGGTAGTATGGCATCTTTCTGTTGAGTGGTTCCTGATTGGCTGAAGGCAAAGAGGGACTTCTACACACACAGCTGATGTGAGAAGATATATGGCTAAGAAATCTGTACTTTGGCATGTCTGTGTAATTCCACAGGGGGTGGAATTCATTTTCTTCACAGTAGATGTTAGCCGATGGAAAGTGGTGAAAAAACTCCTTGCTCTGCTTTGCTATCACTTTAGCTGTTAAATAGTCTTTATCTCAAGCCAGGAGTTTTTTCACTTTTACCTTTCCCAGGGTAGGTACCCACCAGAGAGAGAGGCTGAGTGAGGTGATATGTGGTGCTTTATTGCCAGCTGGGGTTAAACCACAGCACTGTGAAAATCATGTTGCTGGGTTTGGTGTTCTCTATTGATTGTATCTTCATAATGTGTCAAAGGTGTCAGGAACTTGAGATACTGCTTTTAAAGTTTTGGGGTTTTTTGCTTAACTTCCGATTTTTAAGAAAAAATAAGTTATTGTTTTTAGGGTTTTTTCCCCCCTAGATAAATAGTATTAATTAACATAAACAGAAAGGGATCAAGTTTCATAGGTGAATGACTTCTATGTGAGAAATCTCTAGGGAAATCTGAAGGTTTGAAACTTACCTCTCTAAAAGAAATGGAAAGTGAAGCTCCAGTGTGTGTGTGTGTATGTATGTATATATATACATATATATGATGATACTTAAACATACACACTCTAGTTGTATGAACGAACATATGTGGATGCAACTCACTTGTTTGTTGACAAATTTGTTTACTGTGTCTGCTGCTATGCAGCAAAGTTGAACAGAAAGGGACACTGAATTGTCTTCTCACCTTCGAGTTTCTTGTCCTGCACTGGGCACAGACGGCTGCAGTGTATAATGACTTCAGCGGTGATATGTGATGCGTTTTCTTTATGAAAGTTGACCTTTATTCAGATTTCAGGCCCATACTCCAGCTGTTCCTACAATGTTCTCTGCCGAGTGTTTGGCTACTTTGAAATTATTCTATTGACGGTCTGCAGATCTCTTCTGTGGCTGCTCGGGGTCACACAGATAGAAGTGAGGTGTTCCAGCTTCTGCTCTGTTGCTCCCAGATTACACTGTCCCTGCACCTTCAGAGATGTCCAGGGTCTCCCATCTCTAGCTCTTCTCAGAATCAGTACCACACCAAAGATATGGTCCTGCTGGTGTCAGACCTGCAGCAAGAATGCAGAGTATTGGGAGGTTCCTCTTAGGCAGAGGATTTATGCACTGATTACAGAGCAGTTTGTGTGCTTATTCTGTGCCGTTGTGGATTTTGCTGGAGAAGAGAGAATCCAGCAGTGACGGTGGGCTGACAGCTCTCTTTCTATTGCATGGAAATATCACCTGCCTTAGACAGATGGCAAGGTCAAGTAATATTTAAATTAAAGGCTATGGAAATGTGTATTTTGACCTTTTTGTAAACTTTTTTGCTAGTCACTCCTTTTGTTTTTGTTCTTCATTCAGCAATGTTTAAAAAAAAAAAATCCGGCAGAAGGTCTGAGACTGACATTTCCGAGTGAAACAGAGAGTGCAAAATTTCAGTTTGACCCTGGCACTGCAGCTGCTGAAATATTAATGGCATTAAATGCAGGTGAATCGGAAATGTGTGTGCAGGCCAAAGATTCCTCCAGGCAATTTTTCTCAAGCTTTCCCACTCCCTGCTGCCGCCAGCGGGGCGTCTCCTCTGCTCACCCAAATGAGGAGTGACAGGGGTGATGAGGACGGCAGTTACTGCAACAGCCTTTCTTTGATAGTGAAAGCTGTCCATCTGATCAGATTTAAAAGGCAGCGCGGCTTGTTCAGGCAATGCAAAGCCACTGCTGGAAAGCACACAAGCCATCTGAGGCAAAAACATGCATTCTTGCACAGTGCCAGCTGCCTCTGCTCAGCCCATGACTGTGGAGGCCTGGGGACACAGGTAACTTTGTTGAGGTGAATTAGGACCTCAGGTTGGGCTGCATTACCTCCCCAGTATCAAGCTTCACCTCAATGTTCCTACATTTATTTTGTACATGCATGTTGTACCTTGGGCTACCCCCACATGTGCTGTAGTAGTGAGGCAGGGGATCAACCTCCTCTTCCTGGGAATTGCTGGGTTCATTAAACAATTGCAGCCTGAAGTCTAGAAAATGAAATATTTGATGAATATTAAAAAAACACTGAGCTGTCTGTCCCAAACAGCTTAGAGAGTGGCAGTGCTACATGGCTGTCAGGCACTAAGCTCCCGTAGCAGCAAGATTTTAGTGGTGTTAGGAGGTGAAATATTAGGAAGCAAGCACTCTCATGGCTGCCAGAACCATTTGAATTGTTAATTTTCATCAATGTCATGCCAGCTTTTTAACAGAACTGGTTAATGAGGTAAAGCAGTTATTTCGATACTGTCATGTTTAGGTTACTGGAAAATCTGCCGTGACATAAGTGGACTTTAAAAAAAGGCAAAATAAAATTAAAATGTTTAATGATTCTCCCCTTTAGTTTTTATTCAGACAAAATAAAATGCTAAAAAGGGTATTTAAATGACGACATATGTGCCCAAGGCACAAGTTTCATTCCTTTCCCCTTTGAGGACCTGAATAAACCCCATGAGTTTGTTCTCAGATTTAGTTTGCTGTCAAGTTTGTTGCCTGATTTTTCTTATACTTTCTTTCTCCTCTTTTCCTCCATCATTCTTCCCTCCCCCAACTGCCACCACACACCCTCCGCGCTCACTTTCTTGCAAAGCTGCCAAGAAACTGTGCGCAAATTTAATGTCTGCTTGGTCTCTCAGTGACCTTGAAAAAATTACTTTGCATCATTAAAAATTCATAGAAATGAAATTTTTGTGAGGAGACTGGCACATGCAAAATTAGTACTTGTTGAAATGCAGCTGGAGTAATTCAACCTCGTGAACTTCTGAAATTGTAATTCTTATGAGAGCTAATTGCGGCCACCTTACAACTTGGATCAACTGTTGCTGGTTGACTTCCTAAAATAATATCATCATATGCACGATATACCTGTAAGCACGTGCAGTACAAGTGCACGTAAAATTGATGAATATCTTCGCAGAGACAAAAATGTTTAAAGATTATTAAGCACTGGTACACTGATATGTGCTGTAACAGGATACAATGCCTGAGTGAGATAGTTGAGAAGCCAGTAAATTATAATGCTTTGCTGCTGTTAGTGGGCTCTGTAGAGCTGTGGTCTGCATATCCACTATGTGACATTAATTAGCTATGGTGCTAATTAAGCCCACATCAGATGCGACTTCTTGAACTCTCAGAATTTAGCAGTCCACATTTTTTCCCCTTGCGTTGGTAATCTAAGCTGTAAAGCTTGGCTGTGCATTTGATGGGGTGGAGAACCAAACAGCATGTTTGTGTGCTATGTTCCATGTCATCTTGCTTTCCTGTTATACATGAAGATTGTTTTGCCAGGGGAAAAAAACATAATTAAGTGGTAACTGCTGAAGTACAGCTTGTAGCAGCAAAGTGCACTTTGCCTTCTTCAGAAGTCTGGCAGGATAGAAGCTTTAACAGATGTCACAGTTGAGGGGGAAAAAAATGCAATGCTAGTGGCACCTGAGCAGGATGAATGCTGTCCCCATGACCTGAGCACACCAGGTCGTTCAGCCCTGGTGAGGTCACCACCTAGTGTTTCCAAGTACTGATCAACATCCTTGTGGTCTGGCTATCAATTTTTGTAGTTTATTCCTTGAAGGCTGCTTGTTAATACAGGAGAGCCTTGCAGTGTGTTGAGTGTGATCCCAATTTCATTAATACCAATTGGACTCTCCATCTGCTTGTTGGATTTGAGATTTGAGTTCATCGCATCCATAGGAAAAGAAAGTGATACCTTTCATGCTTATGATCCAGGGAGCCTGTTTTACACTGCCATTTAAAAATCAGAAAATTTGGAGCGGATTCCTATGGAATTCAGTGTGTGTCACCAGAAGTGTGATGTCCCAGTCTCTCAAGCAGAGCTGGGAGACTACAAAGGCTGCAGCTGGCAGCAGCAGTATTTTGTTGTAAAGAGCTTTTGTTTGCCTAGCTCTGAAACATGCCTGTGAGCTTAGTGGACAGGCTGAATACCATTGCAACTCTATCATCAACCATGCCACGGTCCATATTGCTGTCACAACATAATTAAAAAATAATTGCTCTCAGTATTGTTTGGCACTGTGGCTCAACCAAAGCAGTAAGCAACTCATATAGGAAGTATCTGAATGAAAAGAAATTTGACTGCCCAGTGTATTTGCAGCCAAAGTCTGTGAGGATAGCAATATGTGCATAACTTGGAGGAGCAAGCTCACTCCTTTTTGATTTTGCTTTATTCCTGGGCATTTGTTTTCCTGCCTTTGTTATATGGTACCTTGGTTTTCTGAACACATCTTGTTGTCTTCCCTAGTGCCTTGCTGCTGGATGCCATTAGCATATATCTGGGCCACCCCTTGTGCAGGCTTGTCCCCAGGTGAAAGCCCTTGTGGTCTGGGATGGAAAGAGGCTGCAATTTACTGAGTCCATTATCACCTCCGGACGTGTAGAATGATAATGGAAGTGACAGAGGTGCAGCTGAAAATTGGCTCTTAATATTTTATGTGTTAAAGCTGAGGATTGGAAATCTCACACTGCTCTTCAGGGAAAATGAAGTGTGTATGTCTTCCCTCCCCCCTCCCCTCCCACCCCCCCTCCTGTCACTCCCGTCACATTCAACCGTTGGGCAAATCGACTCTCTTTTTTATACCTACTCGGGAGGGAAACACTGTGGGCCCAAGAAGCGATATTTTAAAAGACAATGACATAAAATATAGTGAGGAAGGTTAAGTTGTCCTGGGTCATAGTATGACACCACCAGAATCACAACTGCAGCGAAACTTTGGAGGGTGTACATACAAGACTACTTGTTCCTTCTTCTCTTTAAGTTAGGGATGAAACAAAATGACTGCCATGAAGCAGTGTCTTCAAATTGCTTTCCTTCACATCTTGTTTGTAACCTGGGTAGTTTTATCTCCCTGCTCTAATGCTTGCAAATTATGCTCTTTTATCAAGGGAGCTCACTTCCCCCTCCTCTGCACATACACACAGAACTATTATTCAAGATTACTGTTCCTCTATTCATGTGTAATGTGTCATGGATACATAATTTTAAATAGTTTCTTCTTCTAAATGACTTATGCAAATGGAAAATTAACTTCCTGGCCTTTCACCAAACTGTCTTCAGACTTTCTGCATCTTCTTGGTAGTGATTACAAGCAATATTAGATGAAATTGGTTCTTGCAGCTTGGCTTTATTAATTTATCGTGTTCTTACATCGGTTAAAACACTTAGGAATGGAGTCTGCCTCGATTCCCCTTGACCTAGAGATTTCTTGAGTGCTTTGAAGGACTCCTTCCCTTCTGCTTAGCCTCTTCTGTGCAAATGCTGAGACTGGGAGTAAGAGTACACTGCTGAAAGGTATTTCCACACATACAAATGGGATTCTGGCTTTCTTTGTGTGCTCTCCATTTCTGAATGAGATTCAGCAAAGTGTTCATGTGTATTACATCACTCCTCTTGCAGGTGAGTGTTGCAGCAAGCAGGCTCATGGGCCCTATGTTGCAAGACACTGATGGAGTTTAATGCCTCCATTTGGCCTGTATTGTAACAGCCCTTAAATAAGAGTTACATTCAACTGCATATCATGGGTGCTTTACTCTGTACTGTGCATTGTTTTTGATGTCCTACTCACAACTAGAAATGTTTAAATATTAATTTTTTAGTTGTGATTACTGTAATAGGCTATGAGTTGTGTAGATAATAGATTAGACTTGGATTTAAGGAATCTAGGTACTAGCCATGATCTGCAGAGACAATTTTGGTTGGTCTGAATACATGATTTTTCGATGACTTGGTTCTTCATTTTTTAATGAGAAGTAAACACACTTTCTCAGTAGAGTTGTTATGACATAAGTGTTACTAATTTGGAAATGGCTCAACTATGATGCCATTATGACAATGGAAATGCTTAGGAAAAGTCATTATTACTCACCACTTTACAAATTGGTAGAATAAGGCCTTGAAAGAACGTTGTGGTAAACAAGGCTGAAGCATCATAGCTAATCGTGTCTATATAGCATGATGAACTAATTTAACACAACAGAAAAGTGCCACCCACACTATTCCTGCTTCTCCACAGAGACATGCTGAGAACACCATTGGTTGTAGCTGGTTGAAACTGGGATGCTAGAGACAGGCATGCCACTTTGAGGAGTGGGGAAATTGCCTGGATAATAAACAACTTCTCTTCAGCAGTTCCTGTTTGGCTGTTGTCAAAGTTATGGAGGTTTTTTAATTAAAAATCGTTATTATTGAAATGAGCAACCCTACACGCCATATGGATGCACATAAAATATAAAGTCCAACCCTTCCACACTATTTGTATTCTGTCTTTTTACTTGTTTGGTTTCAAATAAAGACCCAGAGAATTACCCTATTAAGATTTAATTAACATACAAAAAAATCCTAACTAAAAGCGATGAGAAAATGTTTCCTCTAATTCCAACAACAATTTATGTGAAAGAGAAGAAAACTACACATACTCAGATTTTGTTATTTAATCACTATGTTTGTTCCCAGTTTGTGTTTCATGCCAAGGCCACTACATATAGGAAATGAGTTTTACTAACTAGGAAAGCCCTTGTGCAGACAGTCATAAGGGGCAGTATATTTGCAGGACATTATGGAAAATCATAAAAATATTAAAGAAGATGCTCTGATAGCCTGAGCAAGATGAGCAGAGAAGAATGGTTTGGGAGTCAAAGTGAAACCGGGCAGCTGGAATCTTAAGTCATTTTTGAGGATATTGAAAAGTGTTGGCAAGGGGAGGAAGAAAAAAATTTAAGATTTTTCCCCATATTAAGTAGTTAAGATGAGTAAATAACAAACTGTGATGTTAAATTGTGGATTTTGCTCCTAAAACTGCAGGCTTTCGGATCTGGGTTTTGGAATTGCACTTAGTGCTGCTGAAAATAAAGTTATTCAGATGTTTAATCTTTTGCAAAATACAGATTTGGGGAAGGAGGTAACTTTTATTTTTAATGTTTCCATATGTTTTCTGACCCTACCAGTTTAGGGGTTTAAAATACAGGGAGTCATTTCTTGACTACCATGATAAATATTTTTCGGGTTGGGGTAAAAAAAAAAAATCAAATTAAGACATATCCTCATGAACAAATGTAAAAAATTGAGTTTTGATGTAATCTAGTGCACATGGATTCTCTTTTAGCTGGAGGTACGAGCACTTAAAAGAATGAGGAGTAATATTCAACCATTTCAGCAGTCTGACTTTTTTGAGGATGCTGTTGAGTTGCTTCATACATGAGGACCTTGGCATAAAGTCATATTCAGTTCTGGCATCTCATTAAATACTGGATCCTGGCTGTAAGCTATTGCCCAATACTGTAGCCTATTGCCCAATACTATACAGGCTGTTACAGCAGGACTATATCTCTTTCTCGCTTCAGAAAGGTGGAAATGGGTTAGACTGAGCTGTTTGTATTTCAAGATTTTCTGCTGGCTGATGTTGTCCTTGATGCTTCACAGTTTAAAAATATGTGCCCATGTCATGGCTTTCCTTATCACTCACATGTGGTAACCGAGGCAGGGAGAACAGAAGTGGTCAGTTTAGTGGCAAGCAGGACGCTGTGGCAGGAGGAAATCAACTGCAGATCTTTGATACAATAAAACTCTTACCTCTGTTCACACACCATGGGGCTGCTGAGGCATCTTATTTCAATTCCATGTACTTATTACTCACATCAAGGCCCTATAAATAGGGCTATTCATGCTTCACTATCTGTTTGGTATATTCCCTTTTTTCCAGTTGCTTTCAGAGCAATAAATGAGAAGACCTTATTTTGGTTAAGTCTTTGTTAGAGCTGCACAAAGTGCAGAAGGACCGACTTGGGCAACTTTGCTAGCTAAAAGTTTCTGATTGATTGCGAAGCCATTTTATTTATTTATTTATTAATTTATTTATTTATTAATTTTCCTTTCTGACATTGGGTTGATTGCCTAATGTTTGAGAGAGAGGGACAGAAGGAAGTAAAATAAGAGCTCTGATTAAGGTGGTGGGTGCTTCAGTGCACTGTGAGACCTAGCAGCAAACTACCAAATTTACTAAGGACAGAATTCCCTAGGGGACTAATGGGTTCCCAAAACAGCCATAGCAGATGACTTTTAGCACTGACGGTGTGTTGCTTCTTACCTGCTATATGTTATTCCTTAATTTTTGTTGTTCATTTTTTTCTGAAAACTACCTCAGTCAGTGAATTAGCAAAGGAAAAAACAGTCCTGTATGAGAACTTATTTTTTCAGGTTATTTTGCAGATACTTCTAAATAACATACATCTCCAAATTCAAGCTCAAGATACAGGCTGTTTTGATTTTATGAAGGAATGAAAGCAGTGTTACATATTAAATTCTTTTTCATAACAAACAATTTTGAAAATGTTTTGGCATGATTTTGCAGAAATTCATTATGTATTTCTAAAAGTGAATACTCCTTAGTACATATTAGTCTATAATTTGGAGGAAGAGATATCATTATCTGATGGAAATCAACTAGTATGCCTGTTCTCTCCACAATCAACTGAAAGAAGATATCCTTATGATTTACAAGTGAAGAAGAAGCTGAAAAAGTGAAATACTCGATATACTCAATTTACTTTGTGTAAAGAGACCTATTGATTGAAGGAGAAAATGAGAGAGAGAAATAATTCCATTGTAGCAGTTGGCTTTTCATACATTTCTAAAGCAGATGGCCTAATGGTCTAAGCATCTGGTTTGAAATATCTGTCTTCCCTAGGGCCATCAGCTCGAATTTAGACAAGCTTCATTTATAAATTTATTTTCAAGACAGGTCATTTGGGCTGACTCTCTGGGTAGTTACGGGAGGATTTTTGCTCAGGTAAACTACTGATACTGGCTCAAAGGGTTTCATGCCATTCACAGGACTGATTTTTCAGGCTTGACTTTAGAAATACAAGTTCAGTTGTGTGTCATTCTTTAAGAGGATCCTTGTGCCTACATTGAGGGATTTGTCCTGGTGTTATTGTTCAGAATTTCCCTCGTGTTCCTACTGTCGTACAACATTTCTGGGATGGATGATGTTCTTGTGTCCCTTCTCTGCTTTGAGTATTTAACTGAAAATCTTGGAAATTACATCTGAATTTAGACAGAAAGCTTTTGAACAAAAATGGGTGTGTTTAGAGTGAATAAAACATTCACTCATGTATCAAGAACACAAGAGTGTTGCATCCTCAGTGCTAGTTGCATGAGAATTTACAAGATCAGGCTTGTTATGTGCCTTCAGTCACACTTCTGTCTTGCTTTTCTATCTGCTATCTGTCACACAGAAGCATTCCTTCAGACACTGCCTAATATAACCAGGAGGTATATTCTCTTGTAATACAGGCAAATCTGAAACAACAGTAGGAGAATGGAAGGGCAATGGAAAGGCGGGTTCATTTTGTGATCATTGTGTGAAATTGTTTACGCTATCATGTATTCCTCATTGCTGAAATTGTCTAACAGATTTCCTGCAGATTTTGTATTATACTGCACTACAGCTGGTGACCTATATGCTGTCATCTGCATGGGTCTTTTTGTACAAAGAATTTGAGTATGAATTAGTTTTCTTTTCTATTATTTATTGATAGCAGGTTTTTAGAAAAGAAAAGGAGGGGGAAAAGAATAACAGGGAGATTTATAAGTCAAATGATGAGAATAAAATTTAGCCTGCTGTATAGTAATTGAGTGGCAAAACCAATTCCCCCTGTTGAAGAGAGATTAATCAAAAGATTACCCAAACCCACTCGCTAGCGGCAGTTCTTAGGACAGTCTGGAAGATGTAGTAGGCAAAATTAATCCTTCCAAATTGCTGAGAAACTCAGGGACTTTAAGGTTTAAGCCAGAGAGCTGCAGCTAGTAAACCATTTCCAATCAGCGTGTCATGTTTTTAATTCTTTTTTGTTTTGCTTTGGAAATATAATGTCTCAGTCATGTTCATGCCAGGGGTCAAACCTGGACTGTGGAATCCTGTGTCTCTCAGTTCCTGTGCAGGTTGTACAGGGCTAGAGCTCTGAAGACTGCTCTAAGTTGTATTGGATATCAGTTCAAAAGAAAATTAGGTGGCCAGGGTTGATTTGAGAAGAAATCCTTTAGCTTGTGTCCCATCGGCATCTTTACCCACCTCTAGAAAGGATCCCAGAACAGACGATGTACGCACTAGGCTGATGGCTTTTAGCAACTTTAGGGGCCGACTATATAAGCAAAGGGATCCTTCATTAGTCAGCTGTATTGATTTTACGTTAGCTTTGTGCAGTCACAGCCCTGCTCGAAAAAAAGATCTTACTCCACAGTGTTGGATGTCATAGAGCTTTGATGGTGTATCCTGTATCTCTAGGGATGATCAAGGGCTATAATGAAGAGCATGCCTTATTAAGGGGTATCTGTGTGGGTTAACTTAATAGGTGACCTGAGCCATTCTATAAATATTTCTATAGAAACATTTAATACAAATTTTTTCTGCAGCAATTATAATTTAAAATAATCATTTTCTCAGATCTGGTTCCCAATGGGTTTATTGTGATCATGGAAAAATTAAGAAAGAAATTAAAACAATATTGAGAAGATAAATGGGAATCCTGCACAATTCATTTAGTAAACAGAGGGTTTTTTTCCTTAAATGCCTTTCACAGGACGAGGGAGAAAGCTGCAGCAGAAGGACAAAGACCTATGGAAATTTCACTGCAATGTTCTGTTTTATACAGGCTCTTTCCTCTAACAAAGCACAAAAAAATCACAGCAAACTGTGAATGAGGCAGCAGCTTTGTCTTCTTTGTTATGTTTTTTATCTTTGCCTTTATGATTGGCATACTCAGTGCTTCACTTTCCAAACTATCACCTTCCCTCCTCAAACTGCTTTCATATCCCAGGGAGCTCATGCAAAGGAGCAACCTGTCAGATGTGCCTGTCAGTTTCTGACCCATTGATGTACTTGAAGAGTTAATCCCTCCTGATTTGCCCCACCTTTCTCTCAAATTTTCTCAGTCCAAATTTTACTGGAAGTTGTGTTTTTCTAGGTAAGCAGAGATCTGAGCAGGGAACCTGAGTTCCATGAACATTCCACGTCAGCTGCTTTGCCGCTCTACCTGGACTTTAGTCTTTTAACTATCCTGCTACATTTTTGGAAATGACCACTTTTGCCCCAGGCCCTTCCCACACCAGGACTCTGTGTGTCACAGAGGGCATCTGACTCTTCCTGGAGAGTGCTCTGCCCAACAATGGCCTGGAGACCGCAGCAGCCAGAAACCATTCCTGGTCTAGAGCAGGCAAGGCTAGGAGATACCGTGACATGGGGATACAAATAACATTTCCTTCGCTGTAGGAATCAGTGCGTTTCTTAACTGTCAAGTGCTTTGGTCCACAAAGCTGCGATTCTCCCTAGAGCTATGAGAAACAATGTAAGTTTTTTCTTGCTTTTCATTGCTATTCCTGGCAGGGCACTGGAAAGCCATTGGATTTTGGGGGTTGGCACTCTTGTAATTTCTGTGTGGTTTCCTTTTGACGTACTGCAGTTTTGAGCTCCTGAGGTCCCATGAGGCTTTATATGGATTGAGAGAGCCTTAGTTAAGCTTTATTTGATGCAGCACTCTTGGATCCAAGACAAAACAAAGCTTTTGTATTTCCTAAACAGCACATTATCATCAGAGCACTTAATTTGTATCCTCTACTTCTGCTAGTAAATGAAGCATTGCTGCTATGTCCTCCTGGAGTAGTAGCAGAGGTTTATTCTCTTCTGCCTCCCCTATACATCTGTTGTAACTGCAGTTATTTATCTGTATTTGCCTGCAGATCTTGACAAGGATTCTTGTATAAATGAGGTGATAAAAATAAAACACAGGAGGATATTTTGCTTTGAGCCTGGTGCACATCTGAAGGCCTTTTTTGTCCCTTTTTTTGTGTGCGCGAAAGGGTATCTCAGATAGCAAGGGAAAGAAAATATGTGTTAGTAAGTATGTGATAACGCTTCACAAATAAGAAAAATGAGAGAAGAGCAAGAAAAACATTGTCCACCAATGATGCAGGTAGACAGTCTTGCAGCTGAGTTGACAATGTAGAGAAAGCCTAATCCCCTGGATATTTTCCAAGGCCTAATCTGATGGCATCTTTTCATTGCTGAGTGTTAAAGTTTTTGTTCTCATCGTTGGTCACAACTGATGCAGCAGATACAAGTATGGGATGGCATAATACTCCTGAGGTCCTCAGCCTACCTATCAGCTCATAAATATCTCTCTGATGCCAAAGGCCCTTGCCAGGCGGTGCAAGGAAGTGGAAGCATAGCTGTTGTAATCACACAAAGGCCAATGTGCTTGTGAAGAATCTCATGCAATAGTGTTTGACCAAATAGAATATGGTCATGAGTGCTTTATGTGGCAGCAAGCAGACTCCTGCCCAGCCCACATAGATGATGGAGACCCACCTTTGTTGTCCAGGTGTGGGACTTGCCCAGTTTCCTCAAGAGCACTGCTGATGGGCAGGGAAACATATGAGCTGAGAAGCTGCTTCATGATGTCAGGTGTTACACAGCTCTTATTTACGCCTATATGGGCCATGGCCTGGGAAAAAAAGAAGGGACTAATGATACAGAGATGAGATAGCAGCTTAGGAGCATTTTTCCTGCACCCAGGTGGACTTTGAAGAATAGAGGTATTAGAGCTTTGAAATGCACCTCTTTTTATTCCAAATTTGCATCCATAGATTTTTTTCTTTTTTTTAGAGGTCAGTGGTAACCTAGTTTCTGTAAATGCTTGCAGTTTTCCCTGGAAAGTCAAGGACCAGTGCAATCTGTATCTTGTAGAAGGTAAAAGAGACCTTTGATTAACTCCTGTATGCAAGGATCAGGCAATAAAGGTTGAGTTCAGGGAGGTGTCTTGTGGAGCCAATATCATGCATGTGGTCCTCCTGAGATTTCATGAAAAGACATGACATGCACCTGTGTGAAGCCACAGATACTACACAATAGGAGAACATAGGAAATATATAAGGATTACGAGATATAGGTGCTCCTTCATGCCTAGAAATCCAGGAGAGAAAAGCCATATGCCCAGGAAAGAAGATGAGAAAGTAATGAAGCGTGCAAGCCTTGAATTAATCCTTGTTAGCCATTTCTGGCACTCTCCCTAGCTACATCTGTGTGCAACATCCAGAACAAGGAGAGCTCCATTTTGACTCTTATCTAGGCTCTAAGTAATGTAAGCTATCCATACAAAAAAATTGAAAAGTATTCTGGGATCTTTTTATGTAAATCTATCAAGGTAGTGTGGTTTTGCTGTGCCTGGTACATTCTCATCTTTTCTGTGGTGAGTTTAAGTTACTTTACATGTCCAAGATACTTCTTTTCTAAAACTGGCACTGACTAGCAAGATAAATCTGATTTACCTGCAGTACTAAAAAATGTTGAAGAGATGTTCTCTGGGTGGAAGAGGGCAAATACATGAAATGCATTTTCCATGAAGCGGAGATTCTTGATTAGTTTTGGTTGGATGTGTGAGTTTTTTTGTTTGGTTGGGTTTTTCGGGTTTATTTGTTTGTTTGAGGGAGTGGGTGTGTTGGTGGGTTTTTATTTGTGTTTTTTTGGGGTTTGGTGTTTTTTTTGTTTGTTTTTTTTTGTTGGGGTTTTTTTGTTGTGGTTTTTGTTGTTGTTTTGGTTTGGGATTTTTTGGCGTGTAGTTTTGTTGGGTTTTTTTGTAGCTTGGTTTGTTTTGGTTTCAAGAAGTGTATAAGATCTCCTCACATTATTAATAGTCAGGAGCCTGAGTGAGCTGGATTTTACCCACAACCCTGCTGTTATCTCTGATGCACAAATAAACTACAGCTAAATTGAGTATTTAATCACATTAAATGCCACTCTGTTTTTTTTTTTATTTCAAACTGAGTAAACAATTTAGTTGAGTTCCTATGGATGTGGAGTTTGCTTCTGTTTCAGCATCCTACAGCACTAGATCTTCTCATTGCTGCTGCATTAGTGTGTCTAAGCAGCATTATGTTGGTTATATCCACCTTCTTCAACTCTGCTGCTAAATGAACTGGGACAGAAAAGCTAATTACACCTTTGCTACTGAGGAAGTTTCCTGTTATTCCCTCTACCCGCTGCAAAGGAAATGCTGTCTGAGAGCTACAACCCTTGGCAGGTTTATTTTTCCTGGTAGAGTTTGAGGAAATCCATGAAATGCAGGTTTGGGGAAGATTTGGTGTTCAGACATCTCTAGGGTCTGGACCTGTGGACAGAGACAGCTTTCTTCCAAAAGGTGTGAATCTCTTTTATTACATAATCTGGGAAGAGCCTAGGTTCCAGATCCAATTTATAATATTGCTTGGTCTGCTAATTGCCTTTTGCAGGCCTACGAGTATTGTTAAACTGCAAACCACTAATACCTGTACTTCAGGAAGACTGGAGGTGTTGGAAACATAGGCAACTCACTGCTTTTAGTGGAAGGGGTGAAAGAAACCGTGCTGGAACTGAGACTAGAAAATTTTGGAGGCGGGGTGGAATGCAGCCTAACAAATCATACAAGTAGGGGTAGGCTCCAGACTTGAAGCCACATCCTTTAATGGGGCATTAGTAGGTTTGCTGTATGTGCAGACTCACTTGGCACTATAAATGTTATAAAACATAGTAATAAAAAATAACAAGTATGTCTGAGGAAACCATGACCTGATTATAAAAAAGCATTCTAGTTTCACTGAATGAACTATTTTCTGAAAATTATTAACTCAGACGGAGTAATAAATGAAGTAATAAATCTCTGCATTTGATCCTCTGGTTTAATCCATGATGCAAGATTTATGACTGGAACCATTAACTCTTGTACTGGGAAAATGCTCTTCATCTCTCACCTGCATGATATTAATTTAGAAGCTTTGTATTCAGACAGGTAGATCTTAGCCTTCAGTTGAAGTAGGGGAAACTTTTGAGAATATTTCACAGTAAAATTACACAAGATAAGACATCAAAGCAATGTCCTCTGGTGTATGCAGCGTTTTGCTGGTTATTCTGAAATTAAGCTATGGTCTGACTGAAACCTAAAAAAAAATGAGTAAATCCATTTAAAGCTTCGGTCAGATTTGGAGTCGTTGCTGTTGCCAAATAGAGTCATAGAATGTCCTGAGTTGGAAGAGACCCACAAGGATCATTAAGTCCAACTACTGGCTCTGCACAGGACAATCCCAAGAGTTCACACCATTTGCTTGACAGTGTCATCCAAATGTTACTGTAACTCTCTCTCTCACAGTGGTGCTGTGACCACTTCCCTGGGGAGCCTCTTCCAGTGCCCAGCCACCCTCTGGGTAAAGAACTTTTTCCTGATATGTAACCTAAACCTCCCCAGATTCATGCCATTTGCTTGAATCTCATCACTGGTCACCAGGGAGAAGAGATCAGTGCCTTTCCTTCTGCTTCCCCTTGTGATAACGCTGAAGACCACAATGGGGTCTACCCTCAGTTTCCTGTTCTCCGGGCTGAACAGGTCAAGTGAACTCAGTTGATCCTTGTATATCTTCCCCTCTAGGCCCTTCACCATCTTCATAGCCTTGCTTTGGATGCTATCTAAAATCATTATAACTGTCCTGTATTGTGGCACCCTGTTTAAGGTGAGGCCGCATCAGTGCAGAGCAGAGCGGGACAATTTCCTCCCTTAACCAGCTGGTGATGCTTTGCCTGATGCCCCTCATGGCACAGTTGGCCCTCCTGGCTGCCAGGGCACTGCTGACTCATATTCAACTTGCCATTGGCCAGCATCCTTTTCCGTGGCTTTCCAGCATCTCATTCCCCAGTCTGTACATATATACTGGATTGCCCCGTCCCTTGTGCAGAATCAAGCACTTGCCCTTGTTGAACTTCACTTAGTTGGTGATTGCCAGCCCTCTAATTTGTCGAGGTCTCCTTGCAAGGCCTCTCTGTCTTTGAGGGAGTCAACAACTATTCCACAGTTTCCTTCACCTCCTTCCTCTAAAAGCAGTGAAATTCCTGTTTCTGTTTGCCAAATGAGGCGCAATGTTGGCTGACAATGATGGCATCGCAGCTAATAAGCTGAAGTGAAATCTCTATTTCTTCCTTAAGTCATTTGAAAATGGATTTTTATCTTACAGAGTTAGGAAAGAAACCCTGCTAAATAAAAATTTCACAGATAAGCTAGAAGCAATATCCCACTTAATGTTGGTTTAATTGAATTAGTGCAGAAGAGCCCTGCTATCTGCATATCATATAATCCACTGGTCAAAAGTAAGGACGGGGTTCTGTGATCAAGAGAACACACGCACACATATATATATACACATATATATATGTAGTAAAAAATACCCACTGCTTCAAGTGAGTGTAAATGCCTATATTCAGATTGCTACTTCTGACTCTAAGGGGGAAATAAGTTCCTTTACAGTGTGCTTTCAGGCACTAATATAATAAGTGTGTTACTATCCACAGCATTCAAGGTCTCCTAACATCAGTGAGAGCTTAATTATAAAATATTACCCCATAACAAGGGCATGCAATGTTTTGTAAGTGTAAGCATTAAAGCTGCTCCAATTATAGGTTTCCCTGTAGCTGCTTTGGAAAGCACATACTTCTCTGCTTCTTTTCAGCAAGCAGGGAAAAGTGTAATCCATGTTACGGGCTGATCCTGAGCATGCTCTGCTGTACTGGTGAATAGTCCATTGACATTAAAGAAAGTCTTTGGAAGATAAGATCTTGGCATCTTCTGACCAGCTAGAATTTCACCTAGACTGCATAAATTAAAGCAGGTGTGTAATTTTTTTCAGATTTTAGACCTTAAGACCAATCATTGCCTTGACCTAGGGCCCTTTTAAAGTTATTAAGACTGAAAAATGGAGCTGTGCCACAAAATATCTGAAGAAGGAAAATTTCTTTATTTTTTTTTTCCTTCTTTTTTACTTCAAGTTGGTGAGGTGGCAAACTGTGAAAGATTGGTTTGAGATGAGTATCTGTAAGGTGATTTAAATTAGTAAGTGGCACAGAAATTTCCACACTTCTTATTTGGTAATTTCTGTTGTTCAGTTTTAAGTTGAAATGTTCCAGGGGTGTGTGCAGCCAGGCAGTTTCTAGTTTAGTACCTGCATTCTCAGGCTTGTGTGCAGTAATGCTGTCTGCAACCAGTGCCCAGCCAGTCCTGTAGACTCTCCTGTGTCTGGAGCTGACTTGTGTCACCTGGGTGACATTGCATTGATGCAAACAACTTTTAAGCTAATGATGTGATGCACAGAATTTCAGGAACTTCTTGGGTCTACTCATAGGAGGCAATAATATTGTCAGAATTTAGTTTGCCTCTGGGCTGATACAAATTATATGATCACATTAGGCCTGATGCTCTGCAGACCAACTCATCTCAGATTTGTCAGAGGAGGAGGCAGGCGAAAAGGGTCAGACATGGAGCACCCAAATCTGCAACCTGATGGTGGATGTAGCTGGGAGCTATGACCTCCTGCTGTCAGGAACGCTTTTGAAAATGAAAATTCTGCTGTGCTGCTCAGAATACTGTTTTGCCAAAGTTTCTGTCATGCTCTTAATGCTTCTCTGGGTTTTGTGATGCTGTTCTCTGCTTCTGTGCAGTGTTGCATGGGAGGTGGCCCCTTGTACTTTGCTTGTTGTGCTCTCTCTGACATTGGGGATGTGTCACCCGAAGTGGCTGCACATGTGTAAGCTGGAGAGGCTATGGTTCCTGTTTTGTGCCCAGATGGTCTTATGGGTACCTTAACATGCTCTGCTTTTTCTCTTGATCAGCTGTCACTTTATACAATAGTGAAAACACCCAAACACTTTTGTATCTAGTAGATCTGGAAGCAGTAAATTATCTGAGTACCACCAAAGCCAAAGTGAAAAATAGATTCCTCTCCTCTTTGGAGGTATTTCTAGGGAGCCAGACATCTTTCACCTACTGCAGTATTCAAATGCCCACCTTAAAATACTGGAATACTGTACAAACACAGGGTGAGTGGTGGCCATGCAGAGTGCAGGACACGCAGCCCAGACACCTCACTTGCTCCGCCAGCTGTCATAGCAGCAGAAATGCAGAATACCTCATTCTGCATCACTGCAGTTTGCTTGTGGCATAACTTTGCAGAACTTAAGCCCTGACCCTGCTTATGGGAACTCCTCCAGTCATCCTACTACCTTCCCTGTTCAGGAGCAGAGCATGCAGTGTGGTCACCCATGCTCATGAACTGGGAAAGACATACAGGACACTCTAGCCATGAGTCTGATCCATAACATCTCTTGGCTTTGCACTTGGGCAACCCACTTGAGCAACCCATTTCTTCCCCTTTGGTTTGATCTTTCAACCTCTTGTGCAGGAAAATACTGTTTTCATTTTATTCTTCCAACTCTAATAAACTGTTCACATCCACTATGTTTACAAGATCAGGCTCACTGATTTGTGAAGCTGTGTGTAGTTCATCTGTGTTGGTAAACTTCTTTTCTTACTTGCAGGTCTATTCAAGAGAAAATGGTCAGAAAATTAATTACTAGCTCAGAGACTCGCTAACCTACAATTTAACAATGGTTGAAAGGATTTCCCTATTTTTATGTAGAGTGCAGATCGATAAATGTTAAATAAAGATCCTTTTTTTTTAGATTATTCATATTTTGAGCTACAGGATTGCTAAATTACCTGCAAAGATGAGTTGTAGTACAGAAAAAGAAAAAGCTCACAAATAAAATTTTAGCTCTGGGAATTTTATGTTTTAATCAATTTGCTTAGTAAAATACAATAAGGCTGTTCCAGTTATGAGCAAGATACTTTTCAGAAATATGAAGCTTGCATCTGGCTCATTTATTAATGTGAATCACAAAAATACATGGCAAATACAAAGCATTCAGCCGAAGTTATGTTAACTCCCAAGATGGCTTTCTTCTTCTATTGCCTCACTAGCTTAAGTTTGTAATGACAGCACTGCAGATCTGATGTCTCTGTACTGAATTTTTAAATAATCTGTAGAAGAAGGAAAAATCAGGCATCTAACCAATTAAGACTAGGGATTTAGAGTCAGAGTTACAGACACTTCAAAGCAAGCAAAATTTGCCCAAAAAGACATTTTCCCATGTCACTTCTGGTTCAGATATGAACTGTGAGATGTATCAGGGGAAAAAAAAGTTGTTTGTTTCATATTTAAAAGCCATCTAAACAAGCTTGTGGTTTTAAAAATGACCACCATGTTTAAAAAGTAGTTGTATATCTTATAACAAGATAATAAATAATACATGTCTGTCTATTCATCCATCTAGTCATCCATCCATGTAAATCCTTTCCTATTAACTGTGAAATTAAAAATAACAAATGCTGCTTCTCCCTCATATGCTCTATTTTTTCCTAGGAATGATTCTGGACTTTAGCCTCAGATATAAGGAACTTTTATTTCTATCAGGCTTGCTTATAAATCCGAATTTCCTATGTGACACAGTGTGATGAAGATCCAGATGCCCCCTTGCATTCAGCAATGATTTGTTGGTTTTTTTTGCTTAGCCTTTCTTTTTTAGGGGAGAGAAGTCTGGTGATAAATCATTATTGGCATTTATAATTTGTCGCACTTTTCTTGCATGCAGTCCGCATCATATTATGCGGGAGCATGTCAGGCTTGACTCGTGTCCAGGCAGTATTTGGGATTATCTAGAAAGGGACCATTTTCTCTTGATCAGAAAATGTATACAGAGACACAGCCCTGCTCAAGTGGTTTGGTCTCTCTGTGAATCCAGAGACTGGGACCTCTTGAGTCCTAATCCCTGCAGGGTCTCTGTGGGCTACAGTCAACTAAATGGTGTTTTCTCTTATCTGCTTGGGGCAGATAAAGTCCCCGCTGCTCTTGGAGATGGCTTGGTGAGCTGTTTGGGGTTTGAGGGACAGGCCAGGGAGCACACTTCCCTCACTGCCTTGTGTCAAGGTGAGTTCTACCAACAAAAGGCGACATAGACTCCAGGGATGCCTGTTTTAATAATTGAAAACTGCTCCCTGACACAATTCAGAGCTTTATACTCTTCTTCTGTGAAAACTTCCTGATTCATTTTGCTGCTGGTAAAATGCCTGTGCCTGCAGGCAAATGTTGGCAGCCTGCTGATCCTGGCAGCTGGAAGTGGCCATTTCACTGCCAGGCATGGTGAGGGGTGGCACAGGCACTGTGGAAGCTCATCCCTGCTTGGCAAGGGGGCAAGTCTGCAGGGATGCTGAGGGACAGCCTGATGCTGGCAGCCTCCAGGCCCTGGGAATAGGCATCCCAACAAAGCCCCGGTGCCAGAATTTTATGCTGCAGGCTTTTCTCATACACGCAGGATGCAGATGATTAAATAATCTGTGTAAGCTTCATTGTGACAGTGGGACACCCCTGAGGGATTGCTGTGAGGCAGCATGGGGGCCACTTTCAGCATGTCTGTGTTCTCCCACAAGGGGATGGAAACTGCTGCATGGGAGTCATGACAGTATCTGGCATATGGCAGGAGTGCTTCCCATAGAGGAGGGGATGGACAAGGAAAGGACAAAGTTGTGGTGGTGTGGAGACAAAGAGAGAAATACTAGGCATGGTAGGATGCCAGCGACGCCAGCGCTGCAGAGCAGTGGTGTTCACATAAGTAACCGTAACTCCTTTTGTCTGCCTGTGCATACTTATGAATTATTTTAATTTGTTCTGTGGATTTATCAAGTGCTTCTTGTCCTGCTGGTTTAGCACTTATTTACCAAGTTAAACCAAGCAGTAAATTACCTCTGCTTGCCTGGCTGCAATGGACAAAATGACAGAACTGCTGTTCCCATGTTATGAAATTAAAGTCCAGGCCAGGCCAGAAATAAAGAAAATAGGAATGCTTTTACTGTTATTTTTCTGCCTTTGGCTCCTGCTAGATCTCTCTGGAGAGAGGAATTCGTATGGGAAGTCCTCCTGGACAAGACCTCTGCTGTCCCTGGGGCATTAAAGCTAAGGAGCCTTCCAGCTGATAGATAAGCACTGGTTTTCTTTTTGCTGGAGCCTGTGTACAGAGCTGCTTTTTGCCACAGCTCCTAATATTGCCATCAAAATGCACTTTCTCCCCAGAAAAGGCAGGTCCGGCCTGAGAATTTGCTCCATCCATTTATTCTGGCTCCACTTTTTCTTCTGCAATGGAGTTGCACTAGAGCTGCATTTCCCCTGGTGATTTACAGATAGGTCAGGGCTGGCTGGAATTTTGCATCTGGTTCCACATTTGGCCCTTCTCCATGAACCCCATTAAAGCTTTTATGCTACAATTTAGGCTAAGAAATTCTATTTCATCAATTTTATAGTCTTCAAGGTATCACAGTGAATGGCAAATTGGATTATACAAATAAAGACCGTTTTACTGAGAACCTGTTAAAGGCTCTATGCTAATTTTATAACATAGTTTATAAAGTGCTTCTGCTAACATCAAATTGATTGTAAGCAAAGAGACTTTTGATACAGTATTTCCTGGTAGAAATACCAGGAAAGAATCAAGATAGTTATGGTACTTAGTTGAGAGTGTCAGATAATTGTAGTGAGTTCCCAGCATTTGGTTGTTTACAATCTCCATACATTTTCTGTGCAAATATTTTCCCTTTTCTGATGCTTGTTTTTGCTGACCCTCTCTAGTCAGGAGACCTGATTCCCTTATTAGTCTGTAAATCAGAGACATTTATTTGGCTTCTGCAATTTCAGTACGGTTTGGTCATGTTCCAGTGGAAAAAATGTTGCTTTGACCAACCACTGTGATGTCTGTTTTTCCAAGCAGGAGACAGAAGAGAGAGCAGAGATAAGATACAGTTGAACAGAGAATGTCTTTTTTAATTACAAGCAGCCCATTCTGTTCTCCTGTGGGCAAAAGGCCAAATGTAATATATTACAGAATAAACCAACATAATCATATATACGTGTGTTTAATATTTGGGGGGGGGGGGGGGGGGGGAAGGAAGTGAACTTAAGAGTGTTTTCAATAGAAGGAATGTGCTTTTTTCTCTGGAATAAACCAGCAGTTTGTGAAAGGGAGAATTTTCTCTTTCTGACTAGCTGTGGACTCAGGGTGCAGTTACAATGCTGTTTACATTCGCAACCATACTCAGATTAATTCATAATGAAGGCAGATGAAGGCAGGCTCCTCTAATGACTGGAAAGAGTCCAGAATATGTCAGGAATTTCTGAGACTTCTTTTAGAGTGCATTGCAGCTAATTAAATCCAAGGGGGGGAAAAAAAGAAAGAAAAATAGTAGAAGAAATGCAAATACAGATTGCAGAACTAACCTTAAGGATCTTTGCCATTTCTAAGCTATCTTCACTTGACTCTAATTTTTTTTTTGAATAACTGTATTTATTTACATTTCTTAAGTACATCTCACAATCCCAGTAGGATGGACTCTGCCTTCCTTCTTTTCCTTCCACCTTTTTGCACCACACTGGTACCTGAAATGGTCTTTTCACTTCCACATGTAGGCATCTCTGTGTGTGTGTCTTGTTTGCTTCTCTTTGTTTCAAGATGTCTAAGAGTCTGGGTACGCCACTGAGAGATTGATAACAAAATACAGCTGGAGGTGTGCATATAGGTTAGCCTTAAGGCATGGAAAGACTTAATCTCTTCCTGAGGCCTGTACTGGAAGTCAGCAGGCTCTTGCCAGACTCAAATAAAATGCAAAGAATGGCACAGGGGCAGTCAAGCATCAGTGCGCAAGGATGTTGGGCAAGGTAAGCCTGGGCTATTCCATGGAGAAAGTGCTGTCCCTGGAGCATCTCAAAAGCAAGGTTTGGGGCAGCAGATAGGGTGCAGCACACCATGAACCAGGGAAGCTTCACAGTTACTGTCAGGGCCTCCATCACCTGGGAAAATCTTATCCTTCCAGCTTCTGCCACTTCAGTTGGACTGCCTGAAATAAATAGAGCAGGGGGGATCAGAGCTTTTAACTGTTTTTTCAGAAGCCATTACAAGGAACTGATAGGGTAGCTGGTGGAAGGGAGAGCTGGCTTGGAGCTAAAAAGCTGTGTGGTGTCTGAAGACTGACTGCATAAGAAATGGCTTCATGGCAGAGACATAGATTCTCGAGTAGACCTGTCACAGGTGGAAGAATTGCTGGGCTTTCCCACTTGGCCTCTGGAGGGAGTATATGAGCTTCAGGGGCTCACAAAGAGCTTTGCAGAGAAGCTGTCTGCTCTCCTGATGTTCACAGGTCTGTGCCGAGGCTCAGAAGCCGGTGGCTGCTGTTTCCTCTGGGCCCCTCTGTTTATTTGCCTTCAGAGCGTCTTTGAAATCCTGCTATATGAGGTCTTATGTAAATATATTTTTTAAACCCCCACAGTTTAATGTGAATAAAAAGAGACTTCTATGTTCCTGCATTTGCTGAGCTTGTTTCCCACTGAGGAATATGAGGCTGTTTTAAATTAGTTATTTAAAGTAAAGGGACTGTAGAACTTGAGGAGGAACTGCAGGAGTATGAATGCAGACCTTGAATCTGTAATCTTTAGATGTGATCCTATGGGCTGGCTACAGGAATCTGTTTTGGAGTATTTGGGGTAAAGCGTATGGATTGCAGGATCTGTTGTAGTTAAAAATGGTGAAGATTTTCTACATGAACAGATTAATGCAGATAACAAATCTTGTGACATTAAGATAACTCACAAGGTCCTCAGGAACCTCAGTGAAAAGCTTCAGAGCACCTTTTTTTTCCCATGTATGCTGTTGCAAGGCTTTCTTTTGAGATCAGACCTTGCTTCTGCATTGCTGCTCTGTGGAGCTGAAAACCTGAGCTTCATGAGTGAATGGATGAGTGGCATGACTGAATGATGACTTCTATGAATCTACTATTTTTTTTCTTTGAAATTCTGTTACTATTCCAAATATTTCCTGTCCTTATATGTGTATGTACCTCTCTATACATTTGTGTAGGCATACAAATAAGTAGACATATTTAATAATTTTTCTCTTATGGTGCCATTTTGGGTTTATTTCTTGTTGAAAACACCTGCTGGGAAAATGCTGGCTTGTTATGTCCCACTAATAACTAGAGAAGCTACCCTCTAAAACTTCACTTTCATTTTGAAGAATAAATTCTTGATTTTCCTTTGCTGTAGAAAATGTGGAAAAACTAGCAGATGTAGGGCATATCTGAGTGGTCTTTTATCTCCCTATTTCCTAACCATCTTGTAAATGGGAGGGCTTTTCATGCTGCTACCACTGGGACAAAAGCATCCCTGGTCTACCCGAGGTGGTCAGCCCTTGCCTGTAACTCACGTGCAGCATTTTGGGGTCTCATTAGACCCCCAGCCGCTTGACTGCAGCTGATATTTGTGATTTCAAACCTGCAGAACTGTAGGCAGAAGAAGCCTGACACCATGACTTATGCAGACCAGGACCATCACTTGAAAACTGCAGAGGACCTTGTACAGAATTCTTTTTCTTTTTTTCTTTTCCTTTTGCACCCTTCGTTCTCCAAAAAAGTGAGAAGGTTCAGTGAGTTGGTTTGTTTTTCTTGGCAGTATTTTGTCTGGTATGAGTGGAAGAAAAAGGTAGTTGAGCGGTAAGTCAGAAGAACTTACTACATCCCCCAGGGCTGTCTTCCTCCATTGAGGAAGGAGGTAGGATGACCCTTATAAGGAAAAACACTCCACAGCATCCTTCAGGGAAGTCAGGCCCTGTCCCATCCTGCTCCCACATATATGCCTGTTGACTTCAAGAGCCTCTCAATCAGCAAGAGCGATGTGACAGTACCTTTAGCTGTTGAATCCTGCTAATACGCAAGAGATTTTCCCCAAGAGCCTTAACTGGATGGTGTCAAGCAAACTGTACTTCTTCCAATGCCCCCTGTCTTTTAATGAACACCAGGCCATTCCTCTGACATTGTGTGATACTTTTGTTTTATACAGATTACACTGAAATTCTCAGTTATGTGGTTATTACAGTTTATAATCCCCCGAAACTCCATTATGAATCCTCTTGTAGTCACAAGTACCTGGCTGTCATGTATGCAAATGCCTTATCTCGTGAGAGCAGCCAGGCACAGAGGGTGCCCTTTGCTAAGCACTTCAAGGTATGTGCTGAGATTGCTTGTTTCTTTTTGTGTGAGTTTATCCCAAAAAGAACCTGTCCTCCAAGAAATCAATAGTGCTTCTATATTTGTCTAGGGTTTTTTGTTGGTTTTCATAGCTTTGCCAACACAAATCCCAACCAGAAAAGTTACTGAAGGAGGAAGATAAATTTTGACTGGCTGTTACCAGAAAGACTTAAAATTTGCGCTTACTTAAAATTTGTAGGGTATCATTCTGTATGTGCAGCTTGTCTCATCAGTGATGCTCAGCAGCAGCTACTTTTGCATCTTAAAAACAAAAATTACGATTCCGCGTAGTTTCCTGTAGTACCTCTAGATCCTTGGAAATGTGCAGTGAGCAGACAGGGCTTTGATTTACTGCCTCCCAACCTAGGGGATCATCTCCTATTGCCAGCAGTAACTTAAAGATCTGAGTTTCTTAAAAACTGTCCAGCCTAATCATAGCACTTGTGTGTCACTTCGATCATCTTTCTACCTACACTTCAAATGGTTGGGGTTGTTCATCTTTCTGCAACACTGGGGAAAAACTGCAACCTCTGAAAGCTACCTCTCTTTCTTGCTATAAAAGTAACTAAGGAACTTGCTGTATTAACATGCAGAAAGTGAAGCCAGATTGCAGTCTCTACTAAGACCCTGGGGAGAGAGAGATACTAGGGCTTTATCATAAGAACACTGGGTCTTTGTCTGGACTAATTGAAATGTCATAAGCCGTGCATCAGTTAACACGTTCAGATACATCTCCATTGCAAAATCCACAACTGACAAGGCAGCTTTATCTGGAAAAATCCTGGCCTTGCTGCCAGGCCTCTGACTTTAGAAATGAGGATGAGTGGGAGAGAAGGTTAAAAGGAAGAAAAGGGAGAAAGCAGAAAGGAAAAAAGTAATAAAGCTCAGGCCTAATTGAATTTAGAAGTGATTTTATTTTAGAGAATGTTTTCTTAACCGAGTGCTGCAACCCTCCACCTGAGCGTTTTGGATTGAATTACTGTTGGTAGAGATAAGCTCCATTAGGGCTGTCATTTCCAAAGGAGAGTTTTTCATGTGTGTTACCCTCCCTTCCTCACCCAAATCTCAGGTACAGTGATACAAACATTAACAGGGGTCAGAGAAGGCTGTAAGGATGAACTTCTTATTATTATGCTAGTGCAGGCAATGTAGGAAATAAATATTTCATGTGTGCCTCTCTTCACGAGGCGTGTTTCAATTACAGGCTCCTGGTGCCTCGGCTTGGCAGCTGGCTTTGAGGTCTGTTGTCTTAAGCAGGGTCATGAACTTATTTTTGTTTCTCTCTGGCTGTTATCTGGGAACCAGTCAAGGGACTGGCCATGTTATGTTGGGCAGACTGCCCCAGGGGCCGTCTCAGCATTTTCTGGAGAGGAGCTGAGAATCTGGGTTTGTGCAGCACTATGAATGCCACCTCCCAAGCCCATAAAGTGTGCCTATAATGTACCAGGAAGTCAGATTGGGAAGGACCAATTACAATAGTGGTTGAAATAGTTTTCTCTGCACTTCCCCATGGGTAGGTGGGCAATCTTACAGACAGATGTACAGACAGGATAGGAATAGGACAAGATGCTGCTTGGCGTAATAACCCTGTTGTGTGTTAGCACAGCACTGACTGATACAGGCAGGGACACAGTGCTGGGATGATCCTAAGGGTGGTTTGAGCAAAGAGCATGTCTGTTTGGCACAGGTGAAGATGCAGCTTTCCTCAGGCTCCCCCAAGGGCGCTGGCAATCTTTGCACCTGCTTTTGAGAGATAGAACATGAGGGGTTTTGCACATGCCAATAGGCAAAATGATAACTGCATCCACAGTCTGGTGTACTGTGGTCCCTTAGGCTGGGGCTGGCAGTAGGTATGCTGCCCCAAAAACCTCACCTGCTTGGGATTACCAATTTGTGGCTGGGTCCTTCCGCTTTTCTCTCTTCTTCAGCCACTTTGCAAGGAGCATCTACAATTTCGCCTTCACTAAGCCTTTGTAGCGTATCTGTGAGGTAGGTTAAGTGCTGCTGTACCATTTGGTCAGCAGGCAGGCAGCTGTTGAATGGCCTGGCCAAAGTGATGTAGGACTTTGTAGTGAAGTTCAGGATGGGTTTCAGGATTCAAGATCTCACTTGTTCTTTTCTTTACTGTGATTTTAATGAATGCTTATCACACTCTATGTGCAAGGGGAAAAGCTTGAGTCAATACATACCAAAACCTGTGACCACGCAGGTGTCATTCTGCTTAAAATACACTCACCCAGGAATAAAAGCCTCTTAATGTCTTCAGGGCATTAATATGCTTAAAGTGGATTTAAAGAAAAGGTAAGAGAATTGTGAATTAAATATTGATCCTGGTATTTCGTTGTTGAATTACAGGCATTCAATTGCCTGTGGATTATTCTGCCCTCGAATCATAACAGCTAGAGATGGAAAAGCCATACAATTATCCCATTCATCTCCTTGGCAATGTAAGAGTGTTCTCCACAGTACATTTTCATAGTGGCTGAAGTTGATTACTTAATTCCAATTACTGTCAGTCTACTAATTGCTTAGGCTGTATTCCAATTTTTGTCAGCCCTCCCATCATGTTAACTCCGTATCTAGAGGTCTGCCCTGCCTTCTGGACAGGGATCACGTGAATGATTTTGAATAGGAGCTTGTAAAATAAGCCAAAGTTTTCTCCTCCTTTTTTTTTTTTTTTTTTTTTCCTTTTCTGTTTGGCTTCATTTCTGGCTGCATGTGTTCTTGATCCACCTGCACTTTATAAAATAAAAAAGCAAACTAAACTGCCTCCAAATGAGTAATTTAGGGAGAGCAGATATGTCAGCATTTCCCAGCCATGATTATTTTTCTTTCAGTTTGCCCTGGCCACTAGCCTCCAGTGGATAGCTTTCTGATTTTTTGTACTTCTAAATAAATTGAGGCAAAATATCTCTGCCAAAGTCTCTAGCATTCACATCATTTTTATCCCTGTCATTAGAAAATTATTCTTCAGCAATCCTTAGTTACAAGAAAACAAGAAATTAGTCTTGATGAAAAGGAAATACTAGCTTTCTCTGTTAGTGGTAAACCCACAACTTAGCCCTTCAGCATCTTCTTTCTCCTTAAAACTGCTCTGTTTTATCCCAGGCCATTTTGTTGTCAGGGAAAAATTGGCTTCACACTAGCAAGCATCAGAGGGCACGGGACAATTTTCTGATTGTTCAAATTCCTTTAAGTCATTGATTTATTCACTCATTCATTTTTTGGCCAGTGAATGTGTGTGAGCAAGGGTTTCTTGATGGGACTGGGCAGCCAGAAAGGTAGCAGATGGAAAGGTTGACAGAGACGGGGGTCATGGGAGAGTGAGGGTGAGTCTGTGAAGTTTATTTAAAAAAGAAAACACTGGTGATTGAGCTGAAGGGTAAAGGCTGACAGGGGTCTGGGTGATAAGATGAAATGCTTGAAGGTGGATAAAAGGACTTTTCTTTGTGTACGAGCACAGCAGAAGCAAGTAGTGAGTGGCAGCTGGGGCAACAGCAGCAGACTGAAATATACACAGCATCCCTGAGTGCTGCTGGGCTGCGTCCAGCACCATGGGGGGACAGCACGTACCATGGGGCTGGTGAGCTGCCTGTGCCCAAAGATCTCAACTGTCCCTGGGGGAGATGCGAGTATGAAAGGCAAGCCTTGTGGCTCAGAGCGGCATCAGAAAGTTTCCGAAGGGACTGTGATAAAGAGGCTTAGTTTTGACAGGTGAGGGTACAGCACTCCCAGATGAAGTGACATCAGATAAATGACTGTCATTTTCACCTGTATCTCTGGTGTGGAGTTTTGTGAAGGAAGATTTCCAGGCACAAAGAGGGGAATTTGATTGTTGCTGGGGATTGCAGCCGGAAAGAAGTCAGTAAAATAAAGTCCAGTTTTACAAAAAATTTACAGAAGGTAGACAACCATGTGACAGCAAGTCTATTAGACCTCTGAGCACATAAAATTAAAGAATTCTGTTCAGTCACAAGATGGCACAGAGATATGTCAAGCTTTCGGCCTGAGAGCTTATAAAATGGCTTAAAGTCTTGACTTTGCTTTTACTTGGAACATCACAATTGAGTGCTGAGCAAAAAAATAGCTGGAGAGCAAGCAGGCTGAAGATGAGCCTGTGCAGCAGAGCTGCTTCTTTGGCCTTTCACTGCCACACAGCTTTATCATGTGAGGCTCATCAAGTTTTTACCTGTAAAAATGGACTAGGTAAGGGGAAAGGAAAATGCACAAATGGAAATTGTTACATCCGTCTGCAGTTTAAGCTGAGTCTTGAGTTCAGGTTACAAAGAAAAGTAAAGGTTCACAGGAGTTTTTTTAATATTTCAGTAACTGCTGTTAAGACCATAGTTGTACTTATGACTAGCAATGTAGAATAACCTACAGGAAACATTATCTGCACTGAAGAATGCACATTATGAGATAGAGATGCTGTATGTAAGCTCAGAGTGTAATATTAAAAGGAGATACTATCTCCCATGATAGCTGTTCATGAAATAAATGTATTGCCAGTTATTGTATCTATGCTGCGTAACCTCCAAAACAATTGGCACCACCACCTCCAAACAATAGTTTGTGGATTTTTAATCTTCTATTTGATGGTTCACATGGCCATTCACTCTAAATGTGAACTGTGTCTCCGTTAGAGATGGCTATCTAAAGCGAGAAATCATCTTGGTTCTTTCTTAACGTTGGTGTGTAGCTTATGGCACATGCACTAGACTGCTCACAAACCCTGGTGTGTCCTGTGTATTTCTGTCCCTTGCAAAATGAGTCTGAAACAAAAAGATGATAAGGTGATGAAGGTGATACGGGCCCCATGGGTCTCATACCTTAAGCAGTTAACTTTGGACACAACATTTTTGTTTGAGTAGTATGTAATTTTATAGTTGCAACTATGGCATTCCATCCTTAGGGACTGCTTATAGTTAGCAAATTTTAAAAATGTTACTACTTTCATTAATTTTCATGCCAATTCTGATGTAAGATACTTGTGTTTGAACAGATGAAAAAAATTATTACAAAGAAGGGATCAGACATCTTTCTGTGTTCTCACAGAACAAGGCTGAGTGGGCTGGGATTATAAGAAAAGAGATTTAACTAGATCTCCTGAAAATCTTTCAAAGGAGAAAATTAATGAAACATAGGAATAGTTTCATGGAGAAGTGGTCAGGTCTGCATTGATGAGCTTTGAAAAACCATTGGGTGCATGCAATAAGCATGATCTAAGTTGAATGGATCTTGCCTGTGAACTAAAGGGCAAATTTTTTTTCAGTGATTCCTAAGAGTCGGGGAAGAAAGAATGCAGGTCTTGCACCTTACTGGTGTTTTACCTAGATTTAGCTCTTCTTGTGCAGTCTAGGTTGTAGCATTAAAGTTCTATAAGCACCCAAAACAGTGCAGTGCAGTAGTTTGGAAACACAACATAATTGCAAAGAAAGGTCAGTGACCTTATTGGGAGTTGTGGTCCAAAAGGGAGTAAGTTTTTGTCAAGCAGAAATAGCCAAATTTAGCAAAGCAGAAGAGAATAAATCAGTGGCCAAATGCCCTTCTGTTATTGTTTCAACTGTAATGCTCTTCACTTTCGAGGCTGCTCTCCATTTGAACCTTAAGCAGTTGTGAACAGAAACTTTAGGACCTCCTTCCCTAGTAAGTAACAACTCTGAAAAATAGGTGCAAATTTACAAAGTGGTGATGAATCACTGCAGAGTCCTTGGCACTCCATTTACAATGGTGGCTATAGAGTGTTCTCCTGGCTCATCCACTGTGATTAACTCTTCCATCCATTCAGCATGAGGTTTCTTTAAAAAACAATTGACCTCCATCCTGGGTGGCATGTTGTAATGACAGGTGGAAGGGATTACAGCTCTGAGAGGATCTAGTCTTGCAGCTCTTCTCTGAGTAGATGTTGCCATCAAGGCAGCTTTAGAAAGTAAAGGAGAAGAGGTAATTGCTGTTTATGTATTTCACTGTGAAATACTGAAGATGTGGTTCTTGTGCTTTTGCTAAGGGCACTTTGGGACAAATGCTGATAATCACGCATGGCCCATCTGGCTGGTAGGAAGACTTTCCAGTAGCCTAAATGCAATAATGCCATCCTGCAAGCGCGGACCACTGAACCGCTCTTAGTGACTACTTGCTTTCGGTAGTTCTACAGAACTGCTAAACAATCTGCATTGCATAGGAAATATGAGTAGGTAAGAATGGAAAAAAAAAAAAAAAAGAAGCAAAATTTTATTTTTTTTTTTCAAATGGTCTGTGGTTTTTCTATCCAGCTTTGCACCCAAAGGAAAGCTTCCTAGAGAGTCAATGTCAGTTGTCTTTCAGCTGAGGAAACTGAGGGTCTCATTTTCAGAACATCCATATTTGTTTTGGATGTTGTTTCCTAGGTGAAACAAGTGATGTGTTCCCTTCCCTGCTGCACACAGCTCTTACTGATTGATGTAGCATGCCCAGGAAGAAAAGAAATGCTTTTCCAAAAATTATTTCCCATATCTTTGAGAGGAACAAGTTGTATTATTTCTTCTCTCAATTCTTAGCATTGAAAACTCTGCTTTTACTCTTTAATAGATGACTGTGTTTGATGAAGGTTTTTTGAACCACCTAAATGGTCAGGTGTCAGAGATCTATAGGCAGCTGGTGTTTGTTTAGTAAATGTTTTCCCTGATTTTATAGTAAAAGACAGGCCTCAGTGGGCTGTAAGTACACTCTGTTCCCTTGCATGATACCATTGTCCAAATGTACGTTTTAGACCTTTGGTTGTTTGTTCTCAAATTTCTTTCTTTTTCATTACGTTTCCCCCTCCCTCTCTCCCACCAAGTTACTACACTGAAATAAGATCAAACCAAGTAATTCATGTAATAACCCTTTCAGAAGGAAGCAGAATTTTCTCTATATAACAGTTGTCATTGGAATTTTATTCATTGTTGTTTGTGAACCATTGATGTTTCCCTGTTACTTGAATAATGTGACAAAGATGACAATGAACATATATTTAGTGGGTAGCACTGCTGCAAAATACTCCTATCTACCTGCATGAGAAAGCGTGAATTGGAAATGGCAGACCATAATCTATTTTCTATTTCTGCATGTCCGTACTGTGGAGGGTTAGAAAGGGAACTCTGTTGGTTAGATTGCATGGCATTTTGTGATCAGATGAGTGGCTAGACAAGAACTTAAACAGCTGACTATTTCCTGTCTGCCTCTCCTATGATGATGTTCTTATAGATTTAGAGGAATTTTAGGTATTCACGATCAGTAGAGTGCCACCAAGATCCCAGGGCTCACCTGATGTTCATTTGAATATCAAAAACTGTAGGATAAGAGGAAAAAGTGGCTTTGGGGAAATATTTTTGTCAAAATTTATTTTCTATATAAAAATTCACCTGGTTCTGCGTTTCACATACACTGATATAATTATAAAAATGGGTTATCTTGTGGTGACTTGACCATTTTGTTTCTGGTTCTGTTAGGGAGTCTAGTTTGTAGAACTGGGTGTCTGATGCAAGACCCGGAAAATATACCAGAGGGACTTCTACAAGAGCTAACCATTCCTTGTCTTGAATACTGCATGGTCATTGTTATCTCATGTCAAATGGATTGTTTCCTCTCCTTTCCCTTACCCATAACCCAAAGCTGCCAGTCTGGAAGTGCTAGTGTGATGTAATTGAGAACAGAGATTGCTCTGAACATAAATGACATTCAAGTGGGACTGAGTTGTACCTTGGAATCAAATCCATCTTGAATCTGAAAAAATCAGAGTCCAAGAGGGGAGCATACTTGAAAGAGAAAAGGAGATGTTGGATTCTTAGAACCTTGGAGAGATTAATCAGTACATCAAACTCTGAATCCAGGCTTTCCAAATAAGAGCACTCTGCCCTTAACTCTTCATGTAGTAAATCTGAGCATCTGATATTTCACTTCTGATGAACCACTGGCAGAAAGCCCAGAAACACAGAGCCTTGAACTGTCCTACAATTAACATTTCAAAGTCTCCATATCTGTGAGTGGGAATTAAGTGTCCCATAGGATCTGGACACACCCTGTGGCCAGGTTTGTGTCTAACTGTAATTTAACAAATGCGCTTAAGATTTAGAAATTGCCTTCAGTTTCAGAGTTGGATTGAGTTGCTGGAGGAAGTCCTCTCCTTGTAGACCGAGAGTTAAATTTGCATTCCTCACCAAAAGATCACAAAGACAAGAAAAGGTGACATTGCAGGTTTTCTCATACTCTTCTGAACCCAGTCATTTGTTCAGAATGGAGGAGAGGGATGACCACTTTCAATATTATTTTTTTCTCTTCAAGCATGTCTGTTGGAATTAGAACTGCAATAAATTTGTCCTGATAATGATGCAAATGTGCGAAATTGCAGATCTCCTTCAACAACTTTTTGCTTTTAGTTTATTTCTTTTCAGCTGTCAAGCTGCTGATTTCAAGCCTGCCTTCCTCTGAAACAACACTTTATTGGAAAAAAAAAAAAAAAAAGATACTTTTTTTACTTTTTTCCTGGCTTCACTTTCCGTTCTCCTCATTGATACTCCAAAGATGAATCTCTGAGGGAGCCGAATAATTGGAATCTTCAGGGTACGAATTGTTCATTTTCCACTAAATATGAAACCCATCATGCTGAACTGTGAATACAGCAGGATACACTTTGCAGGTGTATGAAAATGAAAATAAAAGGATGCTGATTGAAAGGAGAGGAAAAAAAATCATGAAAGTGACATTTCCTCAACTCATCCAAAATATACAAAACTATTTTAACTGCTTTCATAACAGATACCATGCAAAGAGATCCAATTAATTTTATCTTCGTGCTGCTATACAATCTGTATAATTCTTTTGGTCACCAAAATGTCTGAGGTATATTGTAGTATTCATACAGACTTCACTCCTTGGTAAAAGCAATCACATTTAATCTCTTTTTATTTTTAATCTGTAGATTGATCTTTCTGTGAACATTTCCAAATCTTAGCAGGGAAAAAAAAAATTAAGCAATAACAACCTGATAAATTCTGGAAGAAACCTTAAAGAGAAAGCATATTCACATCAGACAGAGATTCATGTCTAAATAGAAGAGCACATACTGCGTGAATGTAATATGTAATTGTGTTTAAATGTATAATGTCTTGTAACTTGGTACATTGAACCGACTAAGTGCAAGAGATCACAGTATCTTTACAGTTCTCATGAGAGAAATGGAGGGAACACTAACAATATCAAATGAAACTCTAATTCCTTGCATAGTTACGGGGAACCAAATCCATTTCTACAGTTCTTTGATCCTGACTTGCTTTTGTTTTCTGCTACTGGAAACCTGATACAGTTTTTTGTATCAGCAAAAAGGGGGATTCTTCCAAGACCCTCAAAGAAAAGTGCTGGCTCAGTTGAGTAGTGGAAAGTGGCAGGAATTTTCGGAAACTTCTGAGCAGGAATGCAGGATGGGTATGTCAAGTTGCACTTTGGTTTTCGGATAGGTAACTTGTTTCCCTTGCAGACCTAGAGATGGGTAAGTCTCTGCATTTTCATCATGGTCTTCATTTCAGCCTGTAGTAAATGTTACAGGCTGCTCAGTTTGCCTGAGCTGAGTTTTTTGATCTATAAGGATATTGGAAAGGGAAAATTACACAATCAATTGGAATTTGCTTACGGCAACAAAGTATAATTGACAGGTTAGGAAGTGGTTACTCTGAAATTCATTGTCCAGACACTGTAAGAGGAAGGATGAAACTATGGAAATGTAGATTGATTTCATTTTTAAATGTGAAACTACCTCATTTTCTGGTTTCATGGCCAGCTCAGAAGTGAGTCCCTGGTTTACAAGGCTTTCAGAAAGCTTTGGTGCAGTTTTCAGTAATCTTGGGCCAAATTCAGCTCTGTACAGGGGTCTGGGTAAATCTAGATTATTGTATAATTTCATACATAGAGTACAGAGAAATCAGCAAATTGCATGCAATTCTTTTTCTGCTGATGGGCTAGTGAAAAGAAGAGCCACAGCCACATACACCCCAATTTTGTCTTCGGTGTGCCTAAATTATTTTTTTAGTCCGCAAAGAACCCAGAATTTCATGCTTTATGTTTATGTTGTCTCATCTGAATATAAATTGCAATGTAAAACTTCTGTTTCTCCTGAAAAGTGAAAGCATGAAAATTAGTCTTATAATACTGTCTGAATTGAGTTTGCTAAACCTAGAGACCAAGCTAAGATCAGCTCACCTTTGAGTGAAAGTCTGTAGCATATCTGTGTCCATTTGACATTTGGTAGGACCATCTGCATTTGAACGTGGAAAAAGTAAATGGTCACAGAAGAGAGGAAAGCACTACAACTTTCACTGACTATAGATTTCAATGGCTCCTTTATATTCAGATGACAACCAAGAGAGAATTAAGACCTGGTCTGGAATACCTCTTGTTCTCCAGTTTCCTGCCCATGTAGCCCCACTTCTCCCTGGCCATTTCTCCCAGCAAATCACAGAAATATAGGCAAGTTTGCCTTGAGGGCTTGTTTTTGAAGTTTTGCAGCATCTTCTCCAGTCTGGTCTGCTAACCACACAGAAAATGTGTATTTGTTACAATGTGGGTAGGAAACCTCTTGGAATATAGGACAGAGAGCTTGCCCTCTATTACAGGTTGATTTTTTTAATTTAATGAATGTTCATTTATCAAGCTGCTTAGGGGAGAGAAACCCAGCTATTTCTGCTTGTGAGCTTGCTAGGATCACCTTTAAAGGTATAAACAGACTAGAAACCTCATAGGATTGAAAGACAGACACAAAGCATATGCAAGTTTTTAGAAAGATAAGTAGCTAGCTCCATCCTTACTGTGTTTTTACTGATTCTATAAAACATCTTAAAGTAGGGATTTAAAAATGCTGTTGCTATTCCTCTTCATGCACTGATCTTCGCATGGCCTACACCTTTCAGAGAGCTTATTTTGGAATACTGGATTTTGGGCTGAATGCAACAGCATGAGGTTCCGCAAGACCAAGTGCAGAGTCCTGCACTTTGGCCACAACAACCCCATGCAGTGTTACAGGCTGGGAACAGAGTGGCTGGAGAGCAGAAAGGAACCAGGGGGTACCGATTGACAGGAGACTGAACATGAGCCAGCAGTGTGCACAGGTGGTCAAGAAGGCCAATGGCATCCTGGCCTGTGTCAGGAATAGTGTGGCCAGCAGGGCCAGGGAGGCGATTGTCCCCTGTACTCAACCCTGGTTAGGCTGCACCTTGAGTGCTGGGTCCAGTTCTGAGCTCTTCAATTTAGGAAGGATGTTGAGGTGCTGGAGTGTGTCCAAAGAAAGGCAATGAGGATGGTGAAGGGTCTGGACCATGAGTCCTATGAGAAGAGTCTGAGGGAGCTGGGGTTGTTTAGCCTGAAGAAGAGGATGCTCAGGAGAGATCTTATCACTCTTTACAACTGCCTGTAAGGCGGTTGTAGCCAGGTGGGTATTGGTCTATTCTCCCAGGCAACCAGTGACATGACAAGAGGGCACAGTCATAAGCTGAACCAGGGAAGGTTTAGGTTAGACATTAGGAGGAAGTTCTTTACAGAGAGAGCGATTGGGCATTGGAATGGGCTGCCCAGAGAGATGGTGGAGTCACTATCCCTGGAGGCATTTAAGAAGAGACTGGATGTGGCACTTAGTGTCATGGTCTAGCTGACAAGGTGGTGTTAGGTCAAAGGTTGGACTTGATGATTTCAGAGGTGTTTTCCAACTGAACAGATTCTGTGATTCTGTGACTCTCCTTTTCATTATTTTGTGTCATTTTCTTGGTAGTGATTGTACTTAACATTAATGCCTAAACTAACACTGCCAGCAGGCAGAGTGAATGTCGTTGACCCTTATTCTTTTCTCTTTACCAGTCCAAGGGTAAGCGTGAAGTTAATGTAGTTATGTTGTTCTGAAGTTGGCATCAGAGGTTTATGTCTGTTGAAAATGATCCTTTGTGTGTTTCTTTTAATACAGACAATGTTTTTAGGCTTTTGTTTACAATACATATACACATAACTACTTGAAGAATAATACTTACTTTTTTGTCCTCTAGTGACTTTATTTATGATATGACTATAAAAGAAAAACTAGGTTGGTTCTTCTTTGAGGCTATGACTTTGATCATAGGATATTGCATTGTACCTTTACTTCAGAGGTTCTAACGAGAACAAAAGTCAGGAAAATTTAGAACAGCAGGGAGGGCCTTTCTATTCAGAGATAGATTATCTTTAATCCTCTTCCCTTCATTGTGCTTGATGCAATATGCACATACAGGCATCCATGTGTACACAACTACTTGTACAGTTTAAGTTTTCTCTTGCCCTCCTCAGAGCCAGAAGCATAAATCTTGTTTCTCTAATAAAGGCATTTAAAGCACGGAGTTATGAAAATATTCTCTCCGTTTCTGTGTGGGGTATGTCACTGGCAGTAGGAATCATTTATCTTCCCTGTCACTTAGTTTCCTTGCTGAAGTCTCTAGGGACAACAACATTTGGTTTTCTTGAAATTTTCAATAAAGGACAGACAAATAATGGCTTTCTCTACTAGGCTTCCCCAGTTTAGCTCTACTGAGGGTGTCTTGCAGGGACAATTACCCTGCACCATTGCTGGAGTTTTGGTGGTCATCTTTATTGCAACATTTGTCCCTTTCCTGACAAATCACATTATTCCCAAAGCCAGAGAACATTAGTAGGCCCAGGGGAACCAGGAGGGGATTGCAGCTGGCAGCTCTCCCTGGGCAGAGATAGCCCAAGAGGATGTGAGCCAAAGAAGGTCAAAAAGAGCCCATTTGGGTACTCTCCTGTACCTCTGAGCTGCCAGATATGTAGTGTTCAGTGTACTTGATATCCTTATCTCTGCCTGGAGCTTCTTCTATTGTAGCTTGGCAGTGCTGCACCCACTACCCTCCCTACACTTTCTCCCATTAGGGAGTGGGCCCTTTCTGTGGCCACCTGTCTCTGCCAAAGCATTTGGCAATATGCAATCACTTGAAGATCAGCAATGCCTGAAAATCCTGCCATTTTGCTATAATACCATTTTATCTTTGCCTTTTGTGCATAGTTTTTGTTTGTGGATTTTTGGTTTGGGTTGTTGGTTTTAGCTTGCTGTTTAGTTTCAGGCTTTGTCTCCCCTGGCAGCACAGCCAGGAAGGATAGCAGATGTCATGGCATTGCTGAAGTTTTGAGGTCTTCACAGTGAAAAGTGGACAGAGCTTTTCAGCCTCATGTCAGGCACTGCACAGGCAGCAGTCAGACACTGTCAGTGTGGGACATCACTGAGGCTGGTTGAGGGAGCAAATACATCCTTGATGCTCATTACATTAAATGGCTCTGTGCTAGATGGCAGTTCTCTCTTTGAGACACTTAACATGAGGAGAGCAGGAAAGTATTAAGACACCAGTAACTAAAACCTTATCCTGGCTTGAAATTCTTCTTGTGTTCTTGATTGCAAACATTCAGATGCATAATTCCCAAAGAGGCCAGTTTGTGATTCTCACCTAGCCTTTATGCAACCAGCTGTATTTTCCACATCCCAGGGGTGATGTTGGTCTCCAGGTGTCTTGCTTAAGCCTTATTAGTTCCTGTGTTTCTTTTCTAATATGGATGTACCCAATTCACTCTTTGACATATAGACAGGAGTGAATATGCATTATATATTTCCTACTATATAGATATTTCTGTTAACCTAAGTAGCCTGCTTGGGAGAGATGAAAGGGAAGGGTGGTGCTTTGAGATGTAAACACAAAAGAGACTCTGGTCTCCTCTCAGACTGCTTTGTAAACAATGAAGAAAGCTTTATCACTTGTAAAGTCCTTCCTGTTTGCTTTCCCTCCTCAGAAATCTTCACCTGAGAAACAGCACTTCCTTCATGTGTGCCATGTTCATATGGCACTGCACCTTGGTCAAAAGACTTTTGTTGTGTTAGACAGGCTGATTTAACCTATCATGTCAGTTTAGCATCCAGACTTCTAAGTACAACTATGTTGGTAACGATTACCATTGGAAAATAGATGCTTTGTTCTCTCAGCGAGGCAGGCAATTCACTTGATAGTCTTCCTCTTTATGAATTTTTAGATTCTGTTAGTATTAGTTTGTAGCATTTCTATTTGCTATGGACAAGATGAATATGCTGACACACCAATCTTTTGCAAATTTCTGTTGTTAAAATTTATGTAGAGTCTAGGTGGAAGCACATAAAGTGGTTAAAGAGGTTACCCTTAGCAATATTAGCTCCTTTGATTCTCTTTCTACCTTGGCTGTGGACAATGTGTTATTTAATACAGGTGCTTCGCTGGGAATCTTAGTACCTTAGAGTAATGATCGCTGCAGATAATCAGCCTCTGTCTACAATAGAAAAATTACTGCAATTGGATAACATAGTTTGTCTCCACTGGGACCCTAGCTGAGGCGCCTTAGCATAACTGCACAGCCAGCCCACATGGTGTCAAGCAGCATCTTGAACTGGGAGATCAGAGATGCTGCGGTACTTGGTAGGGCAGTGGTTTTCAGCCATCTGCTGAGGCTGCAGTCCCCACTGCAGTTAACAGTGCAGTCACTGAATTCCTAAAATACTCCTTTTAGGGCCCATAGCCATGGCTAGCACTGCTCCTTTCTGTATTTACATGTGAAGCTCTCATGCTCACAGGAGGAGCACTGCCTGCCTTTGACACCAGGGCTCAGTTTTCCTTCACTGTTTAACTGAACATGTTTTAGCATGCCTTAAAATAAATGTTGTGTTATTAACACAGGGGTTTGAAGATAACTCGTTGAGGAAGTGCACCGTTTAAAGTTACTGCTCTTATAAAGAAGCCACATTACACTCTAAAGACTATGCAAGCTTTTAATTTGATTTGCTGGTTTCTGGGTAGGTTTGATTAGATGTAGCTAAGCTTTAGAAGTACTGATCAGGTCTGAGGTTTGGGAGGGCACTGAGTCAGCATCCCAAATCTTCCTCAGAGTAAGACCTGAGTACATGGGAGAACAGCAGGAGCCACAGCAGCAAACACCAGATCTGAATGGAAGCTCCTGCACAGGTAGAGATGAAGTAATAATAACCTACCAATGCAAAGGAGCTTCATGACAGGAGTGGATAAAAGGGGCTTTTTGAGCAAACACCAGGACATGCTTCTGAGAGGTGGCTTAGTAGTGCTTTATAGTTATAAGGGTGTTCGTACCTATGAGTTAAGACCTTGATTCTAACAGAAGCTGTAAGTAGTATATGTTTCTTACTGGTTCAGCTGAATAAAACAAAATAATAGAAACAGCAGCTATGATGAAGAATGAACTTTTAAATTTTTTTTTTCCTCATACAATGTTGGTTAATTTGTGCATCCAGTTGGTCTCATGAACCTCGATGGGACTGTTTGTGAGAGTAAATAGGCTAGTATTCAATCCCTTAGGTTTTCCTAATAGCATCATTATGTCATTTAAAGCATGAGCAGCATTTGTCTTGATGACCTCTTGTTATTTGAGATCAAAGTCAGATAAGAGTTGAAAATTAATTCAACTTAGCAAACTCATTAAAAAGCTGTCTACAATACAACTTTCACAGCAGAGTTGTTCTGAAGATTTAATTTTAGTCCTTTGCTGCAGCCTTCCTTCCAGAAATCTGCTTATTGGCTTGGGGCACTAATTATGACTTTTATCAAGAGTCCTGTGCACATGTCTGTGTCTTCTGGCATCACCAGAGTCACCAAGTGGGAAATTAATCAAATTACAAACACCTAAAGATCTGGCAAATTCTAGCCTTGAGTAAGATAAAATACCTCTCTGTACATCAAGGTTAGTTGTGGGGGTTTGACAGACACATGAAAATTATGTATTAGTGCAGAATTATTGGAGTTAGGTCATGCTCTAGTGTAATGTTCTTAAGGATAGGGGTATGATATATATATATATATCAGAAAGACATGTGTGAGATTGAGGTGTGGACTAATTTCAGAGCTGCTTTTTAAAATATTTTTCTTACTTCCTTCCTTTCTGAAGGATCTCATGAAGGATCTGGAACTAGAACCTCAGCGAAGACCATTTTCGTTGTCTAGTTCAGATTTACTACAACATGTGGAAGTGATGATTGTAGGTATCACATTTTGTGAATTAAATTCCGGAGACAGAAAAAATTCAGCTTTTTTTGTGCTTAAAGACTACTTCCATTGAGGCCCATTTATTGCATGTGGTGGTAACAGAGAAAATAAAAACAACACAAACCTGAGTCTCTTCATGCATTCAACAGAGCAAAGCAGAAAGTTTCATTTTTAATCATCTCCCTTTTAATGGGTAAATCTTGCTGTTTGAAAAAAGCCGTTCAAAATACGATGTAGAACAAACTTGAAGTATTTTCCCCCTAAGTTATTAACTCTTGCCAACCTAGTAGAGGCATGAATTGTGAGAGCATCTCAAATTACATTAGATATCTACATTTAGAAACTGATTTAAGCCCTTTATATGGTGATGGCAGTATAATTAATTCATACTGTGTAATAAAATATGCAGAAGTAAATCATACTGTAATGAAAGTGACTTTCATGTTGTCTAATGTTAGTAGAAAGACATGGCACTGAAAAAGACTGCAAGAGTTTCTTCTATGTGTTCACAAATATGCAGAATATATAAAAATATTTTTAACTTCTTAATGTATTGGGCATATCATCTAAAGCGAAAGAAGCCAGGTTGCATTACAAGATATATAATTGACCTTAGCCTCGAAAAGCTGTGTTAGAGATGGAAATTCATCTTAAGATCTATTTGTAAGCTTATGATATGCTCATCAGCACCCATTTAATGAGAATTGGAAAGATCTGTTAGCTTTTCAGCATTTTCTTTTCCTTGGTCTTAGCTACTGAGAATGATGAATAAATTTGAAGCAAGGAAATTCCAGAGAATAAAGATTCAGTGCTCCCTTTTGACAGATATTTCCAGAAAATTTTTCCTTATATATGTTCATATATATGTATTTGTGTCTGTTAAGTGGAAAAACTCAGGAAATTTATTGTCAATAAATCATTGAGACTAGATGTCATTCATCTGAGATTTTTAAAAAAACAGAAAAGAATTACTATAGAAGTATGTATAAATTCTCATTGAAAACAACCTCATCTATTAAATTAAAATAGTTGCCAATTGAAAAGACTTTTTAAAAGACAAAAATAGTGGCAAGAATTGTATTGTAGCCAGTGAATTTAATCTTCATGGGAGGAAAATAGATGTATTCTAGTTTAATAAATTAACATACTATTTCTTTTGATGTCCTACAAGTCTTTTACTGTCTTAACAAAAATATTTAAAACAATTCAGAAAAAAACATGCCTGTGTCATTGGAACATAGATATAACTAATTTTTTTTTTCAAATACCTTGTTATAGTGTTCTTTTAACAAAGTCTGTTTATGAAATCTATTAGCAAGAGGGTGAGAGTAAAGTTAGATCTGTTCAGAGATTGAGAGAAGGAATTAGATTACCTGGATTACAGAATGGGAAAAAAAGAATACAAGGACTGATCTCATTGCCTCAGCACAAAAAGACATTAATATGTAGCCACAGGGCTCAGACTTAGACTGAGTGTTGTGAAACACCTTTAGAGTAAGAGTGGGAGGAAAGTGATGACTGCTGGCACAACAGGAACTTGTTTATGCACCTACAAAGTGCATTAAAAATTCCTAAGAAAGCTAGAAATTTGGGCAATGTGCTTCAGGATAGGCAGGTGCAATGGAATGCATCCAGAGATCAATTTGGTAAGTACTCATTTTGGATTAACCTCAGCCACTCCTAGAGGAGATAAAGGGATGGAGTGTAACCTGTCCCTTCTACATAAAAACTCACTAAAGGTCTTCTGTAATAAATTCAGCCCTGTGGCAGGAGGGAATGGAGATGAACATTGTGTGCGTGTCTGAAGCGGGTACCACTCAAAGTTGCATCAGACAAGCACCGCCTGACTTTTCTTTGCTTGTATAGTAATGGTTGTTGTGACTATGTCTCCTGGAGTGTTTATGCAACATGTCACTTAGCTTATTTCGGGCACCCGGGCAATTTGGCTTTCCCATCCCAGCACAAATATGTAAGAAGCATAAGTAACCTTACAGAGTCAAGCACCACTTAAGATAGAGATGCCTGAAGATGTCTGTGTGGCCGAGAAAGATGAGGAGTGGATTACTGAAATGCTGCACTTTGTTAGGGAGGAGGTAATGTTGTCTATTATACTTTTGCTCATTTTATTCTGACAAAAAAGGAAAAGATGGTAAAGAAAGGAGGGAGGAAAGGCTCACTAAAGATGAGATGAGATGAATGGTAGGTAAAAGTGTGAAAAGAGCTTCAGCAATGAAGCCTTGAAGCAATGCTAGGAAATCAATTTGTCTCCCTTCCTATGCACAGGCTGTAACTAATGATTTGGAGAATGTTTCTGAAGGAGGCACTTGCTATAAACCCCAAACTAATTGATCCATTTCACTTCAAAGTATGTGATATGGGAAAAGTCTACTTTATCTTCTTTACTCAGAGTAGCAATAAAGTCGTATTTGTACTGCTTTCACTTCCAGCAAGAAGTCTGCATCACCGGCATTCTCCAGCCCAGCTTTGCAAAGAAAACATCTAGAGACTGCTTTTTAAAAGCAGGCTGAGATCTGGTTTCCTCCATGGGATCAGAAGGCTGGACTGTTCACAAAAGATTTATGGGCATCTCTTCCAAATTCTCAGCATTCAGCTGAATAGGAAGTCTGCCTGTTTTAAGACTTGGATTGATAATTTAGTGCAGTGGGGATAAAGTATTAGCTTCTGATGCTTGCCAAGAATTTTGTATCAAGGCATCCTAAAGGAGCAGCAAGGAGGGCTTCGTGCCTGACATTACAAAGCTCATCTCTAAATCCAAATATCTCACACTCTGGAATTTCAAAAGAGGATGTGTTTTATTCCACTGTATTCATAGAATTTGAGAGGTGAGCAGAATGGGACTTTCTTCTGCTGTGATTTTTCTTATAATTAGACAAAAGCCAACTTTTCCTCAGAAGGAAAGCCTGTTTCCCCAGCTCCCTGATTTCCTCATGGAGTGTGCTATTGGCAGAGCAAGGACTTCTGAAATCATTGCTACCAAGTATCCAGAAAATTCTGCTGAAAAAGTATAGAACAAACATTATCTCATAAAGACAAAGTCCAGATGCTCCATTTATGTGTGTTTTAAAGCCAGTGCAGTAAAGTCTTTCAGATACATGTAATTGGCAAGAGAAAGCAGAGTAATAGGGTAATAGTTCCACTCCTTTGTTTTAAATTAAGAATTGTGATATGTTGTTTTGTCTCCAAACAGAGATCTGAACAAGGACACGGATTATACGGCATGCCAAAATGACTTTGTGAGTTTAAGTTGCAGGAACAAAAGGAAAGGACTTTCTGATATACAGGAGATGCTATGAAGACTCTTAAGAGAGATTAATGTAGGAAAGAAATCTATATGCCAGAAATGAGAGAAATAATGTCAAATTGTCTTCTTCATTATTTTCAAGGTTGGAGGAGAGACAAGTGTTCTTTTAGGTCTTTGGCAGAGGAGTGTTTCTGTCCATGAGAAGGGGTGGGAAAGACCCTCTTCCAGTTATCCAGGCTGTCTGAAAGCCTGTGTGGGAGAGGTTGATGATGGACCTGGATGTCTTTGTCTCAATTTGCAGATACTCTGTAGTTCCTCTCCTGACTCCAGGGAGCTTGCTTGCAGGTAGTAGAGAGTAGCATTTTACATAAGAAGAGCAAAAAACCCTGCATTTAGACAATTCTTGTTGGAAAATTGTAGCCCAAGGCTGTAATAAAGATGCCAGTTTCATGAAACTGAAACAGGCTTGGACATGCTAAATTATGGAGTAAAGAGAGCCCAGTCAATTAATAGTAAAATTGCTCTTAAATATAAATGAGAGTTTAGGATAACGTTTTCGATAATAATCTTTTTGTAATAGCACAATAAAGTGATCCACACTCCTTGCCTTGCACAGACAAACTCATTTAAATATGTTCTCTATTCCCTCAAGATCACACTTAGATAGTCAAGATAGACCGTAATGTCAGTCATTATTTCCCAAGCACATTGGCAAAGTTTGACTCCATTTATCCTAAGTGCTGAATTTAGCTGGGGGCTCTTCATGCTCTCTATTGCATGACTGCAACTGTAATGCACAATGATATGCGAGGTGTAAATGGTGTGGCCACTGAAGTTTCTGCCTCCCCTGGCAGTCCAGGGCAGAGGACTGCAGTGCTGCGTACTGGTAGGATGCGTGCTCAGCTTGGCTCACCTGCTGAGGGGCAGGCAATGCTCTTGGCAGGAACAGGAGGAAAAAAGCTGGTTATGAGGGATCTGTTTATAAGGCAAACACTGGCAGGCTTTTTTCAGTCTTGTGTTTTTAAGGTTTTTAAATGTGTCTCTTGGAAATTATACACTGGAAGACTGCACATAGCCACAGCACAGGAGACAGGGTGGAATTGCTCCTTTATCTGTTGATTTTGGCTTCACAAAAGAGTGCAGCAGAAACTACGGCCCCAATCTGTCTCCCGGCGGAGGGCCACTAGCAATCCAATCTCATGTCTGCGCTGCTTTATAGGGCATTGATTTTCTCTTAGGAGCAGATAAAGCTCTCACTAAAATCAAGAACAAAATCCCTATTGATACCAGTGGAAGTAGAATCCTGCTTTTGTGATTTAGGTGGTGTGTGTAAGGAAGGATCTCTGTCCCAAAGAAGAAAGCCTCTAACTTTTTTAAGCCTGGTTGCATTCATCTTAAAGGCAATCTGAAACGGGTATCATAAGCATCCCAGTTCCCTTAAGTGCTTTCTGGGGGAAGTGCCAAGTACGCTAGAGCTTCATGTTATTTCTCTTGCCTTTTGACTAAAAGGGCTGATTGATATTTGCAGAGATAGCAAAGCAGCAGCTCCCTTTCATGCGTGGGGAGGTGCCTGTTTGTTACTTAAAAAGCTGTGATTCCATTTGGGGCAGTGCTGTCTGAAGACTGGGAATCCAGGCACAGCTTAATGCTCTCGCCTCTGGTCTGGCTGTGTCATCACTGGCAGTGGAGGAAAAGTAACGCATCTTCGTTATATCATCAGGATGAGCTCTTCTAGGGATAGGGTTAATTGGCTTTTTAGGGCGATGGGAGGGGAAAAGAGGGAAAGTGTGACAGCTGTTTCATTAGATGGGATGTTGAATAAAACAGTTAAGAGACTGCCCCCCCCAGAGTTAACCTTTTCCGCCTGCGTTTCAAAGCTCAATCATGAGGTTAGGTCTGAAAAGGCTGATGGGGTGAAGAAGGGGAGGTTAATGTGTATTATTAGTGTTAGCTAAGGGGAAAAAAAAAAAAAAAAGAAAAGCTTTTCTTTAGTGATGACCTGAATTATTCTCTCCTACTGTAAATGAAATGACAGCTCACCTGGGAGAAGAGAGAGGGGATTTAAAGCCAAATAACAATTCATACGATCCATTGCTGCAAGATAAGTAAGTTTTGAAGAACATCTAGTGCTAGACCAGCTTTGCTGCTTGCAAAACCCTTATAGCTGAAAGCCATTAAGTCAATTAATATTACACTATACATCAGAGCTAGTTCATGCCAACAGAAGGACAGCTCACGAGAACAACGCCCTGGTCCAGCTTATGTGCTCAGCTAAGACATTGCATCCCAAGGCACTCTCCTGGTAGCAGGATGTGGATCCTGGCTGGGCAGGATCTGTTTTGCAGATGGCTACTGCATAGACTTCTTCATCTGACTCCTATCTCCTGGTGTTTACTTTCTGTACATTTTTCTGGCTTTTAGGCCAGTTTAAATGTGTCTTTGGCAGAAATTTGCATGATGAATGTGCCCTTAGGACTGGTCTTCTGAGCTGAGGGGCCATGCTGCTCAATGTTTTATGTTTCCAGATAACACCAGGTTCTGTTGTGTTCCTTTTCACACTGGTGTAAATCCAGAGGAAATCTATGTCCCATCAGTTTACACTGAGGAGAGAAAGAGACCCACTGCAGTGAGTGCGTTGTACAAAATGAAGTAATAAGTCAGTCTGGGGCTCAACTTGGCCTTGTCAAAGCGCAGGCAGAAAGACAGGCTGTGGGGAGGTGGGGTGAGGTAGGAGGGTGGCAGGCTCAGTTTGAATGTTTGCCCTTTGAATTAATTCTGGTTGACCTACTTCAGCAATGATTGAAGAATTTTTTATTCAGTTTGCCCTGATCTATCCCCTGGTGAGCATGTGCTTGTTATTTTTTAATGAAACCATTTTCACAGCCTGTTGTTTTAGGTGTTGCGAACGGAGGAGAGTGAGGTTATTTTTTGATTCGTATTCTATTTTTTGTTTCTTCAGGCTTCCCAGCACCATGCGGTTGCTTTTAACTGCATGCGCACAATGCACTGAAGTTCCTCACTCTCAGCTCAGCAGGTTTATTTTCACAGCAGATAAAAATAGTGTAAAGATATAATCATTGATTAAAAAAAGATTCCTCTCACAGGAGTCATAACTGAGTATTTTTGTCTTTCCTTGTGAGTCATGTGCAAGTAGAGTCGAGGAGCATCTTTCTCTGGCTTTAAACTTCTCTGGAGCAGTGGAATTTGAGCCTTTAGACATAGAAAGTATGTAGGATGGGATGCAGTGAAGCAACTGTGAAAAATAGCTATTAATTGACACTCTGTGCTTAGATCAGACACAAAGGACTTGCCTGCCTGGATGAGATCACTGTTCCATCTTGTTCTCTGTCTCAGTATCTCTCCCATCTCAACACATACATGCACGTTCTTCCACCAAGGCTGTTTCACTGCAGGTACAGTACCAAATGGCGAGATCCCGAGGACTCTATATTTGGGAGCTTAACTTCACAAGAATCGCAATTATTCTCCCCCAATCTGAAGCTTTTATTCTACACAAAAGAGGCACCAGGGATGACTAATCACTCAGTGACTGCAGATCCAGGACTGATTGCCTTTTGAAGGTACTGCTTTGGCTCTGAAGTCGCAGATTTGGTAAACCGCAATTTTGGAGTTTTGTTAGCAATCAAAAGTCATCACATTTTTATCAAATTAAAAGACACCAGATTTGGTTTTGTTAAGTGATACAAAGGAATTTTCCTTATGGCAGTCTGAGACACACCGCTATTCCCTATCAAAGTCTTTGCTGATGGTATCAGCTTTCATTTTGTGGGGCAGGAGAAAGGGCAGAAAACATGGAGGTTGAAAGAATATGTTGGGGGGTTTTTTTGGTTTAGATTTTTTTGACGTCTTTAAGAACATAATTTCCAATTTTCTGGCTGTGCAAGAAACATGAAAACTGTTCATTCTAAACAACTGAATATGAAATAAAAAGCCCTTCAATTTGTTAAGTGAATGCTTCTTAGGCAATGGGCATTGGTCAGAGTTTCAAATGTTGGTTACTGACTTAAAATGAAAATTGACCAAATGTCAGTAACTCTTTTTCAACAAAGACATAAATAATGCTTCTAGAGAGAAATAATGTAGTACTGTTATTTATTGTATCATATCACTGATTAGCTGTTTGACATGTAAGTTGAAAGGCCAAAAAACCCTTAAGAAACCTTTATCTTAAACAAAGACATGCAGCTTTAGTCATTGTTCTCTGTTTAACTTATCTATAACAGGTTTCATAGTGGGACACTATTATTATAACTTTAATCGTGTTTGAATTCAAAAGTCTTCCTGCAAGCCTCGCGATCTAGAGGAAAGATCTTCAGTAAGTCATCTTAAGAAAGCAGATTGCCTGTGAATCACTTCTGATAGTCCGTAAAATCCTTTGTAATTTACAAAACAGCTGTCCATAATAAAACATCAGAAAAACTCTGAGTCCTAAAACTGAAATAAACACAAGATAGAAAAATACAGTTATGTGGAACACATTTTAAAAGGTTCATGTGCCAGCTATAAGCTTTCGACCTATTGCTGCTAAAAAGTCTAAAGGTAATGGGTCAGAAAAGGATGCCAGATGAAATAATAGCAAATAAAAATACATGGAGGGGCACCAAAATGTTTAAATATCATCCACCAGGGCTTCTAGAAAAAAATGTGACCTCCAATGAATTTGAGAGAGAGAAAATATTTCTAAATGCAGGTTTTGTTAAAACATAGACCTTCAGATTTTTAAGTTATTCTTCTTTTTTGCTGTTCTTATAAACCAGTTCTAGGTTCTTCTCAAGGTTAGGAGAGGAGTTATTGTAACATTTCAATGTAATAGGTATTCACTTAGCATATGCTGGCCATGAAAAGGGCAAATGGAGCCTTTACATCCCATGGCCATTTAGAAGAATTGCATTCATGATACTGATCCCACATAAATGTCTTCATAACTTACAGATGAGCCTTTTTGAAATGAAATTTTCCATAAAGTCAGGTGACAGTTAAAACAATATTGATGTCAGTTTCTCTACCACTTTTATTCTTTAAAGACCTTAAACTTACTTTGATATCACAGACACATCCATAATTTACTGACAGAGTCTAGGACATAGTAGGATGGCAAAAACAGAAATGGACCTGAAGACAGATTTTTTTAGAGAAGAGCTCTTATCTGTACTGGGAAAAAAGTTGCTCCTTTTAATGCTCTGGGGTTCTCCAGAGTGGACACCTGTTTTGAATAGTTGTCCTAGCTCCTCTATATTAAAAAAATATAAATAAAAAAAAGATTTGCAACTGGAATAGCAGCTGTGCTAAAAAATCCCTTCTTGAAAAGCAAACTGGCAGTTAGCATTCAAGCACAGTGATGTGTGCTCAGCAGAAATCCTATATCATAGTACTTGGGAAGGAAAAAATAATGAACTAGATTTTGGCAAAACAGCTCCAACTCTCTTTTCATTTTTATATCATCTGAAGGCTTGTACTTCTTTTCTGGCATTAGTGACTGACTGTCTATTAACTTCACAGCAGTATAGCACAGATTGCAATAGGTTTAGATACCTGTTGATATGACATACATAATTTGCATCATACATTGGCCTTTACATAAAACACAGGCTTAGTTAAACTGCCTTGTTTTAGTTCTGTCTCATCAAATGCACACGAACAGAGAAAATGGTTGTGATTGTATATAAAGGACAGAGACATAGGTTTGTTTCTTCTGCAAATGTTAATAAATAGATGAGACAGGATGACATAGTGAACTTTTTAGGGATCCCCTAGTTTTCACAACACTATTTGAGATTTGTTGCCATGAAAAGGCAAGAAAGGAAGTATGTCTACTCAACCAGTTGAAAAAATGTGCTTAATCATATTACTAAATGCAGCAAGTGCTTAATTTGTAAAGCAACAAGAAGATGATCTATTGAGGACAGTTTTCAATCCAGTTTTTTACATGTTTTTTATTCAAGACCCAGCAGCATCATGATCCAAACTGTGGTACTGAGAATGCAGCTGTAATCTGACCAGAGCGGAGACTGAATTCAGCAAACGGACTGTGCAGCAGAAAGCTTTTCATTCTAAGTTAAAATAAAGCTCAGCACATCATTTACACTAGCTTCCTTCAACCCCTTCCTTACTTCGAGGCTCTGGTATATGTCCCGTACCAGTGAATGGAATAGGAGTAAGGAGGAATGTCACAAGCTACAGGAGTTAAGATGAAACAAAGAAAGGGAATGTAAACAAGAGATGGCCCATGCAACAAACACCCCTCATGCTTATGCTTAGCCAACCAAATAACTTCAACAAGTAATTCTTCCAATTGCTTCCCCCTCCTGTTAGTATTTCTCATTACTATTTTCCAGTAACATCTGATCTTAAATCTTCACCCTTATAATCATCACAATTTAAGCTGTTACTTCCCTAAACAAGTAATAAATCATATTGAATAGGGGAAGGAAGCTAATGGAAAAAAGAACGGGTGGTGGGGGTGAAAAAAGAGGTTTGGAAAGGTCGTGGAGTCTGTCCTGAGGTACAGACACATTTTGTGTCCTCATGAATGAAAGGATACCCCTGAAGATAGTTCTGCCAGGAAATATTAAGTCATGCTTGGGAAGAGGGGCTCAGCAGTGGGATTGGCTATTGAATAAGTGCAGCAACTTTCCTTGGCTTTCAGGGTGTTTTCAGCTATCCTTGATAAACACAGGCAGAAAGAGAAGGTTGAAAAGAATAAAGCTTCCAGTTGCAATTAGTCCTCCATACTGATAAAGGGATTTGGGACTCTCAGTTTGAGTTTTTAACAATTTCATTTCTGTTTTCTAAAAAGCATCATGTTTGCTCAATTTTTTCTCTTCTAAATGGGGCAGATTTTGGTGATAGTGTGTTCGTGCTGTGTTCATGGTTACAATTTTCCCTGTGGCTTGTATGTGGCACATGAGAGGTGGTGCTGATTGTAACGTTTACTGTAGCTTGTTTTTATTTTGTTGAATTCCATCAATTAGTATATCCATCTGCAATTTTTCTGTCTTTCAAATTAGGTATTTCTGATCCGTACTTCCTTTTTGTCTCTTAGCAGCTGTAACAGTTGAGTCTGTCAAAAGCTCCACTTATTGAGTAACACTGGTGACAAAAGTTAGTGAAAGCTTCTATGTAGAGTCCTTCAAGGCAGAGAGAGTTCAAGGAGGAAGAGCAACATTGGCTAAGGTAGACAATCTCTCTTTTGTGCTGCTACCTGAGCAAAGTTCACACATCTTAAGGTCAGCTAGGACCTGTTGGCTTGTTGGTATGCAAGAGTGACACAAGGTGGAGAACCTGAGCCTCGTAAGGCTAACTATAAACACCCGCAGGGGTCTAGAGATGGTCAAAGTGAAGGAGATGAATGATGTGAATGATAGTTCTCCCCCATACCATCCTGGTTGCAATACTGTGCAACACAGAACATTGTCCAATGTGCCAGGGTGGGATTTACATTCCACTGTCCAAGCAAGACCTATGAGTGTCAAGGTACCACATCTTCTTTTTCTCCCAAGCACCCTAAAATTCAGCTGCCAGTTTGTCTTTGCTCAAGGGAAAAACAGCAACCTTCCTCCCTTATCAGGCTATACAACATCTGTTTCAGTTTATTAGCTACTTTCCTACAAAATTGGAAGACTTTAGTTTGCTGAAAATGAAGTTTCTGTTATCAACAGCTGCCAGTGGAATGTGCTTTTGTGGAGCATCCTGTATCTTTGTACAGGGCTTGCTCAGCTTTGTAACTAAACCTCTGGATATGGAGGGTGCGCAGAATGTGTAGAAAAGGAGTGGAGCTCATGTCAAAGATGCCATTCATAATATTTCATATCCAAACTCTGATTTTCCCATTATAAAACTGGTCACATTTTTTTTTCCTTCTTTTTTTTTGACTCCTGCTACCAACTCAACCACATATTGAGATTTCCTTCATCTTAAAGACCTGCTTTTCCAATGCCACTGGTCAAGCAGGGCAAAGACTTGCTAATAGGGTTATTCTGATCCACAAGCTATGAGAGGACCACTTTCTAGGGGTGACCTTTAGTTACTCTTGGTGGGATTGGTGATTGACCACCAAAAAAAAGTAAAGCCACTGTGCTGCCGAAGAATTGACCTGAAACTACCAGCTCTGGAAAAAAAGCCCCCTCACTGATTAGTGGTATATCTGCTTTATATTTCTATTTGTATATATTTCAATGTCCTCCAACTCAGCAGCTTGAGGAGCCCAGCATTAAATTTCTCTGTTGCTGTTATTTTGAAATTTATCAACTCCTGCATCGATGAATCCTAAAGTGACAGGTTTAAAATACAGCTTGTTCCCAAGTCCTCCTTTTCCAGATGCAAAATATCGCTCTCTTTTTGAACTCCATTAAGTGCATGGACCAAATAAAATACTGTGCTCTCCTCACCCTCCCATCTGCAGATTGCTCCCCATATGTTGCATTTTAAGATGTAATTTAATAACTAAAGGGAATTAATGCATTAAAAAAATTGGGCATGAATTTTTAGTGCTTGTAGAAGCTGCCAGATGGATAAGCGGAGGAGAGGAAAGACCTTTCTTTGTCACAAGGGGCTCTAACACAGAGTACCAGCAGCATAAAGCTCCTCACGTTGCCTCTGAATGTTCCTTATCTTCCTTTTTAACTAATCGATGAGTTTTTTTCGTGGGATTTGTTCCAGTCCCAGGCCAGACTGGTTGCTTTATCTCTTCAGCTATCTATCTGTCCAACACCATGCCCCAATCAAGGGGATTTGCTTAACACCAGGAAGAGAGGAAAACGGGGCATTTGTGCAGATGAAGTATTTGCTACTCTTGGGTTGGGAAGGCATTTGTTGACTTGGTGGAAAGGATGGAGGTGGAAGCCAGGAACTGCCAAAACACAGCATGGGTGGCTGGTGCTTCTAGCAGGGATACAAAGGCAGCAGTAGATAAACAGAACTAGCACTTTAAGCGTGTCTAGTCTGCACTAATACTGTCTGTGGTTTGCCAGAGATTGCCGGAGTATTATGCAGCAAAGTATGTTTGAAACCTGGATTTATATAACTAATCCACTAAAATACTATAATGAATAGTTCATTGAGCTTTTAATCAAGAAGTGGTCTTTATAGCTACAAAATCATTGCACAATAGTGTTATGTAATACAACTGCACAGTTTAAAAAAACAAACCCAATGGTTCAGCACTGATAGCTTTTGCTATCTTATTGTTTTCCTTTTTCTAAATCTGATATTTATCAGGTTGCTTTGTTTCTCAGAGCATGATTTTAGGTAACATCACTGGTAAGCCTTGTCACTTTTATTTGAAAATAGAGCACCAAGAGTATGCAGTCTTCCTTGTAAAGTGTTTGCGTTGGCACTGTTTCTGTACCCGCAGTAGGGTGAAACAGGACTCTATTGAGTTTTTTTCAGCTGTTGAACTACCTTGTAGTCATTGACAGATTTCATATATATTCAATAGAAGTCAACCATTGATATTAGAAATCCCGACATTTTATAAGAGATTTAGCTAGTCCAACTGTTAAAATAATGGAAACACAAATGAGTGAAGCACAGTAGAAAAAGGTGTTTTGAGGGCATGATAGAAAACCCAACCCCTTTTATCATCCTTGTGCCACTGCCACTCATTCTAAGTCATAGAGAACTGCCAGCCAGTGGTTGTGACTGCAAGCCCATGGGCTTCACGTACTGGGCAAGGTTTGGTTCTAGGTCAGCTACAGATGAAGCCATTATGTCAGTGGAACACCCTGGGTTACTATTTTTAAGTCTTCTTTGATGGAGCTTTTTACACCTACATGACACCAAGCTGTGCAATGGTAGCTGTGCAAAAAGAGGCAGAACAGTATGCTGCTGGAAAGAGATTTTTTTGTTTTAATTTAATATTTGTTATGATTAAAAGTAATCAAAATTCAAGTTGGTAATGAAGAGTTTATAGTAATATTTTGTGTAAATACATTAAGCTAATAAATGAACAGAACGGTTAATGGAAGTTAATGGAATAATTTCAGATAGATGTAATAAACCTAACTGTATAGACAATAATTTTTCACATTTTTGGTAAATAAGAAAATATGTCTTATATCTTATTAATCAACTGCCTGTAGGCTCTGAGGTTGTTCTACAAGTGCCTGAAGTGAGGTTATAGACAGGTGGGGTCAGTCTTTTCTCCCAAGTAACAAAAGATAGGACAAGAGGACACAGCCTTGAGTTACTCTGGGGCAGGTTTAAATTGGACATGAGGAAAAATTTCTTGAATGAAAAGGTTATCAAGAATTGTTGCAGGCTATTTATGCCACTGCCAAAAGAATCTCTGTCAAACACTGCTGCCAGGAGGACATCCACTTGGCATATTTTCTCAAGTAAACCTCTGCTTGGCTGGTTTTTCTTTATGCATCAGGTATTGCAAGTTTCTTGTTAAGAAAATGGCTGAGGAGATGGGGAAAATGGTAAAATACTTTTCTGATGTATGGTCTCATCATGTTCATTAATGCAAGGTGGCAGAATGACAGATACTGGAAAAACTCTGTAAGGTCTGAGCAGCCGTGCAAAGGGTATCTTGTCAATATTTAGTAAAAGAAAGAGAGTGTGTACGTGGGCTGACCTGGTTAATTGGTGCTTGGCTTGTCCAGATGTTGGAGCATTCGTGTAGCTTAAAGAGTATCCTGTAAACAGCGTTATTTATGTACTGTTGAGGCATTAATCTGAACTTCCTGAGGCATTTAAATACAAAGTAGAACTATGATTTTACAAGGGATGGGGATTGGGATTATCCAGGTTTTAATATATCTATTTCTTTTTTTATAAAGCACGTGATCTCTACTCAATGCAGAATCACTTATCTTGTAAAACCGCTGGAAAAAGCCCACAAGCAAAGACAAACTCAGACTTTATTATCTGAGAAGGGGACAGAAGAGAGAGGAAATGTTGTTTTCATACAACATTTCCTGAATTATTTAACATGTCTTTGTATGGTTTATGTAGCCCTTCTCTGTGCCTGAAATTTAGTGCTGTACCACTGCAATGCTGTGGGGTTTAGCTGTTGAGGCTTTTTAAAAGTATTTCTTCAAAAATAGAAATAATTTGTATTTTGAAAATTGGTAATTTAGGAACTTACAGAGTTCAGAGATGAATTCATCTTTCCCCAATATTCACCAACTTTTTGTGGATACTTGAATTTTTTCTTTAAGTCCTAAAGTTGTAAAGACAGATACTTTCTTACCTAATCCTGTATTTTCTTTACCAAGCACAAAGCTTTTTTATTAACTTTGCTTAAAAAGATCTTTAATTTGCAGTGATATTTCTGCAGAAGTTGATAGGTATAGTTTAGATATATACCTAGGCAAATTGAAAGCAGAGTTTGGCTTGTTATGTCTGTACATATAGAGACACTTATTTTTAAAATCTTGTATTATGAAGTTATATATTGCTAACATTTCTGAGACAGTGAGCTCAGATATCCTGACCACTCAGATTTGCTGGCCCAGTGGCTTTTGTAAATACTCTACTCCTTTGGTTGTCTACCTGTTCTCCTGGATGTTAACTCCCTGTGGCTTTTATGCAGCACTACAGCCAGAGATGTAACTTTGAGGAAGGTGTCCAGGTTCAAGTATGCAGAGTGTTTTTAATTTAATTTTTAATCCAAATGTGGGTCATTGTTTGTGAGCTGAATCAGCACATATCTTAAAATTCCTTCTTAATTTCTGCCCACTCACACTTAGATGTATATAATCAGTGTATCAGAAGTTCAGTAAAAATTATGAGAGATCTTTCCAAGAAAAATTTGGAAATCTATGCCATTTTCATGGAGTTATTTCTTTAATCAATTCCTGCATCTCAGAGATTGGATACTTTAGTGTCATAATATTTGGTCCAATATTACACAGAGTTCAGATTTTACTAAAATAACTCTAGATTATCAAAGATCGTATGTGATCACATCACATGCAGTGTATGTCTGTCAGACCTCATGGTGCTCAGTAAGATCCTTGAAATTGGTGCTTAAAATTTCAGTTCAGAGTGTGAAGACACTGAAAATAATTTTTCCCTCTAAAATTAGGTTGAAAAATGTAAACCCTAAACCCTATCTTCCCACACACACACGAAAATAGGCCTACATGTTAACACAGGCACCTGCTTGCTTTGCAGGGTTGACCCATTTTAGAAGTTATACGTAAGTATATGTTTCACTGGGTCTGGTTCTGTGTTTTCTACAAATGAAATCAAAGGATTGTGTTTGTTCTATGCTAAACACCTAAGAACACAGATCAGGTATGGGCTAAATAAAAATCTAACTTTCCTATCCCACTGCTGGGCAAAGAAGGCATTGGTTTGTTCTCCTGATTTTGAATGCTTGTTTTCATGTCAGTAAATTTGGGCAGTGGATGGTTAGTAACATCTGGATGTGAAGGTTACTGCTCCATGACTTTGTACTGAATAGTGTCTGACCCCTCAAAACCATTGCATTTCAAGGTTTGAAGCCAAGAAACTTTCAGGTGGGACAGGAGTAGGGAGCTGGGAGAGACAGACCTCCGGGTCCAAACCCCCATGGGTTTAAGAGAAAAGGGGGAAAGGGTCAGGAGAAATGACACAACATTGTGCAAATTGGTTATGATTTTAGCAGCAGATTTGCCAGAAAGAGACCAGACCACATCCTATCTGCTATCAAAGTGTCCTCTCACTTAGCAGTCTTCTGCAGAGATGATACAAATTGCACACTGTTGGAGACTCACAACTAAAAAATTTGATTTTAGTACAGTTAAAGGGCAAAAGTTTATGGACCAGCAGTTCCAAGTGGATGTAGTAGGAGTTAACATCTCACTGCCTTTGACTCAAATATAAACAGGACTTGTTTAAATTAGGGTCGTCTGGCAGAACACCTTTGAAGATTTTCGGAATGAGTTCCAAATTGGCAGCCCTAAATCTTTAGGAAAGCATCTTCTCTGCTTTATTCTCTTAACTGCATAGCCTATGGCAATTCTTGGTTATGCTGAGGAACCAGACAGTGACCAAAAGGAAGAAAGTTGAATTGCAATTTTCCAACGTTGTCCCCTTCCCACATTTCCCACTCTTACTAAAGGTTCTTCAAAACTTTTTTATGAATGTAAGTTCATTATTCATTTAAGAAACTAGATAGTGTTTTCCATAGTAGCCAAGAATCTAAGTGATATAAACATACTGCTTTAAAACTAATGGTGCACTGTGGACTCATAGGATTTCTTGAGCTGGGAACATAAGATGGTCTTGCAATACACAATAAAAATCTATCGTTTTGTGCAAAACAATAGGGTGATTTTAGACTGTAGAGCTATATGGTAATTTTTACAAATAATCAATTGAAATACATGTTTTCTGTCAACAGTGATTCACACAGATCATTTAGCAACCTCTAAATGAAATGCCAGTATCAGGAAGGGCCTGCACCTGCTTCGAGAATAATTTAATTTTTTAGACAATGTGACACTTGGGGGGATTTTTTGGGAGAGTGGGTGTGTTTTTTTTAAAGATACATCTAAACCAAGGCTGCATGCTATTTGCTGTATGTCATAACCTTATCCTCTTAGGAGATTTTCCAATGCTGCACAGTGTACATCTGTGACTGAGACAAAATCAATGCTTATAGATTTAGCTGTGTAATCCTATCGCTTGTCCTCTTAGATATGATGTGAAATGTAAAGTTCGTTAATGTTTAAATGAACGTGAAGGCCCAGGGTCTCCAGAGGAGTTTTCAGTTTCTTAGAGGGTAATCCATTTCTTATCTTTTTTTTTTTTTTTTTTCCTGCTTGTCACTATCTGTCTTTTTGTCTCCTTAATCATTTAAGACTCTGGAACACTCAATCATGCCCAAAGTATATATCGCAAGAAAAAAGCAGAAATGTTGCTAATCATGTTACCAGAAGCTGCTTAAGCATGGGAAATGCTTGAATTCCTCTGTATGAATCAGGGTTTGGAAAAGTGGAACAGAAATTCAGTAATTGGCTTCTGCTGCTTTTGTCATAAAATCAGTTAAAATTCCTTTCCCCCACACCATAAGACTGCTGCTCTTACCTTTCAAATAAAAGCTATATACTTTTCCACAATGCTCTATCTTACCTGTTTTGCCAATCAATATTTTATTAAATGTAGAAAAAATTGTTGATTTTATTTTTCCCATTCTCAGTGTTACTGGAGTAAATATAAAGATGCCGGGGTGGTGAGAAGTTATTGGAAGTTACTTTGAGGCAAAAATTCCTGTAGGAATTTGTAGCAGAGGGAGACAAAATAATTTTGTAACTTGTTGCAAATTTTGCTGATCCTGCATTTAGCCATCTGTTACTTATTTGGATTGTACTGGTGAGAAGCCAGGCTTATTCCCCTATATAAGGAAGTAGATTACTTTGGAGGAGGTATTTTAGTTTTTTAAGAGCTCACCTGGCATAAGTGCTTGAATTCTTAAAGCAGTGATTAATTACTGTCAGTCTCTTAAAACTCAGTGTAACTGAGACAAATGGTGTTTCATTGGGCTGATGTTCTGCACTTTAATGGATTAAACTGCTGGATTGAGCCATGATTTCAATTGTTTTTTCTCCATAGTTAGTGTCTTTTTACACTTGTGCATCTCATCCTTATTTTTAGAAAAGGTGCTCAGAACCTTGGAAATGAGGTTCATGTAAGAGAGCTGCATTCACCCTTGTCAGTGAGCCAGACTGCCACAAACACATCAAATTCAGCATAGGGTTTGCGTTCTTCAGGTTTATGGCCTTTGGCAGTTCTGGGGGAGAACTTAGGTCTGGATTTAGTTTATTCCCAACACAGCTCTCCTTCCTTTCATTTCTCACCAGTGAAAGTCCTTCTCTGGAGGCATTTCGGAAAGTGCCTGGGGCACGTTGGGAGGGATGCCTGTCTCACTGCCTGCCTGCTCACACAACCCTGTGTGACTCCCAGGTGGGACCAGAACTGCAGTAAGATTACTGAAAAAGTGGGGTTTGTCTTTCAGAAAGTATGTCTTCATAACATAAAAATCTTACTTGGAAAATCATCATCCATGTGGGCTGATGCCCAGTTACGTATGCATAACCTATAGACTCAGCTTTGGTGTGAGGTTTTACACACTGGGGCAAATACTCCTCCAGGCATGACCTTCAGCCCTGCTTGAGTGACTGAAGATCAGGGCCAGTGGGCTCTCTGCTTCCAAGGAACAAGGGCTCATCCTCTCCCAGGACAGGCAAAGGGGCTGCCACTGCAGGAGGGAAATTCAGCAAGATTTACTGGTGGCTGCAGCATAATTAACGTGTGTAAACTCAAATCGATGGTGGTCTTTGGTGAAGCTCAGGGATATGCCATTCTTATCTGTCAGGAAGGATCTCAGTGGTTTGCGGTGTGCACCCACTGAGAAACACTGGTTTTGGAGACAAACTGTGGGATTCAAAGGATATTGTTGTGACCAAATGAACTCTAATGACAAAGAGCAGTGCAAAGAGTGCTTAACTTGCATTTTAACTTATCCTGTCAGTGTGTTTATAAGGAGAGAGAGATATGGGGGACTTTGCAGATGGGGAAATTAGGGAACATTGGTGTTATAGTGTAGTTGTGCTATGCCAAATGGCATTTAGGGGCAAAGGCAAGGCCAAGGAGCTGAAACAGTACAAGAAGATATCATTATTGAAAACCAGAGGCTATTGGGTTTCTTGAAGGAGTGTAAGTTGAACCAGAGGCTCTCTCAGATCAAGCAGGTGTCTGAAAGGAATGCTGTTTATGACTGTGAAAATAATCTATGTTAATAATTGATTGCTCAATTAGTAAAACAAATGTGACAAAGCTAGGCAGCTCTGTGTGCCAGTGATGACAGGAATATATTTAACTGCAGCCTGTTATCAGTCCAAGGCTGAGAAACATTATTTCAAGAAAATCCTGTTTGTTATTCCTCATGCTTACTCTTTTCTTCCACCTCCACTTATAATGGCATGATACAGGCAGACACTAAGTACATGCAGTGAATAGCATTAGATGAAGATGTAGCTATGCTTATTGTATTGCTGATAATAACACTAGACAGCATAAAAGGCCCAGAGCTGTCTAGGCAAGGTGACATCCGAGCCCCAACTTCTTCTGCAGATTTTGAGAAGGAAAAGCAAACTGGCAGGAATTCTTGCAGAGGGGCACAGAAACAACATCTGCTGCTGTTTTATCTTGGTTGCCCTTGTAGTGTTGTTACGTCCAGAGCGATGGTGTTTTAGGCAGAAGAATGCAGAAACTCTGCAGTTAGCAAATGTAACTTTTTGACAAGCCTCGGAAATGTGTAAATGCAGGTACAGATTAGTCCCTGTACAGTTTGAGGCTTTTTAAAAAGATGCTTGAAAAAGTGAAAATAAATCCTTTTTCATGGTGTCTTATCTTACAAAGTAGTGAACGTGGAGTACACCATGGTTTTCTAAATCACTTGCCAGGAGCTTGCAAGTATGTTATCAGAAGTTACACAAGAACTGGACCTTTTCTGGTTAGTCTGTTCAAATCTCTACAGGTTTTGTACAAATCAGTATTGGAAGGAACACACCAGTGATCATTCTTCTGATTACCACTAGTAGCTTTCCTAGAAGCGTCTCAAAGACACATTTGACCATTAATTGCTTAATCCTCAGTGCACTCCTGCCAGCACTCTAGTGGGTGTGAAAATGTATTATGACCATTTTTCAAAGGAAGGTTGCAAGGGAAAGGAGGTAGATTAATAAATGGATGGACCAAGCTTAATAAATGGATGTTCCCTGTGTTCATCCCTCTCCTTTTGGAAAGCACGATCCAGTCCCACAGCCCTGCTACCTTGGTCAGCACTTTTTTACTGCCTGGCCTTTTGAGAATTTGAACTTGACATGTTTTGTGCCTTTGAGTTTTGAGAAAGCAATTAGTAATTTAGTCTGCTTATCACTTATTTCTGCAACTCTCAAGCTATGTGGAAGTGTCACATGTGCACACAGCCGTGCGCACCTCCATCAGCAGCTGCCCAGAACCTGCCGTGTGAGGAGTGTGTTAGCACAGCACGCTGTAGCTGGGGACAGTTAGGGGTAGGTCCAAACCTGCAACATGGGGTCTTTATTGACTTCAGGAATGAGGAGGCAGAGTTGAGGGAATTCATGTAATGAACGTTGGGAAGAGAGATGTGATTAATATAGGTCATAAGGAAGCTGAATTGGTACAGAGATCCCTAATGCTCATTTTCATAATCCCAGAAGGCTTTGTGCCATTAAATAATGGCAGTGATGAGAAAGAGTCAAGAATAATGATGAGATAGTGAAAGGCAGTGGTTCATTTCATTGCAAGAAGTGTTGTATTTGAACTTTCAAAAATTTCATGCCAAGGGAAATGGCACAACGGTTTGGAAAAAAAAAGAGGCAACAGTCACTACTTTTCACTGTACTGTTCTGTTTTTCTCCCATCTTTCTTTGTGTTTTTCTAGACTCTGTGCTTGCCAATGCAAAACAATTAAATAGGTGTTTGCACAGCATGTTTGGTTTTTGTTCTAGTTGTAGTATTTGAACATTATCAGAACAATACAAATAAACAATAATTATATTAATAATAGAGTCACAAAGACACATGTATAAAAGTTTGGAATACTGAAATAAATCTCAATGAGATTAATTTTTGGGTAAGGTATATAATCAGGCTTATGGTAAATTTCACTGGTTTTCTGATATGTGCCTCTGCTGATCACATGGACATTTCTGTTGCATGACTGTCAAAAAATAGCTTTGCTGTGCACATTTTTCTATACATATGCCTACATCAGTACAGTATTAAAACAGACTATTTTGTATTACAGATTGCCATAAATTTGACAAAACAATTTCATAGTTTCAAATGCATTAATAAAACTCAAAGTTGACTATTTGCAATTCTTTGCATGTTTTGTAGTATTAGAAGTCTTTAGGGGATGGATGTAGTAGGAGACAGACTCGAAGGAAGTTTGACAAAAGTGTGTTAAATTCTCCTATGCCTTTTAGGTTTTATGGCATGACTTTCTACTCCACATGTGTGTGTTTTCCTTCTCCCTACTTACACATTTGTTTAAAAGGGGAATAATTTAACTTACCAGAACAGCTGATGGAAGTGGCTCAACCTCTTAGAATGGGTGTTCTTGGCTTCTGCTCTGGCTTGTGTTCAAGGGGATAGATAGTGGGCAAAAGGCAGGTGGATGGTGAAAATTATGACAAATTTGTGACACGGTTCTGAAAGTTACATTTGGGTTCAGCTGTGAGGGTTTAGCAGATGTCATGTGCCATTGGCATTTATTAGTGAATTTGATATTGTATCTTTCATTATTAGCTTGAAGGACTTCCTTGGCAGTCAGTAGCATTTATGTCCCACTAAATGAAGGGGCTGGGCAAGGCTTTTCCTTGCATGTTTGCCTCACAGCACACATGCCGAGTTGCTCTGTGCACAATGCTTTGTGCAAAGAGAACTGTGACCGGATTGCTTCACTGTGCCGAAATGGTTCTACATTGGCAAGATCTCTTTGTCTGAGGAACAAGAATAAATGAATTGACATTGGGTCCAACTTTCAGAATCTTTAGGGCACAGCAGATCTCTCTACTTTGATGGTTTTCTATATAATCTTTGGCAAGCGGCAAATGTGAATGCAACTAAGTCATTACATTTTTCTGCTTTGTATAGTTCATGAGTATGTAAATGTATATTATACAAGCTATTACTAAAGGAAAATTAAATTCAAAATACTGTGGCAGTCTTGTGCTGTTTTAAAGGAATGCATTGAAAATCAGTGCTTTGTGGAATCTAAATTCTGCCTCTTAAACTTAAAGATGGCATATCTCATCTCCTGGAAGTCTATAGGGCTAGCAGTGATGTTCTATTGTTTAGCTTAATTTAGGCTTTGAAAACATGGAAGCCAAACAGAAAGCAGCTGTTCGTTGGAATATATTAAGCAATTTACTTTAGGTAATGTAGCCTATGAAATTTTAATTTTGGATTAAATAAACCATATCCTTCAGCATGGCTCTTCCACCTTGATGTTCAAAGAATGAAATATGGGCACATTTAGTGAATTTCTTCTCCAGGATGCGCCAATGGATAAGGGTCAATAGTTTCCTAATGAAAGCAGTCAATAACAATTTCTGTTAGTAAGCACCAAGAAATTAGCATTAAACAACAGGCATGAAGTGGCGAAAGTTTTACGTGATTATGTGGTTGGACTGCTACAGGCTTTAGGAAATAGCTGTAGCAGGTAGCATACTGTTGCTCAGTAGATAGGTAGGAAGCAGCAGTTGGCAGAAGATGGATCAATTAAAAAAGTGTCTAAACAAGTTGCCGACAAAGGTACAAATATTTGTGTCTGTGTGTGCAGCATTTACACAGCATTTACTTTATGCGTTTTATGTCTTAAGATGTGTAACTAAGCAGATGTTTTGCTACAGAAAAAAGCTGGCAATTATTTTTTGTCAGTTCCCTCACAAATACCATTCCCAGCCTAAAAATATGCGATTTCTTGCCTCAGTTGAAGTGGCAAGAATGCATGTGTTTTACTAATACTCCTCTAAGACCTTCAGCTGGTATGGAGTTTTGCTCTCCTAAAGGTAGTTGAAATGTCCCTTGAAACTGCTGAAGATCTGGCCCTTTCCTTAGTCTTGGGATAGGAGAGCATTGAAATGATAGAACCTAAATCATTAACTGAGGCTGTTTTCCTATATGAAGTGAATAGTATACTGCAAGTTTCTGATCACAGTCCTGCAGATATGTCTTTCCATTGTCTGGAGTCACTGGGATCTAACCATGACAAGAGGCAGTCGAGGTGGGTTATAAGTAATGAGAGAGGCTCTGATGGGAAATAATCAATTATCTCAAACACATCCTCTTTTTAATCTTAAAAAAATCTGAACCAAAGCTTATAAAGCAATTTTCTAAGTAGAAAAAGTTTGGCTTATATCTAACATGTGTTTCATAAACACGTGTAAAAATAACTAGCCCTGAGAATCTGTGAACAACTCTAGCCTTTGCTTACTCCTGTTTATTCTCGATATCAGATTATCCTTTGACTTATGACTTACTCACATGTAGGCTCTGAGATGTAAGAGATGTTAATTCAATAGATTTCATTAATATATGTATGAAATGTTTATAGCCTGAGAGGCTGGGTTTGTCATCTGTTTGTTTTTAACCCCTTTTTTTTAATGTGGTCTTTCTAAAGCTCTGCTCAATTTTTCACAGTAAAATAGAAGTCTCACATGGTCGATAGCTAAGTTTGTACAATCTATATCATGGTATTGATTTGGGACAGGTGAGGAACTCAACTATTGGCAGACTGAGGAATGAAGGAGCATTTTTAATATGGCTCAGACGAGATTGTGCCAAGGGCCCTTTATTCATCCCAGTTCCAAAGCATTACCTCATTGCATCTAAATAACAGCAAGAGAGGCAGAGAAACTGAGTAAAGTGGGAGAATAGCAAGTTCTTAGAAACAAGACTCTTTCAAATGCTGTCCAATGCTGTAGGCTGTGAAGGACTGTGAAGGTAATGCTTGTTTAATGTGTTGCTTTTAAAAACTAGTGTTTCATCTCTTAACATTTTGATAAAATCTAACTCTTAGAATAAAATTAATATAATAAGCAAAACTGCTTTTTGAATGGCAGTAGGAAAAACATCAAGTATTTTTGTATGGTGGCACAGTGAGCAGTCACTTTTTATTATTTTGAAGTCTTGTGCTTTCATGTACTTGTTTCTTTGATGAGAAAAGTAGCTTAGTGCTCATATTATATACTTTCAGAGGTGTTGTGTGATAGAGAAATTTCAGGAATGGATAGACTACTGATTTGCCCAGCAAAGGAAATGTTTAGGATAAATTTTTCTTCTGCCTGATTCATTCCACAGTTCCTTTTCCAGAGAGCAGAACTTTATTATATGTTCAATCTCATTCTCTGCTGTCGCACAAAGACTGCAGAGATACACATTGCCCATTAGAAAAAAAAGTTTGCTCTTGGTCAGCCATGACCTCATAAATAACCAGGCAGAGAATTACTCTTCTTGTTTATCCAGGATGTGTTGAACTAGCAGCCTGGTGCAGGTAGAACTGAAACTGTGCTGCCTGTGCCACAGGCATAGGGCACAAAGTGGTGTTTTGGCTCCCAGGCTTTCATGAAACCCCATGGACAACATCTTTTATTACAAGTAGTGTCCAGTTGCTGTTTTAATCTAGAGCACAGAGAACACTGGCATTTATTTCTTCATAAGCCCAGGCTCTTCCAGTAACAGAATTTGCAAAACCATATTATTTATTATTATTTCAATGATCATTTTAGTGGAAACCCCAACTGGTCTACATAAGAGGTCTACCTAATATGTTGCACAGCCAAGGGCATGAAGGCTACCTTCTACTGAGAAGACTAATTGTGTGCCTGAATACAGTGCAGAATGCACTCATGCGTACACTCAGTGTGTTGGTCCAAATCCTTCACTTCCAGCTGAGTAAAGGATATATTATTCTGGCACACTGGAATAGCTCTCCAGTTTGTACAGGGCAGTGACTTACAGAAGCCAAGAGTTGGGTCGTTGGCCTCTTTCTGCTGAAGAAATAGGAGAACAGCCCTTTGAGAAAACCAGAGGAAGTCAGTAAAGATGCTCCATATTGTGTAACTACTGGAAAGAGGGGGGAAAAACCCAAGCCAAATACATACAGGTTTAGGGCTGAAGGAGTAGAATTTATATTATTTTTCACAGAATACCATTTAAAGGAGGAAAAGGCTGTTTTAAAATTGTACAATGTCAAATATAGATGTCTGTAATTTGAATTGAAAACCAATACAATTATCCCTAATCAAGGATTATAAATGCAGGATATTTAGATTTAAATTCAGGCACCCATACTTGTCAAGGTAGGGAAGTGCTCACTAACCAAGCAAGCTCAACACTCGCCACTTCCAGTTAACAACCCTGTTATTACAAGTGAAACATTTAACCTTTCTGGTCCTGGATTAAATTAAGCTGATCTTGAAAGGAAGTTCTAGGTTCTTCTCCTCTGTGGCTGCGTGGTTATGTTGCGTTCCTGTGCCTCTAGCCTTCCCTTGGAAACACACGTGTTCCCATGTGCACCTACTCTCTGTCTCTCTGCAGTTATCTCCATCTTCCAGGCCCTTCCAGGGCCTCCAATCTCACAGCTGTAAACACCTGCTCTCCTTTTTTCAAGATTTCTGCTATCCTCCTTTGGTATCAAGGGATCAGTGACACAACTGTGCTCTGGTGGTCTTCTTATACGTAACCATTTCCTTCGTTATTTTCAAATTTGTCTCTTTCAGGAACTAGCTCTAGTCTTAGTTCCCTTGCAAATAGTGGGAGATAAATATTCTTGAAATTGCTACCTAACAATGAGTATATTTTGAGTTTTGTCCCTTTCAGAGCAATTATGACCACTTGAAAAGATGGCAATTCTACATTAAATTCTTTTGTGCTTGTGCTGGAAAAAAAAATGCTTTAAGTTAAAAAGAATTACTGGGAAAATGCTGAAAGGTTTCCTCCCTTTCTACATGCCCAGCATCTGTGTGCTATTTCAGTAAGTCTGGCTATTTCTGACTGCAGAGCTTGTATTTATCTTAGGCACCACAGGTATGAATACTTTTGAAGATCTAGTACTGCAGATTGAGATGGAAGCTAAATATTCAGGGTCCCAGGTGGACTGGCACACAATATACTGAAGAATAACCTGTCACTTTTTCATCACTTTTATTATCCAAGCCATAAAGATTATAGTAGCTCAGTGCCTGCAAATACAATTCAAATTGTGATGTAGACCCAGGTTTAACTCAAAGGGAAGCATAATGCATCCATTTTATTCAATTACAAGAAAGAAATGGTCTGACACCCACAGGGCAGATTTCTTGAAGGGTTCATTTTAAAATAAACTCATACATTAATCAGTTTATTTGCATTGTCTCAGAGAGAAATGGTTCCTTGATCAAAGGCGTAAACTCATAATCAGCGGAAAGTCAAGTGTCTTCCTGCTAGAAGAATAAATACTTTGTTGGGTCTGTGTATGGATTCTGTGGGTTTGGGAAAGCTGTTGTAGATGTATAACCATGCCTTGAACTTCAAGGCTAAGGTGGCTCTATTTCAGATGGAGCATGAATGCAGTGAAAGGTCATCTTTGTCCCTTCAAGACTTTAAAATAGTAAAGGGTAAAATAAGGGTGGACAAAATAAAGCTTATTGCTATAAGGATAAAGACAAAATGGCTTGCCCATGGTTACTCAAGTTTTCTGTAGCAGAGCCAGCATTGACCTTGTAAGTCCTGTGTACACATCTGTCATGTAGCTCAGCTTCCTTCCCCTCAGGACTTTGCCACTGGTTTTATATGGTGTTGGGCTGGACTTGTTTCCCTTGTGAGATGTTAAACCTTCCTTTCCATGCCTGGCAGGAGCATGCTTTACATTGTCCTCGCTTAGGAAGTTGAGAGCACAGGGAAAGCCAATGCAGAATATACACCACCTGACTGGCACAGAGTATTGCACAGAGAATTGAGTTATCACCGCAGTGTGGGACACAGCTGTTGGTAGCTGTAGTACAGCGTGCTTGCAAATTTCTTGACAAAATTGATACAGTATGCTTTACAGCAATGAGAATCAAATGTTCCATAGTGATGTATGATTGAAAAAATAGTGCTGGCACTCCTGGCCCTGCTCTCACAGGTTCTTCATATTAATAGACAGCTTTACCAATTTTCCCTCTTTATCAAGGGGGAAATTCATCCAGGCAGCTGGGCTGCATTTAGTTTTGCAAACCTCAGGGCATACTCAGCTTGCTCTGGAGTGACAGGACCAGCAGCACCATACATTTGCAGGGATATGCTGGAATGACTTCTGAAGCAAACCTTGTACTGGTCAGGGCTGTAATGGGAGCTGCTGAGAGCTCATCACAAGTTGTAGTGGGCACTTGCTTTTATGGGTACGTGAAATAACAGTGTCTGCGGTTAGCAGATGATTCAGGGAGCCCATGAAGACCATCGCCCATCTCCCCTGCTTCTGTCAAAATTCTGCAGGAACTGCTCTCAACACAGCCACTGGAGAAAAAAATAGGCAGCTCACAGGCTGTGTTGTTATTATTCAACTGGTATTGACTGGCAGTACCAGGACACTGCAGAACTGCCTTTCTCTAGCTGTCAGCTGATCAGCTGTGACAGCACTAATAATGGTTATGTCAGGAGGCAAGTAAAGAGATGCCACAAATGGATTGCACGTGTATAATTGCTTCAAAAACAAATCTGTTAATAAAAGGAGATGAGAAAATTGACAGGAAGAAACAGCTTATTGCATGCTAATTTTCTCCAGCTTTCATAATCTCTCTCTTTTTGGTTTTATTTTTGGCTTTTATTTAAAAAAAAAAATCAATTGAGTCACATCTTCTGGGGAGAATCATGGTCAGAAAATTGAATACAGTGAGGAATTCTATACAATAAATAATTACAATGATCTGTTTTTCCCAACAGGGATCAATTTCAGGCAGATGGATTTGATAGAAGAGCTGTTAGCTGTGATGGTTCTTTCAGATTATATTTACCCTGTTTGTGGTCCTTTGAGTTTATAGGCAAGGGAGAATATGGCTGGAGTGGCCCAGAGAGCATAAAATCTCTTGGTCCCCGCCTTCAATGGTCCCATGATGTTGTTTCACCTGCATTATCCTTCTAGGGGAAACAGAAGATGCCGTGAGTTCTTCTTCATTGAAATGGCAAAACCCAAAGCAAATGAAAAGGATTTTATTTGTTCAGGCTACAACCTGTCAAGATCCATATGGATGTTCCTGAATTAAAATGCTTTGCCTTCTGCAGTGTCTCAGTAAGATTGCTAGTGTACCTAAACAAGGGTATTAACACAGTGTATGACTTGCTATTATATATGTATCTGAGCTGTTGAAACCTAAGTCATCCCAGAAATAAGAGAGCCCTGTAGCAGAGGAATAAGAGAAATTAATGGATGTAGCTGATGAGACAATAAAGCTAGAAGTAAATAATTTGAGAAAATTGGACCAAATAATGGGATCAATGCTACTCTTGATGAAGGCAATAGTTTTCCTGTGACATTAGTGGAAGCAGCTGCAAGACTGATAAATAAAAACTCGAGAACACCCATTTTGGAGCAAGCTTTGATTTTTTAAAATAAAACAGTTATTCTTTCTAAAAAAAAAGCATCTCTTTATCTATATATGGGTGAATTTATAGATATTCCCCATATATATTTAACCCCCCAAGATCTCTAAACTATCAGCTCTAATGTAGTCATTCTGACTGCAGGAACAACTGGAGCCTCTTCTGAACTGGGGCACTATAATGATGCTGATGTGCAAATCAAAATTCTGTGTACCTTGCAATAGTCTAATGATAGAGAAGGTCTGTATATATGCACTGAGATCTAGATATTCAGGTAGTTTTATGAACTTTGTTGACAGGTATTTTTTAAGTTCATAGTTAAAGTCTGAAGTGTAATCTAAGAGTTTCGGTGACAAGTGTAGGTAGAAACAATTGTCTGGAAATGACTTGATTGGAAGACATAGGGACAGTAGTCTGGTTTATTTTTTGGTTTGCTTCGTGTCTGAGGTTGCTGAAAATGGCAATTATTGTAGAAATTGAATGATACAAGAGAGTTTTGAAGTTAATTTGTGCTCGTGCTGGCTTTCTAATGGGCGCTTTTCTCTTGCATGAATCTCGGTGTCTCGGTTGGTCATAATTTGCAGCCTCAGCATAGAGCTCAGGAGTTGAATTGCTTCAGACATAAGGTTTGGTCTTTTAAAGACATCTAGTATAGCTAGATAAACTGCTTTAAAGGAATAAATTACTCCAAATTCTCTAGGTTACGAGAAAAATCTCAACTTGAAATGGCAACCCTGTCCCTAGAAAAGTATGTCTAAGTGATGACTAGGGATAATTTAGAAGAGTGAAGACTAGACTGAGATTTCAGAAAAGTAAGTTTGACTCCTCATTCAATCAGCTTTCAGTCTGACAGGGTCTCCATGCTGTAAACAAAAAAGAAAAGTAAAAAGAATTTAAAAAATTGTCTCCAAGATGCATGAGATCTCTGTTGACAGGGAAATGGATGGGTTTTCAGCCAGGTGGGCAGGTTGACTGTACACTTGCAGAAGCTCCTTGATATGTCCATTTTTGGGTATTGGAGCAACCAACCTGGCAATTTTTCTGGTAGTTAATTTATGCTACAAATGCAGATTTCAAAAAACATTCCTGGGGAACAGTTGTTTTCAGATTGGTAGAGGATACTAGAAATGGCAAAAGATAAGAGCAATGATACAAACAGGGAAAGTGGGACAAATATGAAGAAAGATTTGAACAATATTCTTTGATATTATTCATTTAAGAAATATAATACTCGTTTCATAGCTGACTGTTGCGATCTGTGCTAAAATAGTTCATGGCTGCATCAGTTTTTACACTTTTCTTCAAGTTGTTTGGGGATGTAGCATTCACAGTATAGTATTTTAATACAGTGCATGCTTCATATTTATGCTTTCCTTAATTAAACATTCTGTACTATGGTTTGGGGTTCAGGAGAGCAGTCACTGCATGAGCTCTCCTCGCTTGAGCAATGGAGAGCAAGTTGCTGTACATGACAGCATTTCATCTCTGTATGGCTGGGGACAGTAATGCACGAGCAGCAGGCGAAGGCATTAATCTCCTCTACTATCCAGAAATGAACTGTCATGTACAGCAACTTGTTCTCTGCTCTTGCTGCTACCTAGTCCTCTCTCCTTCTGTGCCCAAGATTACTCTTGCATACATTAAACATGTTCTTGGGATAATGGCATTTTTCTACCTGGGAGTAGCAGATCAGGGGAATATGAAGTCAGGAGGTGCTACAGTCCATGGGACAAGGCAGTAGTGGTGGTTGTAGCAAGTATGGAGAGAGTTGGGATGCCACAGGATATCTGCTTTCCAAACCTGTAGGTCACAGGGTTTGAGGGGTGTTGTGTGGGAGATCCTCAAGACTTGAAAGAAGTTGACATATGTGGGGTGATGGAAAAACAGGCTGATAATGTTTTGTCTCTGAGGCATGTGTAGTACAGTAGAGCACGTCCCCAGTACCTTGATCCATTTGCTCCCTGGCTTATGTGTAAAATAGTCTTTTCCTAGTTGACTTCCCAACTGTTTGGGTTTCTGGTCACCTGGCTAGAGTGTAAACTGTCCTACATGGGAAGAAGAATCCTGTAAGAGAACCAGTGACTTTAAAAACAGCCCCAGCTGTGAGAAAATTGTGCAGAGCACTCTAACTTCAGCATATTGGCAGAGATTAATATAATATTTGGGCAATTTTTGAAGAGGAGGGAGGCAAATTCAACTTAATTTACAGTGGTGGGAAGTGCAAGGCTCTGTTTAGTGTTGACGGGGGACAGTGTACTACATGTTACTCAGCAGTATTTGCAGCAGAAGTTGGAATGGGAAAGAAGCAGCTCAGCTAAAAGAGATTTTGTTCATTAACACAAAGTTACTGCCCACATTCCTGAGGCAAAATGCTGACTTTTTTGCTCATATAATACCTGTTTTCAGCTGTGCTATAATGCATTTTGGCATCAGTGCTGAGTACAGTGGGAATCCAACCAAAATATACTCACTCCTCACTTTAAGTATTACTAATGAGTTTCTTGTTTCTTGCATGCAATTGCTACCCAAATGCACAGCTGCTGCTTTATTTTAGATATTAATTTGTCTCTGTGATTTTGCCACTTAAAAGGAAATGTGGCTTAGAGAGTGAAATGGAACCATTGCAAATGACCTTTTTAGTGTAAAACCCTCATGTATTATGGCTAACAATTAATATTGTTTTCTATCCGCTCCACCTCAAGCCTTGTGCAATCACAGAATGTGATCTTCTACCATCTATTTAGATGTGTTTGATTTAATACTATTGTCCTCTCCTGGTTGAAAATTATTAACCTGCTGAAGTAGGCTACCTAACTACAAAATGAACTTGTGCTAGTCAAGACAATTTTGCCAAATGAAGAGCAGAAAAAGCTATTTAAACTAACTGGAGAACCACTTCAAACTGTAGTCTCTGGTTAGACATTAAAATAAAATAAAACCTCTTGTCTTATGGTAGGATGTTATTTCTACTGTATGGATGCATTTTGATTGAATGTTTATAAAGTAGATCTATAATTAATTTTTGAAGTAGATACGACCATTTAAGCTTGATGCTGGCTTTTGTGAGACCTTTGTCCACAAACATTCTGTCTCTGCTTATTGGCCATTAATCTTTATCCATTTGTAACAACATAGGAAGATTCCTGACCAGTCAGGTTTACCATAATTGAGGAGAAAAGAATGGGAGAGATATGGAAATAAAAAGAAGTGGTAAAGAGCCTAAAGGCAAGAGAGAATAGGATAAAAATGGGCAGAAAAAGATAGGACAGAAAAACTAAGAAAGTGATGGAGGAAGTCAGAGATGAGAAAACAAAAGTGGGACTGAAATATGTTTTTTGTTCAAAACAGCCAGATAGCTTAGGTCTGTGTTTCTCTAGTGATGGCGTTTATGATCAGAGCTCAACAGATTCAGCTGGGGCTGGATATCAGTTTCCTCATAAAGGCTGGGGTTGATGGGGAGGGAGATTAGAGCACTGATTCATTGCTCCCTAGCTTTGAGCTGACTTGCTGAGGAGTGCTGAATAAATGAATAAACACAATACAGCAACACAAAACATGGGCAGCAAAGCCTGCTACTTCATTGCATTTCCATTATTCCTCTACAATGTTTCTTTTTCTTTAAATTTTGGATTAATTCATCAACTTTGCTGGTCTCTCATTTTGAGTACAGATTGGTATTTTAAAATCCAAAACAAAAGGATCCTTTGGTTTCTTGTTAGGGCCAAGGCTCCGGAAAGCTTACTTGAATAGGGATTTGAAACCTCAAAGATTTACAGTCTTTGGACTGAACTGGGATACAGACAAATGCAATTCCTTGGAATAATCTGCACCATTATTGAATGATACCACTTTTCTTACATGAGGGAGACAAGGACAGGTGTAAATGCTCATGTGTCCCAATACAGGCAATGCCGTTGCCCTGAGTGTGAATGCAGTGTGTTGGCTCCTGTGGCATCTACAAGACGGATGTAGATGTCTCTCAGTGTTTCTTATCCCTGCTGCTAGAGGTGGTCAGGATAGAGACACTCCAAGCCACCTTTTCCCTCTGTTGCCATCTGCGTACTTTCAGCTACTGAAATATAATACTGTTATTATCTGACCTAACTTCTAGTTTGAGTGCTTCTGATTTTGTCCAAACCAGTTCACAGCACTGTTGAGAAATAGCAATGTAACTTTGTAGAAAGGCTTTTACTTTGTAGAAAGGCTTTCGCTTTGCAGGATCTGAAGCCCCTCTTCCAATGGCATTTTCTGTTGACATATCAGAAGATATGAGACCCTGTAGGAAACTTACATTAAAAATGGATGTAGCAGACAAGAAACTAAACATAGATAACGGAGAGAAGTGCGTCGGTGTGTGATAGATTCAGGGATTAAACTTCAGCTGCTGATCTCTGAACATTCATACTGTCTTTCCACAAAATTTTAGTGCTGGATCTGTTCTCAGCACTTTCCTGGGGAGTTCTCTACTTCAGCTACTGTTTCCAGTCATAGTGGTGATACTGACTATTCAGATGTCCTTTTCTTTTTCTTGCCTTGTTTTTCCTGTTAGTGATTATGAGTGAGCTTGAAATGATTTGTAGGCAAAGGATAGAGTGGTGACCAGGAGGAGTGACCATGTCCTTTGCTGGTACTGCACTTTTGCTGGGATCCAGAAGAAGTCTGATGGCACATGTCAGAGCTTCCCACAGGCACTGCACATTTGCTCTCTGGTAACCACAACTTCTGTTTGAGCTATCTTGGGTGCTTCTGATGTTGGAAAAGGTTATAGTTCACATATGCCTAAGGCAAAGGTTGAGTTGGAGGTAAAGCAAAGTCAGGATCCTTGCTGTCTCAGGCTTCCCTTTGAATATTTTTGGTTTTATTGTTTTTAATTTTTAGAGAGCTTGTGAGTAAGAAGTCAGCAAGACTTCAGAAGGGAGTGTGAATGAAATTAGTCCCTGTGGGGGAAGATTTCCAGTCTGTAACCGAATACTTAGGACCTTCTGTGGACTTCTAAACTAACTGTGGATGCAGACTATTTCTGTACCTTTTATGAGAGGGACTGTACTGCAGTTTCTCTCTGTGGGCCCTGGGATCTGTCCATCATAGTTTCCAGCTTTAGAAAGTGATAGGGTGAATGTTCATAGCAATGAACTAGCAACATTCTCCTTCCATCATCTTTCCTTTGCTAAGTCTACTAATGGTGAGGTTAGAGTGGCAACAGGAGAGGATGTGTTCACCTGTAAGTAAACATGCTCAATTATCCATGCATCTCCTCAAATAAGCAGGCTCTGTGTGGAGGATGATAGCTGATGAAATGATCCTGTTTCCAAAGTACATAACCCTTTTTTGCTTTCATCTTCCCTCAGAGGTAGGAATGCATTTGATTATTTTGTACTAAGATTTGGTTGAACAGCTCATTATTAGCTTTATTAGTATAATCTGTTGGTATTTTTATGATTGCAACTATAATATTCAAGCGAACCAGAATTTTTCAACTGCTTACAAAGTTCTCATGTATTTACAAAACCAATTGCTAGTCAAAATAAATAAGTAAGTGCCTGAGTCATATTTCTGATCCTAGGCAATAATCCGTGTTTTTCCATCTGGCTACATAAATACTTGGATGCTTAATTCAGTAAGAAGATATTTATCTTTTCTATGCCTTTTTTACTTCTTTTAAGGACTTTCTTTTCCATTTTGCACATCTGGTGTTCAGATTGCCAAATTCACCACCATCAGCTCTCTCTTTCCCCTTCTCCCTAGAAGCTCATTCTTAGAATTTAGCTAATGGATTTTTAATTCAATTTGTACTTCTGCTGGCATAAATCAGTCTCCTACAAAATAATCTATAATTCTTGAAAAATTTACTGTGGATGAAATTAGGTAACTAGCACCAGGCAAATAATAACCTCATTATTCCCCTAGCCCATGGAAAGAGCTCTTCAGAGCACCCAAGGCCAGGCTGCTCCATCAGTACAAAGGGAGACCAATGGCAAAGCTTGCATCATCTCCAGGATAGGCAGACTTGTTCCTTAATCATTTCATAAACATAAATTTGTTTGTGATCCTTTGTGTAACTGTTGGCTGTCTAGTAAATGATGCTGAGAGGTATTTTAGGGAAGTTTTGAAGGAAGAATCTGAATACTGAGTTACTTGCTCAGTTTGAAGGTAGTCAGTGAAGAGTGTCACCTATTTAACTGCTACATCTCTTTTGCAGATTAGACCCTGAACTTGACAGATTAGTTTTCCCCAAGGTCACACAACAATATCCATCCCCTGGGTCTCAGCTCAATGCTTTAACCAGGTGGTCATGTGACAGAGCTATTATTTTAGTATAGTCCTGTGTTTTTTTTCTGAGATGGAGTGATCTTACTAACTAGATTAACTGTACACTTCCAATAGCTCACGAAGCCAAAATCCATGTCATTCCACTGGATCTCAGTTTTATTAATCATGAGACCTTGGATCATCACTCTTTGGTGAGACAAAAATGCTTTCATTGAAAGCATTTGACAAGTGAGAGCAAAGTTTTAATAATGGGAAAGGTAAGGATAAAAATAATAATTCTTGATAGAACCAAAGGGTTGACATTTTAACCCTAACATACTGAAGCCAGAAGTAAGCTTAATTATTTATACAAAACAATATAAAAAAAACAAAGCTACCAGAATGGAACAACTTTCATTGTGCCATAGCCACACTACATTAAACTAAATTCTGCTGTGTAATATGATTTACCACTGGCCCTGAAATCCATCTGCCTACAGCTGATGACTCTAGCCTGAGCTCTGTCATTGTTTCTAGTACCTGATAGAGCCTTAAGAGTGTGAGAAAAGGTAGGATCAATTTTTTATTTGGTTGCTGCATTCAGGACACCATATTTGGACTGTTGACATAGCAGTCAGATAAAGGACCTGAGTGTGAACTTCTAATTTTAAAAATGCCTATAGAGTTAATTATCCTTGGATTTTTCTTGAAGTGTATGCTTTGGACTATACCCAGGAAACTTGTTTCCAGTATGTGTTGAGAGTGTATTTTATGTGCTGTCAAATGCATCCTACCATCTAACCACAAATGTTCAGTTAGGTCTTGTAAAAAGAGATTTTTTTGTATTATTGTAACAGGCACCTACTTTCATGTTCATGTAAATGTGGCATGCTCTATCTTGTGTGACAAAGAGTGCCTGAAGGGGACTTGAGAATGAATAGGTTTAACAAAAAGTATTTTAGCCTAAGCCTTATCCATCTTTAATTAGTTATCAGGGTTAAAGCAGGGGTCAAGAGCCTGGAGCTGCTTCAGGACTAATGTGTCAAAGGGAAGTGAAGCCTAACACTGAAGAGGAAATGATGCTCCTCAGAGGTTTCATAATTTTTGACCCTATGTCAACCATTATGACCACTAATAGCAGCTGGGGCAGAAATGTTTCAAATTAAACTTCACTTTACAGGTGGTTAGGAGGGGACCCCATGCTGTCATGCAGGCCCATCACAAGCTAGAATCCACAAGGAAAAATGAATTACAGGGAAGATACAAAATCTCATGGTCTGACACTGAAGTTTCTCTGCTGTTCATATGTCACATCTGTATCAGAAAAACACAACTAGTGATAATGTGCTTGAACGCCACCAACACAACCATATCTAACTTTCCAATATCCAATTTTCCAATTAAATTAAATGACTGTACCTCACACAGAACACAGTGTGTGCACTCAACCAAGTAACTTTCATGTTATTATCTATGGGTCTGTTACATTAAAGTGCAAGGATGGAAAAGAGCTCTAGGATCATTGAGTCAAACTGTTAACCCAGCAATGCCAAATCCACCTCTAAACCATGTCACCAAGGGGCACATCTACACGTCTCCTGAACACCTCCAGGGGTGGTAACTCAACCACTTCCCTGAGCAGCCTGTTTCAACCTTTGACAACCCTGGAAGGAGAGAGCAATCTTCCACAGGATAATTAACACAAAATGTCACTGATGTCATCTACTGTTTGTCAAGTATTATATTTTCAAGTGCTGTGCTTTTGAGACCTATGGCACAGTAACTGAGCCAGCCTTATGCAGTAGCTCTGTACAAGCACAACAACAGAGTGGCCATCAGAAGTAATGAAAGTTTTGCAAAGAGAGATGTACTGCTGGGCAGGGCAGAAAAGAAACAGGGCCTTTGCCTCTTCACTTGACATTTCACACTCTCAGTGCTCATAAGTCAGCTTCACCTCCTGCTGATTTGCCTCCATCCTTTCTAATCTATTTATGTGGTTAGGCAGCCTCACAACAAGTCACGCTTGTGGATTGCTGCTTTAAATTTCTTATATTGACAACAATTCTCAGAAATCTTTTTTGCTCAAAAAACAGCTTGATGTTCTCCATATGTGTCAGAAGGTATTTTCATTGCCTTGCATGAAATCGTACCATGTTCTGACATTTTCTTACACTGAGTCCAATGTTAATGAGTACCTCTACCATCTCTTGCATATTTAGGCAGCAGCTGGTAGTCTAATAGACTTTGTGTCAGAACAATGGTAGAGTTCTGGAATGTCATGTCTACATATTTATCTGCAGTTTTTGTCCTGGATTAGCAGGACATACAAAGAAGTCTCTCTCTTTTACAGAATACTGTAAAACTATGGGAGTTGTCTTGAGGACACACGTTTTGTCTTTAATTTGCCTCTCATCTGATTGATGTTAAAATTGTTGTTAGAAGCAGAAATTTTAATTGTAATTATGAATTAAACGAGCTGAGGGAAGATGCTGTTTTCCTGGACAGTAACATATGACTTGTAAAATGCGTTAGAAGGCTAGTACAATCAGTGTTTTCCTCATCTGGACCTGATTCTCCCGTTCCTTACCTTGACACAAATCAGATCTGACTCCACTGGAATTAATTGTTGATTAACAGTAGTGCAGCTTGCCAGGATAAGCCAGGCAAAATAAACTCCAGGCATTGAGCTGAGATAAGGTGATGGTACTATGAAAGCAGAGTAGATGGAGCACACACTGGTTGCTGTAGGCAACATGGTTGCACAGTGTCCACCCTGACTGTAGCTGTGTGATAACCATTGATGCTTTCATCGTCTTCTGACATTGGCTTTATATCTGACTGTGCAGCATTCAGATAAAATAGGAGCATGGATAGAAGTGCACAAGTGGAGAGGGATCCACTCCACATAGTGCTGCCAGGGGGAAGCACCAGCAGCAGCTCATTTGTCTTCTTTCTTCAACTGTGAAACATCCCTGCTTTTGAACTACATGCAGCTCCCAGCCTTGGCAGTGTCTTGAGCTAATATCAGGCTGTGCATTGCTGTTGAAAAGGAAAGCATGGCACTTTTTTTCTCCCCTTCGGTTTATCACAGCTTTCTGAGAAAGGTTAGCCAGGGTATGATGGGTAAATGAGCACAGGTAGGCTACTTACATATTTGGGATATATGTTCTGTATAGCAGGCCTGTCTCCTAATAACAGAAACCTCCTTCCTGTACTCTTTAGTTGAGCCACTAATCCAGTATTTCAGATGTGTGGGATGCCCATTGTCTGGGTTTCTGAAAGGGCTCCAGGTTGGTGCCTATGGCTAACTGTGGATTAGGTATTGATTCCTGTGCCTCTCTGAAAGTTGCTTTTTTGGGAAGGGTACAGGACAGGAAAGGATGTGTTGGTTTTTTTGTGATGTTCATGTGTTTGTGGGGGAGACTTTTGCCCAGCAGCCTTCTGATCCATACATAGCCACTCTGTGGATAGGTTCTTCGTTCTTTAAGTGCATGCAAAGCTTGGTTTTGACCTCCTGGGGATGTGTTGTTAAGCTGAGATGTGCTAGGAGAGTCTTCACTGAGCTGTTGCGGGTGCAGAGAAAGTTCATTCCTCTTTGCAATCTTTATTTATTCTGTTTCTGGACTGAAGTCACCCAAAAAAAAGATGAACATTGCAGGCCCTATTGATTTCTCTATCACTTTTCCCAGACTCTGCCTGCACTCTACTTTCCTTGACAAAAAGAGCATTTAATTTTGTGGGTGCTCAGTAAATTTGAGTTAGAAATTCCCTTGACCTTGCTCCCAGGAGTGTTCAGCAAGGCTGTTTTGTGGGCTGCCACAAAACCAAGCTTCATCTTCAGGCACATAAAGGCCTGCAGTGAATTCAGCTACAAGAAAGAGGATGCCAGCCTCCCAGGCTAGCCAAGTTTTAAGCTGTTGTAAAACTGCAGTATTCCTGGGCTATTTGGGGATATCTTCCACTTTTGAGATGATGAAGAATAACATATCCACATTGAACTCAGCCAGAGGCAAGGCTGACAGAGGGTAAGTGCTGACAAAGGCACCCTCCCCTTCCACTCCAAGCAGGGCAGGAAAATGTGCTTTCTCTGTCAGGGCACAGGCTACTTTTTGCTGTGCCCATTCTCTGTCCATGTGTGGTATCCAGGGCTGAGGCAGGGTTGAGAGGGCGTTTTGGTATGGAAACTACTCAGGAGTAATTCTTTTAAAGAGTCCTTTTTTTCTCCCAATTCTCATTCAACTTGGCTCAATGTTGGATTCATTGCTCCATCAAGGTGGAGGCAGACTATGTGGCATACTGTATTTTTTGCTTCCTTGCTTCCCATTTACTGGCACTGCATGCCCTTCCTAGAAGGACAGAAAATCCTGAGACCAAAGGACTTCCAGCTGAGCAATTTTCTTTTCCTGACAATGTGTGCACTGTAATGCCAACCCTTGCCTCCATCATGATAAGCTTACTGAGCTAGCACCTGCACTTAATTTCACAGTAAACAGTACTTGTTGCTCTAGAAAGCTTTTTAATCATAACGTATAAAACTGAGCAGAAATATCATCCATACAGTGAACTCCAGCTGCCTTTCTTGCAACACATGGGGAATGGTCTTGCTGAGTGATGGGCATCCAAATGCAAATGGAATTAACTTTGCAGCCATTCATTTTAAATTGCTCTTGAATCATTCTGAAGTAAATTCCATTGGAGAAGAATTTGCTTCAGGTCTCGCACGAAGAGATAATGGTCCAATATATTATCATCTAAGCAATAATAGTTCAAGTCTCGCAGTTCAGATATATACTGAGTTATATACTGGGTTGATGAGAATTAAAGCTTGATATATGGTAATAAAACTAGTGATCTAGAGATGAATAGATTGGTGCATGGAGCACAATATTTTCCTGCCACAGATTAGAGCAGGGATACTAGTTCATAAAAAGGGAAATATACCATTAAATCTCCTTTTCACTTGTTATGTATAAAGAGCTATAATATGTACAGTTTTACAAACAAATGCATGAAAATTATAAACACCTTCCACAGCACTAGAAGGTTCCTGACTTAGGCAAAGATTTGTTTTGCCTTAAGAGAAAACTGAACTAAAATTAATTTAAAATTCCGATATGTGACAGTCCATGCTAGATTCTGTCAATGTCAATTTAAGTTGCATTTCACCTGTTCCTATAGATCTTGCATTTGACTTTGTTTTTTCAAAAATATAGTTGTCAGATACTACAGAAGGCAAATAAAAAATCGTATCTGTATTTGGGCCAGCAACTAAAATTAAAAACCAAATGAAGTTTATAGATTAAAGTGGCTTTTTAAAATTTATTTTCTTGATATGAATGAATTGCATGAGTGAAACCAGTTTAGCAGTACCATTAATCAGGTCTTTTGTCTTGCTAATATAAATCAGTCAATAACAACAGATGGGCTATACGCTTTATTATGTGAAAATAAAGATGAATGTGACATACTGCAGAAGTAAACTTGCAGCTCAAAGTTACTGAGCATACAAGGGGATTCGTTACAAAAGGGGAGAACAATATGTGCCTTGTATTTATATTTGATCAAGGTTGTGAGGGGAACTTGCTGCACATGACATTGACATAATGCTTGGAAATCAAGTATGTGAATTTTTAGTGTTTGTTTGTATCTACACTCCTAGATCACTCCCAAATGGTTTAATTATCTTTTTTCCTCTGGAAAAAAGAAAAAATGTCTAACTACTTAGGAGAGTTATAAAGTTTGCTGCTTCGTTACACCATTGGGAGATGAACATTTTGAATAACCAGCGATAACCATCAGGAAGATGTAGATCAAAGTTTCAGGCAAGATTTATCCCCTCATATAGCAGTGGAGCATACAGTAAGAGGCAGCCCCCATCCAAATTATAGAAATGGGCCCACCAGGCCACATCAGTATAACAAAAACATCCCTGAAGAAACTAAGTCAGAGTTTGGTCTTTGAATGGAGAGAGGAATCACCTGTGTTTAACTAGAGCTGATCAGGATAAACTTTGATGGAAGTATTTATTTGGTCATTATAAACTATGTCCTCATGAAACAGATTTGTTAGATTGCTTTGGTGTTAACGGGATCTCTTTCTGCAAAAAATCCCAGCGTGGTCAAATATCTTATATTGGCATTTTTCTGTTTTGGATTTTAGAAACATTTTGTTATATAATTACACTGCCATTATAATTATTGCATATTGCTGTGTACATTACAATGAAAGTACAACAACATATTAATATAATTCAAAGACTTGGAACCAAGATGTGTGTTAAGGCTGATGGTTCAAAACCCTGTCCAAACCTAAATCAGCAACTGAATTGGCTCTCTGTCCTAAGCTGTACCTGATGTGATGTGCAAGCCATCATGAAGGGATTTAAGGTTTTCCTCCTAAAAAGAGCCTCATCCTGAGAGACAAGTACAAGACAAGTTTGGCACAGGGGAACTGGGGCTGCACTGCACACCCTCTCTACCTGTAAACCACCACCTGACTGGTGTGCCTGGGTAGGAGGGGAGGGGTGCTTTGCCTCTCTGCAGCAGCCGATCCCGCCTCTTTGGGGGAGACAGGGAACACCAAGTGACTTCCCACTGTCTGGGCTGATTAAGCTGCCAGTTACCTTCCCGCAGTGAAAAACGGGAGCAGGAGTCCCTCAGTGCTGATGGAGGTAGAACTAGCTTTGAAATGGGATTGGGTTTTTTTTTCTGCCAAACACAGTCATGGTCATATTCCATATATTCCTCTTAAGAAACTGCTCAATAAAAAAGGAACACTATTGTTACTTCTAATAGCAGCAGTAAGAGGAGAAGGGTTGAATGAAAATAATCCAGTTTAAAAAGCAAAAAAATTTCAGCTACTATCTTATTTTTTTCTGAAAGTGACAGTTTAAAATGTCAGTTTGCAAGGATGTGGCAGCATCTGTGCACTATTTATGGGACAGTTCATGAATAGTTTCCGTCTGTATTTCTAACATTTAAGAGTGGTTCAGATACCTCTTGATAGCAGTGAGAAAGAGTGTGGAAAGATAAAGCTGAGCTTTGTTATTGCTTAACAGGAGTAAGAAGGAATCAGAGCAAGAAGACAGTAAGAAAAAAGGCTTGTACCTGACAATAGGATGCCAGGCTGGTGGAAAGAAGCAGCTATCACCAAAAATCAAAATGAGGGACTAGATTGTCATGTACTGGACAGTACTGCAAATCTGCTCTAACATACGAATAATATTTAAAATTTAGAAGCAGTTACCTTCAGGAAGGAAAGCCAAAGCCCACATGTATTTTCCAGGCTGATTAAATAAATAATTATTTTAAAACACCTTTTTCCTTTTTTACAACTTGCTGATCTCTCCTTTTAGACTTTCTCGTTATCTTTGATAAGATGCAGTTAATTGGCTGGGCAACGTAAGTATTGCCTTTGATAATGTGCAGAAATTTAGTGGTGAAAATAAATACATTTGTTCTTCCAGTCACCAGAAATTAGTGAAGCAATACTTGTTTAATTATAAAACATATGTGTGCTTTGTTAGTTTCCATCTGTTTGCTTGCTGATTTGCAATTAAATGACCAGAAGAAAAAGATACGTCCTGTGGCAATTCAGGGGAAATGATTCATCTCTAATGTTTCTGTGTTGTGACTGTCTATGAAGCAGTGTCTGCAAAATGGGGATAGGATGAAGAGGGGGAGATACGCATAGAAGGGAATGAGGAATGCCGAAAAGCCTCTTGATTCAGTTCAGACATGTTTCATTGTCATGAAACCAAACGAGGACTCCTATTAACTTACTGTAACTTGTCTTTTTCTTTGGAAAAAAATGGGGGGCAAAATGGATAAAGGAAGAAATACCTAATGGAGAGAGGGCATGTGACTGCAGAAGAAGAAGGCTGGTGGGATCAGAGTGAAAAAAAAAAAAACCCACAGAAAAAAGGGAAGGATGGGAAAGTGATAAAAAATTAAATTTAATTTGCATATCTGGAAATGATTAATTGGAGATGGAAATGGAATTGTTACAGTGTGTCACAGATTTTCCCTTTGCTAGAAAAATGTCAGGCCTTATTTATTGGCCCTTTCTTCTATCTTTGAACCAGTTCACTTCTATTAACTCTCAGGGAGTGATGCAGTACTGAGTGAGGCCTGATACTCCTTGTGAAATGAGACACCCAGAAGGACAGGAATATTTTTAAATTAATATGAGGGGGGGAGGGGAAAGAAAAAAAGTTGGTTAACACATGTTCCCTTCATAAATAGTTAAGGAGGTTCACAAAACTGTTTGCTGTGTAAGGTATTCCCATCACTGATAAAGACATACAGATGGGTAACGTGACCTTCTTCCCCTCTCTCCTTCATCTGTTCCTGTTCTTTCTTGTCTTTTTGAAACGTACTACCTGGAAAGAGAGTCCTGCCCCTTGTAATTCTGGACACAGTCTGCACAGACATGTCTCAGGTTCGGGGTGGTAGCCATCTGACATTTTGTCTTGATGAAGATTGGCAGGGAGAAGATAGCCAGCCTTCTGCAGTATTTTTAGTTTGATGCTCTGTGGTGTTTTATTGATCTATATAAGCATCCGTCACTGTTATAATGATAACTGCTTCAGAGGCAGAAAGGGGAGATTGAATAAGGCCTTCAGGACTGTCAGCTTGCTGGTGGTGGATCTGTCAGTAGCTGCCCCCCCACACACTGCTTTTCTGCTGTAAACCTCTTGGATATTCTTGTGCTCTGATGGCAGGTGGGGAGGTGGATGGGAAGAGGGTTGTTCTCCACTGAATTTGATGCTTCCTGATGTGGAAGACTTTCTCTGCAGGAAGGGGCAGGAGGGCTGTAAAGGCAGATTTGTGAAGAGGTAGGGAGAGAGAAAGGGAAGTTTGTGTGTTAGGTGTTTCCAGTGTTGCCTTCTATGTGATAGTTTCTTTTCCTCCTTCTCCAAACTTCTTACATTGATTTTATTCATTACCAGCGGCACCAGGGAAGTTCTCTACATCAATAGCGTATGTCCATTTTAGCCCAGAATGTCACCATTTCACAGCTGCCCTGCTCCACGTCCCAGGTCCCAAGTCCTCTCTGTAACCAGGATTGCACAGACCAATGTATTACAGAAAAACTAAATAAAGTACCGCTTGGGACCTCCATTAGCAGCCTTATCAGGAGAGTCAGAGTATGAACAAAGAGGTGCAGACTGGACTTGCATTTAGTCTTTTGCCCTTAGAGGAGATTTCAAATTCCTCATCTGAAATGAAAGGTGCGATTTCCTATTCTTACCAGCCTCAGCTGGCACTAGCTATCGCACGCACCTGATTAAGCACTATGATAAGTCACTATTGAAAAGTGTGACCTTGAAGCCTCCAAAAGTTTCTATTATGTCTTTTTACGGTTTCGCAGGCAACTCTCCCAAGCGCTAACATAATGCTTTATTGCTAGTATTGCTGCTGATGATAACAAAGGACTGATCCCAGACGTGTGAATGTGCACATCCCTGTCACATCGTGTAGAGGAAAGTAAGCTCAGGATGTAAAGAACGGTTTCTTCTAGTCTGAAAACAGCAGTGCATTTAAGCCTCGGTCTAGGAGTGTTCCTAAGATAACATTTTAGTCAAAAAATACGTGCCTTTTGAAATGTTCAGGAGGTGTTTGCAAGTGTTTGACAGGTGAATTTTGGTTGTTTCATTTGTCCTTTTTATTTCTTCTCTACAGATGATGATTTTTTCCACGAACTTCCAGAAACTTTTCCGTCTGATCCTCCAGAGCCGTTGCCCCACTTCCTCATCGAACCCGAGGAGGCTTACATTGTGAAGAACAAGCCTGTGAATCTGTACTGCAAAGCAAGTCCAGCCACACAGATCTATTTTAAGTGCAACAGTGAGTGGGTTCATCAGAAGGACCATGTTGTGGATGAGAGGGTAGACGAAACCTCTGGTGAGTTGGTGTTATGTCATGAGGAGATGTAAATTGAAAAGCATTAATATACAGCCCACTGTTGCAATCTCACAGCTGTTTCATATGGCAGCTACTTTTCTTTACTCCAGATACAGCTGCAAACATCACTATCACAGCAAAGAGATGGTGTCTGCATCCATGTCAGTTAGTAAAATAGGATTGTAGAGCACCCTTACCATGTTTGAAACCTAAAAAACAGGAGAATTGTGCAGAAAAATGTAGAATTGCTGCTTCAGACAGGTCTACTCCCTGGTCATTTTACCAGTGTCACAAATTCACAGTGGTTGCACTGTGTTGTCATCACAGACCAAGAACCACATTATCCCCAAAGTGTCTAAGAGCAATTGGGTTTTTGCTAGAATAATGTTTTCTTGGGGAGGTATGGGGAAAAAAAGAGAAATTTATCAGCTTCCAGCAAGAAAGAAGGAGAAAGCACACCTGGGCACACTTTAGAGCAGTGTATTGATCCAGAGCAAGAACCTGGCCATTATTCATTACACTTTTCTGCTTGCTCCATAGAGCCTGTATGAAGGAGAACTACAATATGTTAGCATCTTCCCTTGGTTAATACCAGAAATCCCAGCGACATTCATGGAAGTAAAGCAGGATCCTCATAGTAGCAAAAAAAAAAATAAATTAAAAAACTTGAGTAATAAACCAGTGTTTGAGACGACTGGTAATAAATAGAGTTTTAGACACATGCCAGGAGAGAAACAGGACTTACTGCTGTTTTGATGGCTCTGAGAAATAACTGGATATCAAGAGAGAAGGTACCTTTCATTTGGGAATTACACCACCACTTGGTCTAATTACTTTGAAAAATAACTTCAGCAGATGTCTTGGAAGTCTCTTGCGAACCAGGTTTTATTTGTTTCAGCTCATTTATTTGCACAGAGATCAAAAGCATAAGCTTTTCTTGGTGCTCTCACTTTTAAAAGAGAAGGTGAGTGTAGGAAGAAAGGCTGTAGAAAAAGTCTGTATTAAACTTTGAGCCTGTTTATCTGTTTGTACAAATTGGCTTTTCCACAAGTTGGCTGTATTAGAAAAACTAAAAAACAAACAACGCCCACCCCCCCAAAAAAACCAATAAAAAATCCCTAAAAAAATATATTTGTGTTACTTAATACATATTCAGGGTTTTTTACTCCACTGGATCTCAGGGGAATGAAGAAGGATAAACAGAAGGACAGCTATGACTGAGTTAATTTTCTAAGTTTTTGTTAACATCACCATTTAGAAACATGAAAATGTTTTACTGCAGATTCTTTTTTCTCAAAAATCTTGTGGGAAAACTTTTTGATGCTATAAAGCAAATTGCATTCTACAAGTTGTAGAAGACCAATCTTGAAAATTCCAGATGCATCAGAATATATTAAAGGACAAATGTTTTGCATAACAAACAACTGCAATTATATGCAAATGAAAACCATATCCAGTTAAAGATTAACATAATCTGGAGTTGGGTGGGGGGAAGAGGGTGTCAAAACTGTGCACATCAGATTATTAGCACAAGAGCCTAGTCACACTAATGGCTTGTTATAACGAAACTGTCATCAAAACCCAAATTTGTCAGTCAGCCATTGTTGCCAGAGTATTGTTTCGTGAATGTCACAGCTGCAGTTATTATTCACCTTCCTGTTAGTGGACTCAGAATCTAGGGCTCATAGCACATAATCTGTATAGAAATGGGTAAACAATTTAAGGTAGTGGTAAAATGCTATCTTCTTCAAAGCAAAGGAAGCTCAGGAAAATACAATCACTCCCAGTGAAGCTGGAGAAAAAATTACAGTGGCTGGCAGGTTGCACTGCAAAGCTCTTTGACTCTGTCACTTTTGAGACAATTTTGGTTTCCTTTGCTATTTTTGACTAGCTAGTGCAGTTGTAACCTAGGGCAAAGGAGTAATGACTGAGCTGCTCAGAGGGTGTCGTAAGGTGGCACACCAAGCCTACACTGGTGCTGCTTCTGCTGCCCTCAGGCTTGTGGTTAGGGAGGCAAAGGAAAACAAGGAAAACAGACAATAAAATATGAGAGCCAAAAAGTAAAGGTCACTTGTGCTTTCTTTTCTAAAGGATGGGTAATCAGGAAGAAAGTGAACTAAAATACAAGTGTGATGCTAGCAGTACATCATCTTGGGGTTGTAAATGATGCATGAAAGAGAGAAATGGGTTTTGATTTGCAAAGATTATGTGTTCATGGACTTTGAGCCTGTGCCCGGGAATGAAGTCTATGTAGAGATGATTAACTCTTCTTATAAGGCAAATTTGTTTCTGTCATTGATAAGACCAGAGAAAACAGCACAGCAATAGCAATGGCACAAGAGATGGAATTAGAGTGCAGCTGAGCTCTCATTGAAGAAAGGTGCTAGATAGAAGTGTTTTATATAGAGAGGTTAATTTTTAAGAGGGGAACATAAATATTCATTATTATATTTTATAATTTTTTTATAATGTTTTTTGTGACAGAGAGAAAGTACAAATAAGAGTAATAGCTATATGCGCTTTGCACTGTGGGGTATTTTTAAACAGAAGGTAAAACATTGCTGTAAAGAACACGTAAAGGGATTCTGTGGGAGTTGTTGCCTTCTGGTTGGAAAGGATGAGTACTGTAATAGTGACAGGGTGTTCTAGTACCCCTTTATTTCATTAAATTAGCCTGAAAAGAGAGCCTTGCAAAATATTTTACTCTGATCGAGTCTGAGAAACCAGAGGCTTTACAAAGAATATCATTACTATCTGTTTTTTTAATCCTCAGATTCATTGGAATTTTTCTTTCTATAGAAAAATATAAGCATTTTCATAAAGAAGTCAAATGGGTGCTTTGGAAATGTCTAGTGTACATCTTTGACTCTTTCATTTCCTATGTATGTGAAATACAAGGCAGGGCATGGTCTTTTTTATGTCCTTACTGGAATATTTTCCCATTTATGTGGAAAATAATAAGAACACTGGTTTTAAATAACAAAGATGAGTGTTCTTTTGAGGGAACATATTTGATTTTATGGCCAACTGTTATAAAAGCTAACAGCAACAAAAATAAAGGGAACCCCGCAGAACTGATGCTTTTGGAGGGGCAAGAAAATTCCATTGTCATGGGGTAGGAAGTTCAATAGCATCAATAATTCTCAGAGCAATTTGTGCACATTTTCCAAATTACTGTACTTCTGAAAGCTACTATAGCAAAAGATTTTTTTTGCAATGAGGACAGCAAAACACTGACATGGATGTGCCAGACAGGTAGTAGATGTCACATCCCTGGAAACATTCATACTTGGGCTGAATAGGTCTCTGAGAAATCTCATCTAGTTGAAGATGTCCCTGCTCATTGCAGGGTCTTTGGACTAGCTGACTTTAAATGTCCGTCCCAACCCACACTATTCTATGATTCTATGATTTTATTTTGTATGTTTGGTTTTTGTGGAGAAATATTTTCTCAGGCACACACCCCAATTTTGCAGTGGTGGGAAAATTGTTAATGTGCAGAAAATCGGTCTTGCACGCCTTTCATTTGTCCAGAAGGATTAAATGCTACTAAATCAAACCCCACATCTCAGTGATGTACAAAGCAAAAGCGGAAAAATTCTGGAGGGTTTTTTTTTTGTCTTTTCAGTTTGGATATGCCTAATAATACTTTCTTTGTGACTGTTAAGGTGAAATGATCTATAAACCCCCTGTTGCCCTGTGCAATGCCAGGGACATGTTCTTCTCTCTCCCTCAAGCAAGGAGAAAACATTTGTGACTCTTCTAAGTGCTAATTGAATAGACATATTGAGCAATTCAGCCAGCATTATTGTTTGCCTACACTGTCTGTCTTCTTTTTTTGGGATGCATAGGGAGAGGAAGGCTCAGGGAGTTTGCTGATAACTTCCTTCATGTTCCCAAATAGCAGCAAGGGTGAATAAGGACTCAAGGCTGGCCCAAGGCCCCAGGTAGTGCAAAATGAACAGGCTCATCTGTCTGATCTCAGAGAAATGGCATGCTGAGGGAGGCTCTGTAAAGGAGAAGGTGAAGTCAACACTCCTTTTCCCCATGCTTAAAAACCTAATGTCCTCCAGGAGCATCCACAGTGCCACACAGCTGTCAGCAAAGAGGATAGGTTGCTCCAAGGACTCTCCTTCAACTTTCTTCCTCCCTACAAATTAACAAAGGATAAAATTAGATTCTATCTCAGAATAAGACTTCTGTCTGATTAAGAGGGTTTATCAAAGTGCACTGAAGTGGACAAATATGCACTTCTTTTCAGACAGAAATCTCAGACTTCTTTGTTTCAGTTTCCTTACATAGCCACCACTGTGATTCCAATGCTTTCCTCTCACCATTACCTTTCCCTATTAATAAAGTATTTTTGAATGACTTACTGATTTGACAAAAGGAGACCAAGCTTTTGACGTAGGGTCAACATTGATCTAGCAAATAGGAGTTTGTTACCTTAAGCAATGGATTTGGCAGCCTGTCGAGGGAGTAGGTACCCAGCTAGCTAAGTCTTTAATAGATCGTCCTCTCAACAAAAAGATCAAAGATTGACATCTGGCCTTTTGCCTTTCAAACCTCTCTTACAAGATGCTGCAGCCAAGACAGCAGTGGGGAAACCTTCATAGTGACTGTCTCTGGTCTTCTGGCACCATGTATAGAGGCAGGAAAATCACTTCTAGCACAAAATGCTCTGTTGCTTTATCTTCCTCTCTGTGTGTACACCTCATGAAAGTCATTTATTTTAGTGTTTGTGACACCACATTTTAAAAGGCTGCATTGCCCTAATGACAAAAGTCACAGGTATTGTTTAGACTGTGACTTCTGATTTTACAGCAAAGGTCATCATACAGCCTCTCATTTTGAGAACTTGTGATCGTTTGTCTTAATATTTTTATAGAAAAGTCATTATTTCATAGTATAGCACTTCTTTGAATAACAGTGTTAAAGAACTTAATTTGGCAACCCACATACAAAATTCAAGTGCCCCCAGTCCTCAAGAAACCATACATCAGGGTGAGAAATGTGGAGGGATAATGTTTTACTTATTTTCTCTGACCCACATATCTTCCTTTCCTTACTGCTGTTTTCCTTCTCTGCACATTTTTCTTCCTTAATCTCTTTTTGCTTCTTGACCTTCTATAGCCTCCTAATTCTCTGCCTTATTTTTAAATAATCCAAAAGATAAGGAAAAAAACTATTTTTCTGAACAAATGTGGCCAGTGTCCCTATTAACTTCACTAAATATATGACAAGTGATGCTAAATTCTGCAGTAATACTTAGACTGCAATACTTTGGCACTCTGGGTTAGAATACCTTGTGATTATGTTAGTAAGGGTAACCACACATCATAAATAAGGATCATTTTCATTCTACTGTTGTCACAAGTAATTTTATTTTCCATTTATCATTGGATCAAATCCATTACAAACATCAAGCACCCATATACAAAATAATTATTTCTCAGCAACATATTGCCAATTTTTAGCTCCGCTCTTTCAATACTCTGCCCTAATCCAGCTCATTTCAAGGAAATTTAAAAATGTGTCTGAATATCTCTTCCCAAATGTTCCTATTAATAGTTTTGAGATGTGGGTTAGAATTGATACTACAGTCCATTTTCTTTAGTAATTCAAAAGTCTGTGCCATGTTTGGAATGATGCTGTGAATGAAACGTGCTTATATGTATGGTCTGAAAGGCTACAGCCAGTGTAGAAGGAAGCACTCAACTCTATTTCTCCAAAGAACTGAAATTCTCTGGGGAAATACAGGCTGTTTACTTACATAAAATATATCAAGAAGCCAGTGGTTTTTTCCTACTTGAAATTTAAGCTGCAGCCATTTTTTTGCTGTCACTTGGCCATCTTCTTCTGCCTGTCACTCGCTGGGTCTTGACAGGCAGCTCTCCCAGGGAAGAGGAGCCCTGTGCCCATCACTGCTGCAAGAAAAGTTCTCTCTTCTCACAGTTTGCATTGTCAAAATCAGCTGCTGAGAGCATGGTTTCCAGCACACCCAGATCAAGGGAATACCCAACAACAAAGCTGCTGCAAACAATTTTTTTAAGCAAAGTTTGCTCTTTTGTTTTGAGTAATTAGTATATTTGGATAGAAAAATAACAATTTTGGAAGCATTGGAAGAAACATACAGAGAAGCAGAGAATCACCATTTTCTGGGATATACATTTAAAATAGTAGGGTTTTTTGTTGAAGTGAGTGGAGAAATTGCTAAGGTCAGGACTTATCTAAAGAAGGGAAATAAACTTTTGTGTACAAAATAATACCATTGGACCAGATACTTAATCCTGGAGGCAAATCTTACAGGCAAGATCAAACCACCTCCCAAGCCTAATCAGATTATCTTTTTACATAGACGCCTGAAAAAGAATTGGGGTTTTTTGAGTTTAGATGCTACTGAATGTAGTATTCACTTATGCACATTAACATGTCCTTAATTTTATATTTAATCAAACTGTTACATGTGGGATTTTGTTGATCTAAGTCTTTGTAGAAGGCTGCTTCTGGCTTTTAAACCTAGACAACTTCTTTGTGTTTACAATCACTGAGACCTTCCTGAGTCCTTCTACTAATGCCACCCTTTCCCTAGGTGGGGGGGGGAGGTGTTCAGTCACCTTTGCAGACAACAGCTGTGGACCTCACAAACCCTCTGTCCTCCTGCTGCTAAGCTGTGTAAGGCAGGCTCTCAGAGCCTTGGCACTAGCTCTATCTTCCAGGGTACTCAGGTATGCTGACAGGGGGCACAGAGGGAGCTGCTCTTCCTGAAAGTTAATCCCTCTCATGCTCTTCCTCTGAGTAATGATGGGCCCATGGGAAAGGTCATTTGCCAATTCCAAATTTTCTTTGTATTCATTGTGTATCTGTGCAAATTACTCAATGTCTCTGTTACTTACCTCTGCAAAGTGCTTTGGGACCAAAGGATAAAAGCTTTAGTATATTTATTCATTTCTTATTGCAGCATTAACTTCCTATCTGCAGCTGTTCTCCTAATTGTCCTAGAGGTTTCCTGTGGGCTTCTAGAAAACAAATCTGAGACAGGAAAAAAACTTATTTAAAATAATTAGAAGAGGAATATGGATGCCTAGTGCATTCATCTGAAGCATTTGAGGATAGCCCCCTGAATATTTCCAGCCTACATCTTATCTTCTGCAAGTTTTTCCTTCATTAAACCCTTTGTTACACACTTGTAATCCCATTAATTCCCCAAAAGACATCTTCTGACGTCAGTCTACCCACCACAGCTTCAGACTAGCCACAGCTTTGCACAGCAATGCTTCCTTTTTCCATCCATGTTCCCTGGCTCCTTTGGAGCCAAATACCCTTTGTGTGGGTTCTGGAGCCTCCATGGCAAGGGTGGTCTGATTCCTGAAAAGCTAATAAATGTGATCTTGATTTGGAAATGAGTCCCAAAGCTTAGTCTCTATCCTTCACCCACTGGCCTAAATGGAAAACAACTGGTCTTTTAGTAATAGCAGAAATGAAGAGCACAGCCAAGGTCATGTGTACTGTCAAAAAAACAATGCTGTACTCAGGAACTCCCTGAAAGGGACATTTGCATTGTATAAATATAGTTTTTTCAGTTACTTAAATGTGAGAATGAGTAGGACTAATATATATGTAGTTTCTTTTGCAAAAATATGTGAAAGTATTCAGGGAGATGAAAGGTCAAAATTATACCTTACTTTTTCTTCTATGCCAACAAGTTATAGTTTGATGCAGCCAGACCATCTGGCTGCTGTCTAACACTGTTTAGACACATTGAGGTCTTTGTTACCATGCAAGACATTTAAGTGTTGTTATCCAGACTCCCTTGATGTCTGTGTTAGCTTGTATCTCAGTTACCTGTGTGGTATCTTCTGTATTTTCCTCTATTAGCTCATTAGGCATTGAAATCATTATCTGAAGAAGATTTCATAATCCTTAAACCTACATTGGAGTAATCCTTTCCTCTTTGTTAAAAACAAAAAACCCCAAACCAAACCACTAAAAAAACAAACCCCAAAACATTTATCTGTAGCAGCCTTTGCACATAGATCAGACTTAGTGAGGCTTTTTCCGGTATGCAGGGAGGGTACCAAATCATTGCTAATGTGTAAGGAAAAGATAGGTGGCTGTCACATGCAGCTCCAACCTGTACAGGATCTAATGTTGTGCTGCCTTTATAGTTTCATTGCTTGTATTCATTTTGTCATTCCCATGCATTCCTGATCATAAATGATCAGCATGATGTGATAGGTATCAGCAGGACTGCCCTTCACCTGAAAGGTTATGTATAGCTCTTTCTCCACAGGCTTTAATAGGATGCCTCTCACAGTTCCTCATAACTTCTCATCTCTCTTCAGATTTTGATTGTAAGAGCAGAAAGGGAGTCTTTTGTCAGACTCCTCTGTGTGTCTTCTACCCCCTGTATACTGATCTTCAGGCCATTGCAGCCTCTTCTATTATTTTCTCCCAGGTTTTGATTTCAGAGAGGATATTGGTTAGTTGATTCTATCTTTTGTCTTCCCAGTGACATGGATAATGATGTATAATGATTTTTTCTGTAATGAATGCTGATGCTGCACCTAGCTTGGTTGCCGTACCCCAGCCTTGCCTTGAGGTTTAGTTTTAGTGCTTTTATTTTTCAACTAAGGTGGAAACCTGTATTGGAATACGGAGTAGTGGATACCTAGAAAGAAAGAATAAAAGCAATAATTGCAGGGATACTATTGACAGCATTTACTTACATAGTTGAAAAGGGATTTTTTTCAAGTCAAAGTCCCATGGATCTGCAGAGGAACTTCCTTGTGTGTCTGGTATCTCACTCTAGCTGACAAGTATCACTGTGCTGCATCCAGAAACATGTACCCACCAAGTGACTTCTGTGACCAACAGGCTGCCTTTTTGCACACTTTCCTGCAATGATTCTTTTGTTCACTACAAACTAAGAAAAACCTCCTGGTGTTCAGGAGCTTGTGTTTTGACAGCCACCTTGGCACAGGCCTGAAAACATATTGTGTTGGGGGAGCAGACAGTAAATTCCCAGAGCTTCAACTCTGTCTGGAGAAAGTCATTTCACTTGACAGCACACTGGACAAAGCTGCTTTAAAAGCAGCTGCTTGCCTTTTTCCTCTTCTTAGTTTGTTTGTGTTTTTTTCAAGATACGTAAGTTGGCAGTGAAATGCCAGCCCTAGCATGCAGAACAGCAACAGCATAAAATGGTGGGGCTCAAACTTCTCCCCCCACCTGCTGTTTCTGCATATGATAGACTAAATAAATAGGAAAAGAACTGCTGAGGAAGGCTCCCGAGTGACCCCTTGTGTCACATTGAGACTGTCCTTGTTCCCACAATAGCTGCACCAGCCATTGAACTGTGTCATCACATCAAGTTCACAGAAATAAGGCATTTTCAAGTTGTCTCTGCTTCTCAAAATCAGAGTAGATGTGGTACATAAGTACATGTGCAGATTCGTATTTTATATATATAACATGTGCGTGTCAGTAAGTCAATGATATAAACAAATTGGTGTATATTTTATATATAAATTTTCATACAAACCCATTTATTGTTCATTTCTCTGTCCCCTCACCACTATGAAAAATGAATGTAAACATGCTGTTCAAAATTCAGATGCTCATGGTTGGTTTCCCATATCTTTGAAGTTCAATAGATTTTTTTTTCAATAATTTCCTCTGCTTCTTCTTGTGAAGTGCTAAACAACCATTATTTCTTTTTGCCTGCACATTGAGATTCATCTGTCTGCCTCAAAAGTGCTTCAATTTTAGATGAGCACTAAGCTGGGGACTGGGAAGTATTACCCACTGCTGAAGGCCTAGATCATTAGAAAGAGCATGTAAATCCTCTGAACCAGAATTAAAAAATGCACAGACTTTCTTTGTGAAGTCTCAACTGCAGCTTTAAGTAAAACATGAACCATTGGCACATTTTTTTCCTAACCCTTGAAAAAAACCCTAAACAATATCTTTTCTCAGCTGCACGTGCCTCAATCAAAAGAAGGGAAAATTGAGCTTTGACCCAAAAGCTGGAGCTGCTAAGAGTTCATACTCATGCTTTTCTATGTGGATGATCTGTCTTTCTCTCACTTCTGTAAGTAGCACCAGCCAGGCAGGGAATTGTGTGGGTGTTGCCACCCATGGTTTCTTAGTGTCTGGATGGCTTGGGTCAAGATGCACTGATTTACATTTGTTTCTGCTCTAGACATCAGCCTATGTGACTTCAGAAATTGTGATTGAATGTGAATATGTCTTTAGGGAGGTATTCTTTGGAGTCCTGCTACACTGGAGCTTATAACTTTTGAACTAGGACAAAAGATGAAAGAATGTGGCAACTATAGGCACACATTGTTACACGTGGAAGAGAATAATGCATTTTCGAGCAATTCGTACATATTTGCAAAAACTACTGTCAACCAGAAAATAAAAACAAAGGGGGAAATGTTCTCCTTTGTCTCCAAACTGTTTTATAGGTTGAGAAGAAGCAATCCAATGCTGTTCTCTGGTATTAAATGGCAATAGTTCAAGGGTGATGAAAAGAAATCAGCTGCTGAGGTTGGAGGAGATAGCAGAGGGACTATTTTGCCTCCCCCATGGGGGACAAACTCATTGAGCTGTACTACCCACCTTCAGTATGCTGGCAGGGATCAGGGCATACGGTTTGTTTCCCACCAGCATTCAAGAATTGCCTTTTGAACTCTTCTCTGCATCTTACACAACTTGGTCCTTCAGATGTTAAGAGGAAAAGAACAAAACATCCTTGTTTTCACTAAAAGAAAACAAAACCCAAACAGAATACATGTTCTTTAATTCCAGTTCAAAGTAAAATCCCTCTGAATACCATCCTTTGTAATTTTTATGTAAGTAAGTTAAGAAATAATAGGGGATCTAGGATTTTAGCTTAACTTGGTAAAATTAGCTGGTAATTAGATACCATAGGTAAGTGATGCAAACCAGTGCAAACTTGACATAGATATTAAGGCAGTTTAACTTTATTAAGCTGTTCCCTTCATGTGTGCCAATTTGAGTTAAGAATGTATCTGTTTCCTAAAGAGAAAGTTATGAAGAGAGCAAAAATAGCTGGAAGCCTTTAATTTAAATATTTAAGCTAATATTTATGGAAAATTGTTTGTGATCTTCATGCAGACATTTCGTATCACCAGCCAGCCTCAATTTACAGAAGAGCAGGATTGAGACAAAACCAGGTTCATGTAGTCACGGTGTGAAAGATTACTGGGTGTTAAAGCTGTTTACTCTTTTAAACTCTCTCTGGATATCTATCTGTCTATCTATCTTTTGTTAATATTACAGATACACTATATAGAAAATAAGCTATAGGCAAAGTGTGCAGTTTTGCAATCATCTCTGTCCCATTACAGTGCACAGAGTACATTTTTCTCAGCAAGAACTTTAATATTTGAAGCCATTCTTCTTATGCATAGCCTATTTATCCATTTTTAAACTTCAAATTCTATAGCTTAAGTACTCTGGTATAGTTGAGTGGAATAATTCTCTGACTGCAGGGGATTCATCTCTGCAAGAGGGTAAATAAATTTAAATTCTGGCATAGCACTGATTGGTTTTTTTTCCCTTTGTAAAAAGGTTATTTTACCAAGTAAAATGATCAGACTACTGTTAGAGAGAGAGGTTGCTTACGGCACCTATGATGAGGAATTCAATAAATCGGACTGGCCATTCTGCACTATCAGTGAGGAAAAGGATCATAATTCTTGGGTTTAGTCAGCTAAATTTTACCATTAAAGGCAAAAGGACAAAGGACTGCATAATAAGAAACCAATCTGTTTACCTTTTGTTAAATCTGTGTAGTCACACCACTTTGATGTATAGTCTTGGCCACTGTTGTGAAGCAAAATTACGATGGTGGTTTAAGTACTTTTGGGTGACACTTTGTATGAAATCTGAGACAGATGAGGACAATGAGAATTGAAAATGCTTTCATCCTTTTTACTAAATTTTGTGGAGACAATCCAGCTCCTCCTGAAATGATTGCAAAAATCTGACTTTCTGTATCAGAATTCTCCTTCCACTCTCATCTTGCATTACAAAAGTATGTATACCTACATCATCTGTCCTGACTGAGCAACATTCATAAAATACGCCCCTCTCCTACTGCTAATAGCTAGAAAAAAAGAGTAAGAAAGCATGGCCTTCCAAGACTGCACAAGCCACCGCACTTTTCACTGTCTAAGCTGAGGACCTGAATGGAGACAGACTGTTTTTCTAAGTTAGATGCTGTATAATTTGATTCTATAGCAGCATGTTTCATGGATGTGCAGAGGAATTCCCCTATCTCAAAGCTGGTTTGCTGCTGACACTCCCCAAAGCCTCTTCTACATCATTTGGAGACTCTGTCCCTTCCCTCTGTGTCCCACAGCATAGTGGGAAGGGAGATTTGAGGTCACATGAAGTTGTAGGAACTTGTGCCTGTCTAAGCAGGGAGGAAACCAACAGCACCGAATATCGCATTTGGGAGGGTGCTCTGAGTACTAATTTCATGAAATAAAATGTGTAAAGGGTTGCAAGTTACCTTTTTGAAAATGGGCTTTATTTCCATACTTATTTCCAGTGGCTGCAATATGCCTGTAATCTACATGCAGGTATTACTGTAATGTCTTTTTCCAGACCAGTAGGTCATGAAGTTCCATTTCCTTGAGAAATGTGTTTTATGGCATATGCAATTCCTAATTAATGAGATACCTTTTGAGCAAATGAAAGCACAAAAGCACAGAAATTGTTTGAACTTCTACTTAAAAAGAAAATAAACAAATTATCCATGCAGTTTCTGAGAGTTTGTAAGTGCAGTTTAGTCTTTCAACTACACAGTTCCTGTTTACTGTTGTGTCAAAGAGTTCAAACACACGCCAATATAATGCTTTCACCGAAATTGCTCTATCAAAGTCCTGAGGAATATTTCCACACGTCTTGGGTATTAATATCAAATGCTGACGTTATGGCAGCCAAAACTCATCAGAACAATTTCTAAGCAGAACAATGCCCCGTGAAGTGTAGATATTAACTCTGTGACCCAGACTGACTGCAAGCTGGATAACAACATTTCATTAATTGATAATAATTTTCCATTTTCTGATGTTTATAATGATCATTTATTGTCTTGTGCAGTCATATGGTCACAGGACCTTGTGAGATATTTTTGTTTCCCTAGAAAGAAATGAGTCTGGCAAATGTGCTTCTATTCAAATCATTGGAAAATTCACCAATTTACTTCAGTGTGTGCAATACGGAACCCATGAGTTATTATTGCAGTTACCAATAATCTGCCATAATATCTACAATTATATTATATTTGCATACATTAAAAAGGATAACATTTGTGCCTCTGAAGACCAGATAATCTACCTCACAGTTTGTATAGCCAGCTAAGTTAAGCACTTGGGGATTGTGTGTGTGAACTGTGTCTTTGCTTCTTTGTGTTTCTACTACACAACTTTTAATAAGAGACCAGGTATATAAGATACGGCTCCCTCTTCACACTTCCTTTTGCTCCACAAGGGGAAGTAATTTTGATTTTGATATATACCATCATCTAGTGCCTCTCCCTGTGCTTATTTGGCTGCTCACATCAACTGTAGGCTGATTGAGCAAGGCTCCTTCCCACCTCTGCCTCTCTCTGTCCATTAATCCCTCATTAATATGCAAACACATACATAAGTAAGGTTCTGGTTCTTTCCTACTCCTTTTCAGAGCCCAAGTTGTATTAGTCCCAGAGATACATTTATTTTATTGAAATGAATTATTGAATAACAGGCAAAAATTTGACATTTGGAGAACCTATTGAATTCACTGGATTGGGATGTAATTGCAGACCAGTTATGACAAACTTTGTGAGCCTTCTTGTAAACTATCCTCCAACCTGAACTGGACAGAAAACTATAAGGGCAAAAGTCTATCTTTGAGTGGTTGCCTTAGCTGACAACTGAGCTCTATGCAGCCACTCACAGTGGGATAGGGTAAAAGAAAGAATTTAGTCACCACTTCCCATGGGCTGGCAGATGTTCCCAGGAGAGCAGGGCTCCATTACACTTAGCAGTAATTTGGGAGGACAAATGCCATTGCTGCAGATGTTCCCCCTCTTCCTTCTTTTTCTCCTAGCTTTATGTGCTGAACACATCATTATATGGTCAGGGATATCCCTTTGGTCAGCTCTGTATGAATTTATACAAATTAGAAGGAACCTGTTAAACATTCTAGCTGCCCACATTACTATTATTTCCCTTCATCTGTGTTTGTTATTGCATTGCTTTAAAATAGGAAGATCCTGGCTTCTTGTGCATTGTTCCACTGTCTATGTAATTAGTGTAATTCTTGAAATGTGCAGCTTACTCTAGTGTTGGAAATTTATGCTGCATATCTTCACCTGCTGTATAACTTAGCCATATGAGGACCTAGACTGAAAAAGTCAATATATTCCTAATAAAGAGGATAAGGTAGTGGAGATGCTCTCTGTGAGAAGGTGACATTTCAATACTTAGCACAGTGGCAAAGTAGAGCTAGCCAATACCAGGTAGGTCATATGCTGCATAAATTATTGCTAATCTCTTAATCTGTCTTGTCCTTAATATATTTGGGAAAAATATAGGGACTCATTTTATAAGATGACTTCTAATTTTGCTCTCAAAGGTTGTGCACTCATCTATAATCAGATAATTTGATAAAAAATTGCCTGAATGACAGGCACAGCCTGTCATGTTGTCTGGAAACATTGAGACACGGGTTGTTCAGCTTTCCTTTTTTTTTCCTCATTACTTCAGCTCGTGTTTTTTGATATAGAAGTGGAAGCAGGTTCAACAGAGATAAGATGAAGATCTCTGAAGTCATCATACCAGAGTTTTCCTGCACTTGGTGACCATGTGAGATGGACAAGTGATACAGTCCTGAATGAAAGCAGACAGAGTGTGCCAGCTCCTCTGTGAAATTTGATGTACAGCAGTATGTCAGCAGGGAACAAGGCAGTTGCAATCTGAGGTATCTCAGCAAATTGCAGTTTTTGTAATCTGTCCTAGACAAAGATTATCTGTTTGAGGTGATGTTGAAGTATGTTAGCAGAAGGAGTAAGATTGTGAGTTGGTACAACAGGGGCTTTCACAAAGTTTTAAGCTGGATGCATTTCACCTGATGAGAGGTTTTTCCTACATTGATGCAGCTGTTTGTGCAATGAGGTGCCAGTGGGCTATGCTGGGAAGGAGTGATGGTATCAGCTTCAAGTTCTGACCATGGATCCTTACATCTGAGATGATCTTGTCGTGCAACCAAGTGGTTTGATACATCTTGAAGTCTAAGAAAAATAGTTTACCTATAATTTACCTAATAGTTTACCTTTACTCTGTCCTGGGTTAAGAATTGGCTGGATGGCCGAGCTCAGAGGGTGGTGGTGAACGGTGTCACGTCCAGTTGGAGGCCGGTCACCAGTGGGGTCCCTCAGGGTTCAGTGTTGGGTCCAGTTTTGTTCAACATCTTTATTGATGATCTGGACAAGGAGATGGAATCCGTTATTAGTAAGTTTGCGGATGACACCAAGCTTGGAATGAGTGTCGATCTGTCAGAGGGAAGGAGGGCTCTGCAGAGAGACCTTGACAGGCTGGATAGATGGGCTGAGTCCATGAGGTTTAATAAATCCAAGTGCCGGGTTTTGCACTTTGGCCGCAATAACCCCATGCAGAGTTATAGGCTGGGGTCGGTGTGGCTGGAGGATGCCCAGGCAGAGAGGGATTTGGGGGTGCTGGTTGATAGGAAGCTGAATATGAGCCAGCAGTGTGCCCAGGTGGCCAAGAAGGTCAATGGCATCCTGGCCTGCATCAAGAATAGTGTTGCCAGTAGGACCAGGGAAGTTATTCTTCCCTTGTACTTGGCACTGGTTAGGCCACAGCTCGAGTACTGTGTCCAGTTCTGGGCCCCTCAGTTTAAGAAGGATATTGAGTTGCTGGAGCGTGTCCAGAGAAGGGCAACGAGGATGGTGAAGGGGCTGGAGCACAAGCCCTATGAGGAACGGCTGAGGGAGCTGGGGTTGTTCAGCCTGGAGAAGAGGAGGCTCAGGGGTGACCTTATTGCTGTCTATAACTACCTGAAAGGAGATTGTAGTCAGGCGGGGGTCGGTCTCTTCTCTCAGGCTCCCAGTGACAGGACGAGAGGACACAGTCTTAGGCTGCATCAGGGGAGGTTTAGGTTGGATATCAGGAGGAACTTTTTCACAGTGAGAGTGATCTCCCACTGGCTTCCCAGGGAGGTGGTGGAGTCACCGTCCTTGGATGTGTTTAAGGATAGGTTAGATGATGAACTTAGTGGTATGGTTTAGGTGGTTTAAATGGTTTAGATGGTATAGATGTTAGACTGATGTTGGATAGGTTGTCAACCTAGGTAAAGGTTGGACTTGATGATCTCCCATGGTCTTTTCCAACCTTATTAATTCTGTGTGTAATTCTGTATGTAAAATAAAGGCACTATTACATTTTTTGCTTGTAAGCAGAAAGAGGTGGAATCTATTTGCAATGTAAAGAAGGTGAGCATCTCTTTGGTCATGACACAACTGTTGATATCACTCAAAGACCAATTTCTTTGAATAACCTGAAATCTGTCAGTGCTTCACAGCTGTCCCAAAAGACATTAGCTGGAGTAGCTTGTTATGTTGAATTAGGAAGCATCTCAGGAAGTCAGTGATAAAATGTTCTGCTGGTGTATTCAGACGGAGCTGTATGTTGTATAGTTTTGTATCTTCCACAGACTATCAGAAAACAGCATTTGTATCCGAATGTTAAGACTATTTCCTAATCATCATTAACCAGTACGGTCATTATGAGCCTGCTTGTTTTAGCCCTCAGGTAACAAAGTTCACAGCTCCATCAAGCTTTGTCATAATCAGCCTTATTACAAAAACATAATATTGTAACCCTCAAAGGCTCCCTGAGCTAATGCAGTAAAAACGGGGAATGAACTGAAGTAATCTTTAGGCTAACAGCAGTTGCACTGGGAAAAGATAACAATTTTTATGCATGTAGTGTACATGCTCCCTCCCCACCCTCTTCTTGCTGTTCTCACCAGGACAAAAGCTATCCCTAGGACCCCTTTTGGAGCCAAATTAGCTCATCAAAGCAGAACAAGTTTATAACACACTGTCCACTGCATATCAAATGCCCATGCACTGCTTTGATTTCCATTCTTTGGAGTGCTGTTGCCATGTTCTGAGTATTTCATTTCAAGGAGAAGAGCTATTAAGTGTTTCCCCCAAAGTAGATGATTATTCAATGGCTACAGATGTCAAGGAAAATGAAGTAAAAAGGGAGCTGGGCTGTGATAGCCTCTAACAGGAGAATGCATCTCATTCAAAGGCATTCCCACCAGAGCAGTCTGTGGTATTACATGCATTAATTCCTTTCTGCTGTTAAGTTGGTAACCAACTTTGGGATGCAAACAGCATGCAGCCTCAATGACAGTGCACAACTGTGTGCAAACAGTAATTAATCGTTGGCTCCCTGAATGGAGCCTCTGTGAGGCAAATCAAAGGGCTGGCCTGGTTTCCAGCTCTTGAGGAACATGCCGTGCAGTACAATTGGGAACATTCATGTTATGAATGTCCCCTTGTAAGCTGTGTGGCAGGAGGCTGAGGATAGCTGGCCTCCAAAGGCTCAAGTCTGTGCTCAACAGAAGGATCTGCCCTTTGGTGTTTGGTGATGTGGACAAACTGTGTATGCTCTGATCCAAAGATATTTCAGCTGAGTTTCCTGGCAATTCTGGGAGGAAAAAGAAAATCAGTCCCCCTACACAAAACATTTGCATGTGAATTTATATATTCAAGGCTTTTTGCAAGAGTGCATTTTTGAAACGGCAATGGGCAGGCACCCATTAGAAGTTTATGGATACCTTGGCATGGTCAGCAAAGTCCAAATATACTGACAAGAGGTGTAAGCACTTTTCTTCCACCACCACCTCGTATCTTGGCTGGAACGAAGAGCCTTTTAACCAGACATAGCATTTTGAGGCAGAAAAAGGTATTGAGTCAGTATGTAACACAGTGGTTGTCATTAAAGGATCAACATATTTTACCAGCAATCCTTGCAGTGGTACCTGTGACACCACAAAATTTCCTTGCACTTAAAAGAAGCAAAACAGCTTCCTGAGGGACAGCACTGTGTGGGAAATGTGAACAAATGTGGTCTTGGAAGACTACAAATGTGGGCTAGGAAGGAGAGTAAGTGGGTCACTCATTTTGAGTGCAGCTCTGGGTTTGGGGGAGGATTGTGCTGAGATGCATTAGGGAGAGCAGGGCCAGGGAGACTGTCAGGCACTGAGGAGTATTCGCTGTGTTATATGAGTATCTGTAGCATATATGACAGTAGTAGTGTCCATTCTGCAGCGTGCAATAACCACAGTGCAGCACATGTGCTCATCATTACAAAGTATTGGGACATTTTCTGCCACGGTGAAATCCATTCTCCTGGGCAATTCAATGTCAGAGTGAACAGGACTTCTCCCTGTGCTGTGTCTGTATAGCACCTGTGCTGTGTCTGTATAGCAAGAGAGGAGATGAAATACAGAAGGGCTAAGGAGGTTGTATAAATTGAATGACTCTGTGGTTTTGTAATATTTATATCAAAATAAAACTGGTCTGCATTGTCATTTGATGTTAATTGTCCTAGAGACATAATGTCCTAGCCGACGTGCTGTTCCTCTTACTTGTCTGATATACGTGCTGTATGTGATAAAAGTCAAAATCTCAGTGGTTAGTTTTTCACAGTATTTGTCACCCACATGTCTTATTATCAGTCAAAGTGGGAGGTTTATTTCCTTCACATCCTTATAACAGTGTGTTGCTGAGTAGATATTTGCAGAGAGCTGTAAGGTCTTCCAACAACTTTGCAGACTTCTCTTCTTACACTTTTTAATTTCTTCCTGTAAGCCTAATACTGACCAGCACTCCTTGTACCTTGACAGGTCTGATTGTCCGAGAGGTAAGCATTGAGATTTCCCGCCAGCAAGTCGAGGAGCTCTTCGGGCCTGAGGATTACTGGTGCCAGTGTGTTGCCTGGAGCTCTGCAGGCACCACCAAGAGCCGGAAAGCCTACGTCCGCATTGCATGTGAGTGTTTTGCTGTGCCTGTTGTGCTGATGATGTTTAGGTGAGAAGTGGAATCTCTGCCATTTGGAAGAGAAGTTATTTCCAACCAGTTAGTGTTCATATTTTCTGCAGTTGTAGATGCATACTAAAATTAAGGCCTTCAGAAATATTCGTAAGAATTTCAGTTTATTTTCTTTGGAGCAAAATCTCATTCTTCTCATTCATGTGGAGGAAAAGCATCAAACCCATTATTTTTTGATGATAGCGCTGTCTCAAGAAAAGTGTCTGAAGCTAATGAGTAGGAACAACAAAGCAAGCTGGTTTTTTCGCAGAACCACAGCATGGCTAAGGCTGGAAGGCACCTCTGGAGGTCATCTGATTCAATCCTTGACTCAAGCAGGGCCACCTAGAGCTAGTTACCCAGGACCATGTCCATATGGCATCTGAGTGTCCCCAACAGAGGAGACCCCACCATCTCCCTAGGCAACTTATGCCGCTACTCTGTCACCCTCAAAAATGAAAAAAGTGTTCCCTGATGTTCGGAATGAACTCCCCATGTTTCATCTTGATCACATAGCCTCTGGTCCCATCATTAGGCAGCACTGAAAACAGCCTATGTCCTCATTGCACCCTCCCATCTGGTGTTTGTAAACATGGATGGGATCCTACCGAGCCATCTCTTTTCCAGGCTGAACAGCCTCAGCTTTTTCTTGTAGGAGAGATGCTAGTCATCTTTGTGGCCCTTTTCTGGACTGTCTCCAGTATGTTCATGTCTTGTGCTGGGGAGCACAGAACTGGACCCAGCACTCCAGGTGTGAACTCACTAGTGTTTACCAGAGGGGAAGGATCACCCACCTCAACACTCTCTCAAAAAAGAAAAAATACTTTCTCTGTAATTCAGCACAGGATACCATTAGCCTTATTTGCCATAAGAGCACATTGCTGGCTCACAGTCAACCCAGGTTCTTCTCTGTAAGGCTGGAAATATATATCACTGCAGCCATAAAATAAAAGTGCTGTTCCTTAACAAAGAAAAAAGTGTGTGGTTAGGATATTAAGTGTTCAGATTGGTAATATGAGTTTGAAAGTGGTCATCTTAACCCTACAATTTCATCATTGTTATTCATGGCTACTAACCTCACTATTTATTTGGAACCAGTCCCAGCTTAGACTCCAGGAACACAGGGCAACCAGTTCCCTGAAAACAGATCTCTGTTTGACTATACAAATATTTAATGTTCATTAATTTTCAAAGAGGTGATTTTCTTTGTAATAGAGTAGTCACACTGGGGAATCCCATTTCTCTGTCACATGATGAAATACTGTTCTGTATAATAGGAACAAAATATATCATCTGGAATTGTCTTCCTTCCACTGTTTTCACCTCAGCAAAAACACATTTTGTATGAAAAGGCCATTAGAAGTTGGATTTGCAGTGTACTTGTATTTCCTGCACTGTGCCTAATAATTTAAAATAGGATAAGACAATTCTTCCAGCCAAATAAAGCTTTTCAAAGACATTGGAGGAAGGACTTACTATCATTTAAAACTCTACATTTAGAGCTTTATTCTCATTTTCTTCTTGAGAAAGTGCTGTGTTTGTTAAATCCTCGAAGAGGAGGTACCTTCTGTGTTAACATCCAGATACAAATGTCAGAGATTCCATTTAAATACACATTTCTGAATGCTTTTAGTCCAAGTAACTGACTGGAAATAGGGACATGTACTTTTGAGTACAAGACTACACCTCAGAGAATAATTTCCCCTGGATTAAGGGGAATTAAAATTATTTTCATTGTGCAAAAATAGAAATGCCACTACATGCAGAACTAGTGCAGGAAACCTTTTGCGACTTTGAGGATTTTCTTTTTTTTTTTAAACTGAAACAAAAGAGAGTGATTTCAATTTGTTTTTTCTTGTAAGCAGTCAGCACTTCAGAGAGGTTTAGCAATGTTTGAACAACTTCTTTAGATTATGTCTCCTAAATGAACTCTTTTTAGTAGATTGTCATGTCCTGCCAGGTAGCCTTTGACAGATGACCATTAAATTAACATTGCTTGGAAGTGTTTTATCTGTATTTGAGTGTATTTTACTTGATCTTTAGGTGTCTTTTGTGTATTGCCATAACTATGCACTTAATTTCTATATAGCACATAATAATTATTTGTGTATGTTACTTTATATCAATTGACATTTCTTCCCAGGTGTTCACATTTCTATTGAAGGTGCTCATAATACAGAATTTGCTTATTTTCTTACTATATTTTGGAAAGAGAGGAACAATCAGGTCGGTGATTTTTCTTGAGTCTCAGTGGCTTTTTTATTTTTAGAAAAGTCTAATTAAATAAATACCAAAGAGTTTTATTGGCCTGTAACTCAAATATGGCTTTGTATTTTACTGAAGATTTTTTTAACCTCTTCTTGAATTTGGGGTTCTTGGACTGCTGTGTCACAAGCAAATCACTTAGATTCTTTGGGATTAAAGGTTGAAGTATTAGGCCTTTAGTCTGCAGATTTTAAACCAGCAGCAAAAGCACATTTTCTGCAAAATTGTCCATTTCTAGTGACACAGATTTCTATAAATTTTTAGGATAACTCAGGACTGTTTTGTAAGAAGTCAGATAGATGATGTGGGTGACACCATCTTATTTTGAGGTATCATTTGGTCTACAAGGTCACATTTTAAACTCTGAACTCAGGTACACCAATATTCATTTGTATTCAGAACTTTGACTTCTTAGGGTTGAACCTGTACCAGCAATATAACAGCTGTGTCATAATAAACTTTCAACACAGCTGGATGGTTACACAGGGTGCCATGAGTGTAGGGTCCATGCAGTATTTATTAATCCAGGAAATCAAGGATGCCCAGTACTCAAGAGGGACAGAAGAGTCCATCCCTCCAGATCAGTCTGCAGGAATAGCTGCTTGTTTGTTACCGATGCAGTCTTGCCTTTTAACTGGACAAAAGGGGGCACTGACACCTTTAGGAAAGATGAGGAGTAAATGGAGCATGTAAAGTGCTCTGCTTAAGAAGTATTATTATTTAATACCCGAACCTGGTGATTTCATCCTGACAGGTACAACTATAGCATAACTAGCTATACCTAGCACATTAAGAAAAGCTGCTCTTCTCTCCATCACTCTACCTTTTTCTCTCCCTCTCTCTCTCCCTATTCATCTCCTTTTTCTATCTTTTCTCTCTTATGCCCTTATGTCTTATTCTGAAATTATTGTGTCCTCTCAAGGGCTGGAGCTGCACTCCGTTAAAACAAACAAACAAAAAAAGTAGAATCCAGCATCAGTGTTCACTGAGCATGTAATAGAATTAACTGAAAAGTAATTTGAAAGTGTGAAAAATGTGCATCCTGGAAAAGGGGCTTGTGTTTGTTTAATGCAGGGTCAAGCACGTGTCAGAAAGTACATAACAACCCAGTCGATGAAAGTTCTCTGTGAAAATCAATTGCAACATTGCTGTGACCAAGAGCTTCAGTTACTCAGGAAAGGAGTAATCTTTAAATAAATATGAGTAAAGATGCTGCTGTTTTTCAAAGGCTGCCCATGCTAGCAGTGTAAACAGGAGAAGAATCTGAGTCTAAAGACAACATCCCAGCTTCCCTAAGTGTTCAGGGCAAATCACTGTTGCGCTCCTGGGTCACAAATATGCTAGGAAATTACTCCATTCTGTGCAGGCTGTTTCTGAAAAGGAACGTTTTTCTCATTTCATGGAATTCATCTTCCTGGGGTGTTGGTCTCCCCAAGAGAGTAGAGCTGAGCATTTCATCCTCTTAGCAGATTTGTTGAGATTAATTTTCTCTTTACCATTTTAGATATCTCATTACCCAACAAAGTAGAGACACCTAATGTATGTATCTTGGTGGAGCTGGAAAGATATAATAAATTTTCTGAGATATTGGCCAAGGAAAGTGCTAAAACACATTTCCTATTTATTCACACATTTCTTATTTATTCTAGGTACAGCCTATCGGGAGCACCAGGAATCAGTAATATGTTTTGATACGGTTTTTCTGCTCAATTAAAAAATGTTACTGTTGTGGAGGGAGGGAAGAAGCGGAGGGATTGGGCAACTTTATCTTTGGCTGTAAAAAACCCAAGCTGAATATAAAGTTTTAATGTGTATTTTCTGTAACAGGACTGATGTCATTGAGCGGATAAAACCTAACGGGGCAAAATTCCTGTTTAAAACAATGAATGAGATCTGAGCCTTTGTAACCAAAAGTAGAGTTAAACCCACTGGAAAATACATCTGATTAAGACTAAACAATAGCTGCAGGATTTGACCTAATTTTTAGATCAGATAATAAAGGGGTGGCTAAGACAAATTGCTTTGAGCCCATGTGCATAGAGCAACCTCACTTTTCATTTGCACTCTTTGGTGTTGCTGTAGCCTCACTGACTTCATGATGTTAACCCATGCTGTCCTTGAGAAAATATGGTAAGAACATAAGCTAAATCTGCTGACAGGTTTTGGATTTGTTGAATACTCATGAGAAAATAGAAGCTTTTTCTGTATTTTCTATTACTACATCTTTTTTTTTTGTGTGTGCGTGTAATGAATGTGAATAGTTTTCCTTTTTTCATTATCTTAAAATCAGAATTTAAAACACAAAAATATTTTTAAAAGCCCTGATGTAGTAAGGAACTCTGCTTTTTTAATCTTTTTTATAATTTTGTACTAGTTTACTATGTACTTATCTAAAAGCCTTTATTCCCCCAGACATTTTTTCAAAGGAATATAGTTAATATATGCATGTCAGATACTATATAATGATAAGATAAATGCAGTATAGAAAAGTAGATTGGTTCATCTACTGATTTATCTCCACTTAGAAGGGGTATGCAGTTATGCAAAGAAACAGATATGAAAAAAATAATCACAGAATCTTCATTCTTTACTGACAATTGGTTGTCTCAGCATTTAGTCCTGGGGCCCATACTCTGTGTTACATTGATGCAGTGCCTTTTTTCCATCCCTTCACACCCCTAGTCCAAGCAATGCTGTGAGGACACGTTGTGTAGCCACCAAAGCATAAAAGCCCATTGCAATAGATACAAAGTTGGGTGGATGTTGAGATAGAGTGAGCTAGGAAGGACAACGTTTGCAAATTTTAATTGGAAGGTATGTCCAGGCCATCCAATATTAAAGAAATCCTAAAAATGTTTTTTGTGTACTTTGATAAGTATGTGTGAGAGTTAACAGAGATAGGACCCTAATTCCTTCCTTGTGTACCATTTAAGTTGCTACTAATCAATATCTGCTGCTTGTAGTTAATAAAGGGATAACTGAGGCATGTGGTCTTGAATTAAGATTACTGAAGATTACAGAAAGGGCAGCAGAGAAGTTAACTGCACATTTAGCATATTTGATCCTACTGCTCTGCTTTTGCTCCTGACAGGCATCTTTCTATACCGCTTACCAAATTAACAGCATGACCATATTCAAATTTAAGGATGCAGCTGCAACAGCAACAAATACAAATTGCAATGCCTTGTATTAAAAGAGACAAGAGTTTACAAATTAGGATGGACTTGAAGTCACTGCTAGCATTGCTTGCAAAACTAAAGGAAATCCATTTACTGAATTTATATGAATTTAATCCCACTGTAGCAGCCTTGAGAATATCCTACCTACATTGTCATGCCTAAGATCATCTTTCAGTAGTCTGCTTTGTGCCTGATGGTAAAACAGATACAGCCAGGAAGTTAACAATATTTTGTGTGTATTTTGGTGACTAGACTGATGTGTGCCTTAGGTTAATGTATCAGAACAACAACAACAATAAAATGCTACATTTATAGAAATAGAGGTTTTTTTAGTGTTTCAGTATCTTGTAAATTCAATTCTATATATGAATTGCAATGTACACCTGATGTTTCTAATGTCTCTTTTTAGTGCTTTTATTATATCTATCATGTAAAAAGACATCCATTGGGGTTAGGTCATTTGAACATTGCATTTAGATTTATTTGAAAAGCAAGAACTTTGGATTCTTTCTTCAATCCCAAAATAGATACAAGTTTGTAAGCTAGTTTTCAGGTTAAGCTTACAAAGAAATAATGAATTATCAAGTAAAAATCTAAAAGAGAACAAAGTGATTGATGTACACCTGGGAACCCATCTGCTCAGTGAATTTTTGATAAAATTTGCTTGTTTGTGTTTTTTACAGCTGTATCAATAGCAAGTGTGTTGAATGGGTCGTTCTTCATTGCAAGCACAGCCTACATGGAAGCTGCATTGCAAAAGGGTGTCTAGTCTTAGGAGCACCTGGCTGAATTAGCTTAGAGCTAAAGAGAGGAAGGGGGACAATGTTTTTTTCTACAGATATACAGTGAGTCTCCAGAGTTATCAGGGTATGTTGTTATCCCCAACCGGCTGAAGATGCCATTGGCAGAATGAGGGGTTGGCCAGTCTGTACCCCTCATTTGTTCAGGCTGAAAATACATAGGAAGTGAAAGAGGAGAGAAGATCCTGGGCTCATGAAGAGTGTCTTACACATTGTAGCCTGTCAAGCAAAGCGTGTTCTTCACCTCATTCTGTACCACAGGTCAGTGGATAAAGTAGGCTGCATCCTCCAAAACATGTTGTGCACTTCCAAGAAGCCTGCTTCAGTCCCCATCAGATGCTCAGCTGTGAAAACTCCTGCTGCTTCTTGGCTCTGCAGGATGTCAGCCCAATCAATGTCTTAACTGCCTGTGCCACCGGAGGGCTACAGACATTTCAGCACAAGCCACAAGCTGCCAGGCCTCTTCTGGATGAGAATGTGGCTGGGTCGCTGCAGTATTTGTCTTTAGGACTGTCTGGATATGAAACAGTCCTTCTAGAGAAGGAAAGAGCATCACAGGGTTGTGTATTGAGCACTAAGACAGAGTTTTGAGGTGTTGATTTATTTCCTCAGTCCTCAGCACCAGCTACTGGTGCCTGGGCCAGCTGAGAGCCCAGGCCTGTCCAGCTGCAATCTCATTCCATGAACAGTGGTTTGCTGAAGGAGAGCAGGAGGCTGTTACCAGCAGGGGACTCTGCAGGGTGAGGTGCCACACTTAGAAAAACAATTGATGGAGGTTTCAGAGGGATCCTCTGGGTTACAGACTGATGACACTCCTGTGACTGTCTCAGTGGAAATCTGGTTTGATCTAATTAAAAACAGACAGCTGGAACCACGCAAGAATAAAATGAAAAATAGAGGGTTTGTACCTAACCTTTCCATTACTTATCCCACCAGTGTGACTGATCTCCGTGCAAAGGTCATAGACTCAGCTGTGAGCAGAAAAGCCAGGCCAAAGTGTGCCTGACAGGTCATGGTTTCTTGCTTTTAGATTTGAAACTCAGTCTCTGATGCTTTTTTTTTGCAGAAAAAATAGGTGTCTTAACTCTACCCATGTTCTGGAAGGTGATGGAAGGGAACAGATCAGTTTTACATTTTTAGTCATGTTTCTCAAACTCAGCATCAGTTATCCAAGTTTGGGAATAAATGCAGTTTTCACAAGCATGTGGATCCTCTTTCATTATGAAGAACATCAGTGGCATTTTGCCACTCTTCTTCCACGATTATTTCTCTGTTTGGACATTTTTATTAGGCTAGGTAAAATTAAGATGGTATTGAACCTTGCCTCTCGAGAACACTGTCAAGGGTAGGAGGTAGATTTGGAGAGCTTGGCTACATATCGATCCTCTAATAACAGCTAAAATTATGCCAAGACATATCCACTTTTTTTTTCTAATGTTGTAATTGCATTGTTTGCTTACGACATGTTTGGGTTTATATGGATGGCTGTATATACTTACCCATATAAAGCAAGCTGTCTTCTGTATGGAAATACATACTTCTTGTGAAGGTCTTCTCACATTCTTAAAGCCTTATTTCTCTGAAAGCACACACTAAACATGTCTCCCTCAATGGGCATAGTTAATATGAGAGTATGGAAAATTGTGTGAGTTTTTTCCTTTTTCTGCTCTTAAAGCTTGCTAATTTTTTTAATTGTTATAGAAGGAAAGTTGATGTTGGAATTGCTAGCAGGAGCAGAGTCCTAAAGGTCTACCAAGGGCAGAAATCCATCTTTCCCTGACAGTAATGCTGTATTGTTCTGTTCATCTGGTTTGCATCTAATTCCTGGCTGACAAGTGTCCATTTTTTATGCTCATTCATTAGTCACCCCTACATTAGCACTGCGTTGAAATGTCTGGTCTGTCTCTTATTTCTCAGAAATTATAAAAGATATCCTTATAGTTTTACTCACCCACCCATCACAGTAAAACACAGAAAAATAAAGAGATAAAATACTTTTGATTTAAACAAATAGGGTCATTCTTTGCTCTTTCTTAGAAATTGACAGGTAGAAGTATGTGGGGAAATTTTAGGACTTCCTGTGTAAGCTATTACATTTAGCAGCAAAAATGCAATTTCTGAGTGTTTTGTAAGATAAAACCACATTAAACAAAATGAAGTCATTTAGCAGTGGATCAGAATGTAGATCTAATGTCCTTTTGCCCCAAAAGCATAGCAATTCAAGAGTAAAGCTAACAATATAGTGTACACTGAGATTCTGATTTCCCTTTTTTTCAGTTTTATATTTGTGAAAATCCTCTCATTTCAATGCAGCTCTGAATGCAGCAGTATGTCCCTACCAGAGAAGATTGTGGAGGAGTATTTCAGGAGTCTTGGAGGAAAGTCTCATCTTAAGTATGCTGTAGACGTGCAGCAATATATGCCACAAGAGCCCCTTCTGAATATACTAAGATTGTGCATTAGTAAGGAAAATAGAAAGTGGCTCAGTGTGTCAGATCAGAATTTTAATTAGTCTCCTTGGTTTCCATTTAGGAAGACACCCTTGAAGGGAAGTCAGAGATGGGGTGAAGTACCTGAGGGGGGTGCAGGCTGTTACTTTAGCCCTGCAGCTGATTGGGATACGTGAGAGAGCTGGTGAATGGACCCTTCAGCATCACTGTCCACCCCAGCTCACTCCACTCTGGAGAGATGAGCTATGGCAGCAGTATTACCTGCATAAGAGGAGGAAGAGTATTGCTAACACAAGCGATACAGGATTATTCTACATTACCCAAATAATACTGCAAAGAAAGTGCGGCTCTCTTTCCCTTGTGTCTCCCCCTATGGAAGGTGAGGGTAGAGAAGGTGCTTTCTCAGCATTTCAGTAACAGGGCTGCTGCTGACCTGAGGCTTTAATAATGCACATTGCCTCTTCACCAGACAGTGGGGTCCTGATCCAGAATGGATCAAATGTTTTATTGATTCGCTTTTTCAGACATTACCTGAAGATTGTTAAAACTTTTTTTTTTTTAAGTGAGGTGCATTTTATTCGTCTCTTAGCATTCTCTGGAAAAATATATCCCATCTGTCCTTGCATACAAGCAATCGTAACTTATATGACATTTTGAGAAGCTGAAAAATGTTATTGAAAATACTCTGTGTGGAAAGATCCACAGTCCCTCAGCACATTAGCAAGCTAACCCAGTCCCAACTGACAGTGCGAGGTTTCCATGATGACTGTAATTGTTAAATGACAAAGGAAGCTGAGGGTTGAAGAATTAGAAGGATGTCATTGTTATCCACAGAAATTATAGCAAGGGACGTAGAGAAAAAGCAGTCATTTCAAAAGCCAGTGCTGTCCCAGTGGGTTGTTTCATGATGGTTACAGCAGGTGATGAAGATGTTTGTCCAGACCCTCTCCTTCTTCATCACTTAAAAACCCATCTTGTTAAGTTGTGTTTGTCACAACCAGAAAACCTTATGCTTGGTTAGATCAAGCCTACCCTGCACTGCTGCCATCTGTAGCTATTTATAGGTGACATGGCTGTGGTGAGAGGTGGTGGGATGAAGTTGCGAACGTGTGGGAGGGAGCCAACAGAATATCATATAAGAGCTCTCAGTCCCGCAAATACAAAATTATGCACTCCCTCCCCCCCAAATGAATATAATTTACTGAGTAATTTCTAATGACTCCTTTGAGAACATTACTGCCTATTATGTCGAGGCCTCCATTTGTGTATTTTTAGCTTGTGGATCACTGACCCGTTTGAATCCAACTGTGCCATTAAAGCAACCTCACACAGCAAGACAGCCAGGAGAGCCTGGGTCCTGCAGAGTTCATATCACCTGCGGCAGCCCTACTGCAACTATTCCAGCTATTCTCACTGCAGAAATTCTAGCTGTTGATAGTAAAGAGGTTAAAGGTGTTTTTTTCTAGATTGATGCTATTTACTTTTGTATGCACTACAATTTGTACTTTTTTTAAAGGCAAATCCTTTATGAGAGAGGTGATTATTGTGCACATGAGGCAATGTGTAACATCACAGTTGCATTAAATGTTTCAGGAAGGTAGGCAGAACAGTAAATCAACATGTCAAGGAAAAATTCAGATTATTATCTACCTAATCTACCTCTACTGTCTTCATCCCTTCATATCTGAACACCTGAAAGCCATTATTGATATGCCATTTATTACTGTGCTTATATGCTTCTATTACTATCATGGCAATTTTCTCATCTGCTGTCAGCCATGATATTAGAGCACAATAATTGCCTGCACTGTGCACATGTGTGTATCTGCTAAATGCACTAAGTTATACCTGATGTGGAGGTAATTCTTTTCTTTCGAAAATAGCTGTGGAACTAGCAGTAATATGATCATGTGGGTACTGCTAGCAATATAACTCCAGCTGTTTGCTAACTTAAAGCGAAGTGCATTAACCTGACATTATGTGTGCCTAGGATACCCATTAAGCCCACAGAATGGGTGAGGAACTTGAGCCAAAGGAAGAATGTAACTTCCCAAGAAACCCACCAACCTCCTGGAAGAGCTGCTCATTTCTATGTTTACTGTGTGGAAGTGTAGCAAGCCAAAACTCAGTGTTTGCTTCTCTCATGCCTGTGGTGCAGGGGAAGAACTGAGATGACTCAGTTTCACTGTAGAAATGCTTGGGTTCAAAGATGTTAGAAGTTTACCACTATAAGAGCTTAAGTTAAAATGAGCATCTCCATCTGTGACAGAGGTTTTTCATGGTACAATTAGATTGGCATTCAATTCCAGGTAGTTGAACAACCACGTTTTCCCAATACACGATAAGAGAGAGAGGTCTCATGCTACCCAAAGGTGAGTTTCAGAGGAGCTAATTTGGTGGCAGACACTCCGTCTCTTTTCTCATCTGTTTATTTGTCTGCCCCAAGTTTTGCCCTTTTGTAGTGCTGATGCAGCTCTAAATTAGATCTTGGAGGTAATATAGATGAAAAATAATTCTTTGGATGGTATATTTGTAAACTACTTCAATTCAGTGGTCTGTTTTCCAGCACAGTCACAGGTTATAGTTTCAAAATATGAGGTATTTGGTTTTTTAATTGTTCCCATATGACTAGTTTCCAATATGACACAAGTATTTGTTCAACCTCACCATGAGCTGACACATAAGGAACTAGTCTGACTTCAGAACAAAAAGTAAAATAAAAATAACTGGTTTGCAAAGTTTTTAAAGTCAGCCACGCAAATTGAAACTTTGAGTAGGTCCTCATGTCCTTTTGCAGCAGGAATCAGAAGTAGGGAGAAATATCCCCTTTAGCTACTGGGACTGAGTGCTTAGTTCTCCAAAGGCCTGTCCTACCCAGCACAGTGAAAAGGATACTAGTCCATGACAGAAGCACAGAGACGGTGGTAAGGAAGCAACTTCTGTAGGCCATTTTACCATCTGCTCAAAGATACTACAGAAAAGTACAAAAAAAGCCAGAGTTCACAGCTTTAGAGTATAATGAACTGGTCTGATCTCTGGAGGTGCTTTCAACGCCTTCTCAGCCTCCACATTTCTATGGTGCTCTGAAGGGATCCAAGCATGACTCAGCTCCACATTGCTATTTTTTATTATCATTAATATTATTTTTGTTATTATCAAATGACTATTAATAATAAGAACTTAGTGCTACAGGGATAATGATAAGGTGTAGACAAATTAGCTAAAGCTGTAAAGTTAATGCTTATAAGCTAATAGTATATTTAATCACAGCACAAGCACTTTCATCTATGAATTTAAGGCAACTTAGTTTATATGCTATAGTTTTATAGATTTATTTAATTTTCCATAACTTTCTTTGGTGCTTCACTAGTGTAGTTTACCAAATACAGATTATCTGAAGAAGGGACATGTTTCACTTTTTGTTCTGTGTCTGCACAGGACCTTCCACAGTGAAGCCTTAGATCCTTGCTGGTTCACATGCTCTACCACGATATAAATAATAAATGCACTATGAAATCTTTGCTTGATGTTGGAATTAAGTGAGAACATGACCCAGCCTTTTTAAAGTGCTTTCTTTTTGAGGGACCAGAACTGCTGTTTTCTCTGTCTCTTGCATTTATCCAGTATGGTGACCAAATGTAATTTAAATGACCAGCTATTAATACTACTAATATTTTTTTTCTCTTTTCTCTCCCCAGATCTCCGGAAAACTTTTGAGCAGGAGCCCTTGGGGAAAGAAGTGTCCCTGGAACAAGAGGTCCTGCTCCAATGCCGTCCCCCTGAAGGCATCCCAGTAGCTGAGGTGAGTAGCAGCAGCAGTGTCCTGGCACTTGGACATCTTATCTAAGGACTGATCAGTGGGTAATGGTGCAGTAACTTGCAGCATGGCATGATGGATGGGTGATAATGAAGAGCTGACTGACTACTGCTCACAGACAAAATTGATTGGGAGCTGATTAATGGCTTTGGGTTATGGTACCTGGCTGGACAGAGCTGCGGGCAGTTTGGTTTCAGTTTTTCTTCCCTTTGAAAAATCACAGTTATATCTGGCATCCAAAGGACACATAGCTGGTGGAACATATTAAGACCAGCCTACTATCTTTCCTTTTCCTTTTAAAGAAGAAAAAACATTTCATGTATTCTGAGGCACCTTTCAAGCACAGTATAAAGATGTTTTCATTTTCAGTTTGCCAGGTATTTTCCTCGCATGTGTGTGCACCAGCCTGCCAGTGTGGCAGGAGAGGATATACCATAGTCCAATATTTGCTCCCAAGTAAAGCAGCTTGAGGTTTGGGCAAGTAGAGGATGTGTCTGCCTAGTAATCCATCTTCATGAATTTACCTGCTTTTCCTACTGGCATTTAAGTAAACTGAGAGTAGGTAGCCTGCCCTCCACCTGTAGGAGCCAGCCTGCCCTTCAGCAAAATCTGTGCCTGATGATAGCAGCGAGTGTCCCCTCAAACAGCAACTTCCCTAAGTGTAGTGGTGTCTCCAGCTCACAGAAGGGGAATCTCTGAGTCACAGGGGAGCCTCTGAAATCCTAAATCCGCTGGCTGTTAAGAGAAAAATTGATTGCAAATGACGGTAATTCCCCCATCTGAATTCTCTTCGGTTTTCCTCTACCATACACAAAAGAAACTGTTGCCAATTTGCATTACGATAAATCAGACTGTCATGGCTAAGTAGCAAAGTGGTTGTCACTCAGCAGTGACGGCTGATTTCTCAGGAGATGCAGCTTAAACCGTTACCTCCCCATTTAACCCAAGTTTAGATGTAATCAGAATTGCAGAAACGTGTCCACAAACATCAGAAAGAGTAATTAGAACATTTTTTTCCATTTTGTTGTTCTGTAGCCTGTTTTCTTTATCCTTTAAGATCTCCAAAACTGTAAGGAGTGTTTAGGTCTGTTGAGCCAGCTTGCTGACAACTGTAATATTAATCAGTTGAGTTTCCTCGGGAACTTAGCAGCAGATTTGTATTTTCCTTTCTGATGCTTCTTTGCATCAAATCAACTCGTTGTTACTCTATGACTAGAGTTTTTGCAACGGGATTTGTTGTTCAGGCAGGACAGTGATATTACTGCAGAACTTCATTACTTTTGCTCAAAACAGAGATTAAAGGTGACGGGTAGTTTGTTTTTATGCAGTGTTATAAGCACCTCTGAAATTACAGCAGCCAGGCCAGTTGTCCCTAGGAAAGGTCTGTTATACCCAGTCGTGTGGCTGGGACCCAAACAGCATAATTTTACATGATTTGTGGAATGTGATCTCTGAAAAATTCCTCTGTGAACTGCTGTTATAACACTTGTGCTTTTTCTTGCCTTCCAGTATCCTGCTCATTCTGTCAATAGCTCTTCATGACGGTACATTGACTGGCTCCAAATGTTATTTGTACCATGGTCAGGGCAGACACCAATTAACACTTGGCAGGCTCAGAAATCGTATACTCTCCATTAGACATTCAAAAAAACCGTTCTCAATGTTGGGTTTTTTTCCTCTTCTGACTTTTTAAGTCAGAGGAAGATCAAACACCCAGATTGGACAGGCGCCTAATGCAGCCTCTTTGTAGATTCTTTCCAACACTATTAAAAGAACAAAGACCTGAACACTAATGAATATGAATGCCTTAATGTGACACTTTATTACAGCCACTTGCTGAAACTGGTAAGATAAATTTAAAAAAATGAAAAGATGAAAGGTAACTTGGTAGGTTGGAGGATTACATGATTATTTTAATTTAAAAATGAATGATTCCTTTGTTTAAGACTTCATTTATTTGTTTGGAGAAGTTTCTGATATGATGGTACAGGTAACCAAAAGAAAGGACTGGGGAGAAGTCAGGCAGCAGACTGAGGCTATTTTTCATCTTGTTGCAAGTCTGCTTTGATTCTGGGTAGAGGAGGGTAATGCATAGGCTGCAGCTGTGAGCAGCATTTCCAAATGCTTTCGTAAGCATCTACCTCAGACTCTTCACACTTTGGGCATTGTGTTTTGTTAGGGTTTTTTTTCATTTCCATGCCTCTGAAGTAGTCACTGGATTTAACAACAAAATATATAAAGGAAAGTTTACACTGTGGAATTGTACAAAGCAACTTTCAGTGTAACGTAGTGTAAAGCTGGAGTTAAGAGTCCCAGCATCTTTCCCTTATTTTTTCTCTTTGATTCTATTCTCCCTCTTCATTCTAAGTTGGGGTTTTGGTGGGGGGTTTTTGGTTGGGTTTGGGGTTTTTTCTGGTGTTTCAAAATGGTGGGAACGAGCACACTCAAGGATAAATTCTATCCTCTTTTCAGTATCTAGGGAATTTAGTCCTATCATTCCTGGCATATTTAATTGCAATTAGCCATGTCAAGCTCTTATGGATCAATGCTAGAGCAGATCATGCTATTACTGAAAAGCTGAACTACAAAGCAGCAGACAGTTTCTCCAAAGAGCAAGAAGAACAAAGACAGAGATGGGCAGGTAAAGCTTTTAAGTCAACACTTACCAGTCCCTCAGATCCACTAGTACATGACAAGCACAAGAGTAGTCTCAGGTCATGGACACTAGGAAAAATAATAAACCAAGATCCAAATAGAAGTAGATGTGTTAAAATACAACCAGCCTCATGGCTGATCAAATCAAAATACATCTTGCTTGTTCATTTGGGACAAGGTAAAGAACTGAAGTCTCAGGGAAAACCAGATCAGCTTCTCTGCAGTCATATACCCCTGCCCACCAGCATGGATGGCATCTGCACTGTGACATGCCTCTTCACTCTTAGTTTAATATCCAACATCAAGCTGAACCAGCCTACAGGTTCTGAAACACTGAGGTAAAAGTTTTGGCTTTTCCAGTGCATGGCCAAGACAAGCAGCAGAGGGACCAGCACAGACAAGTGCTGTTACACTGAGGTTTCCACACATAGCTGAGGGGTGAAGCGGCAAATTCACATATTCCTGCTGTGACAAAAAGAAAAAAAAAAAAAAAAGAATGGACATAAAAACAAATAGCACCCTGCCGTAGCTCCATGCTTCTGCCTTTTGCTTTTCCTCAATTGGGAGGAATAGGATAAGGTGTTGAGATAAGCAGTTGGATCCACTAGCCTCATGCTCAGTGGAATTCAGACAGTGGCAGCTCCCCAGGATTAACAGAACCATCCCTTTCAATTTCACTCTTTTCTGTGTGTGGACTTTTCAAACCTAACCTGAGAAGGTAGGAAGGATCCCATCCTATGTCGCTCCAACAGTAATGGCAGAGTTATTAGCAATTAACCCCTTAGTTCATTTAACTTGTTATTTGAAAAATGCCAACATCTCATTGCACATGATAAAATAGTTAGAGACGCTAAGTCACATCAAATTAGCTCATTGGGTTAGGTTATAGATCAAAACACAAATGAGATGTAAGATTGGTTAATATGCCGTAAGCTGCCAGACGAACTTTTGCATTGAAATGTCTGATTTGTGGGGCCTTTAACAGGGGCATAATTGCTTCTTTAATTGTAATTGAGGTGTTTCACAGAGTAGTTTAATTGCAGAACAGGGTGTAGTGCACAGTTTGGTGACCCAGTTGGATTTAAAACTGGATGTGATATTTATCCACATTCATGGCTTTAATTAAGACCTAGAGCAAGGGGGAAAGCACCGCTGAGTCAAGAGGCAGAAGAGGGTGCTTTGCCGAGTCAAGATGACTGTGACATAAGTTTATTCAGCTGCTCCTGCACAGGCAAAAGCTGGTGGAGGCTGGGGACTTTGCCAAATAAGCAGCATCAGGTGGCTGCTCCATCTAATTGATTATTAAGATGACTGCTGTTTGCTTTGTTTCGTGAGAGCCACTTATGTTTTGCGGCAGTTATCCCTTAATTGGGAGTTCTTGTGTATGCATTTCCATGCAGGTGTGGATCGCTGAGACAGTGTTTTATATTCACGGCAGGAAAGTGAGCTTTAAGAGAGACAAGTAGAGGAGTTTGTGGCCACAAATGCTAATTACCTGAAAAACGATGCTGTCTTTTGCAGTGCCTTGCAACATACAACAGAACCACCTTTGGGTGTCAGTGGAAGGAAAAGTGGTGAAGGGAAGGCAGATTTGCATGCAGAAGGAGCACAGCCCAAAATGGACAAGGACTGACCATCCATTTTGCCATGGAAAGCCATGGGGTAAGGTCTGGCAATGCAGACCAGTCCTCCAAAAGCACAGAATTAAGCTCCCCATAATTGTGCCTGGTCACAGAATCATAGAATTAACAAGGTTGGAAAAGACCACAGAGATCATCAAGCCCAACCTGTTACCTATCACCAACCTATTACCCAATACCATCCCATCATTTAAATAATTTCTGTCTCTTTTCATGTACTTTTTATTCCCCAATCTACTGGTGGGTGGTCAGGACACTGTTTTGCAAAACATGAGAGGTAAGTTACAATCTCCTGCTTGAAGGAAAGGTTTGCATTTTGAGTTCTGTGCTTTTCTGGGAAGTACATTGACTACTAGCTTATTAGGTGGCCTTATTTTTACATTTCCTGTCAGTTCATTTCCACAGTGCAGAAACTCATGCCAAGGTGCACAGGTCTTTGTGTAGGACTGAGTTTTTTGAGACCTGAATTTTCTATGGGGTCTATCTCTATACTTTTTCTTTCTAGTGCATTTCCATTGATACCAATGTAAATGAGGGCAGAGTGTGCTCTGAAGTGAATCAACTTGCTGTAGGATTTGATTCAGACAAGGATGATCTGTGGGACTGAAGAACAGTCAGACTTCTAGTTCCTCCAGGAAATATTATAATGGGAGATTTTTCTGTAAGAGCATTTACAAGGAGCTTATACTGTTCTCTACAGCTTGCTTTTTGTGGCAATGAAAGTTCCGAGTTGCTGGATTATTTAACACAGCCTACCTGTCCTCTTCAATCTGTACTTAGAAAGAGCAGTGGGGTTTCTTTTTGGGTTTTGTTTTGGTTTTTGTTTGTTTTTTGTTTGGTTTTTGTGGGTTTTTTTAGTTTTGGAAGATATGCAGCATAGGACACAGCTTTCCTTATCCTGGAGATACTATTCTATATGCCTACAAGATTAGTTCATCAGGCCCTGCTATGACACTGAGTGATTCTTGCTATAACCTACATGCCTTATATTGCCTGAAACATAAGAGATATCTGTGTCAGGGCTTTGCAGCACCCTCAGTCACCTGATGATAGTATCTGCCTTGGTCAGTTCCTCTGACAGTAACTTTTTCAAAAGCAATGCTTACCTCAGACATGAAGAATTGTGATGCTCCCATGATTTCAGGGGGATACTTCCAAAATACAGTCTGCAGAGCACACATTAGCTGTCACTCAAGAGTTTTTTGATCAGGTTTTGCAGGGTTTTGTCAGGAATTTCTAATTCTTCTAGACATGCTTTTCTTGTAACCTGGACAAAATCCATACCCATTTACACCATACAGCCTCATGAAACTGGTAGAAAGAGCTGTCTGTATGACAGTAGGCACTATGCAATTTTCAGGTAGAGCTGTCCTTGGAGACATCCAACCACAGAACTGCAGATATCACTTTGGTAACTCATTTATTGCTGCTTCCAAACAGACCCCTCCCAGCTGCTTTAGGGACTGAAAAGCCAAGTGTCCACGTGGTGCCAAAAGTTCCAGTCAACATGTGAGCTATGAGACTTCAAGTTAAGCCTATCTTTCACATGGGAAAGGAAGCCCAGCAACTTCTGATGGCCACATAGCAGATGCTGTAGTTTTAATTTAATAATGCCATGGTCTCTGTTTGAATTTGAGGCTTTGTGGAATAAAGTTTTCCTTCTGCTGCTACCAGTCTCCCTCAGCCTTTGAAGTTTATACTGTAAGGCTTGACTTCCCAGCTGTGCATAAAGTAAAGCTGAAATGAGTCCGGAGACATCCGGCAGCTGTATGTATACACTGTGTAGATTTTAGTACTCACCAGAAAGCTGGATATATGTGTAATTAAGGGAGTGTTTCCACAGCAGGAACAACAACTCCCTTTATTGTTAGCAGAAACACAATAGCAAAAACTGAACAAAACATCATGCTGGTTTGCATTTGCTGTCTCATTCTCAGTATACATTTTGCAGTCTCATAGCTGTAATTTCAGTTTCTTTGGAGATCACCTTTTTTTATCTTACATGGGTATGAAATCTCTTTCCAGTAAATAGTACATAAAGGACAGCATCCTCTTCAGCACATGGTTGCTGGAATGAAAGTATATATTTGAAACCAAATCCAAAAATCAAATAATATTCTTCAATGAGACACTCAAGTCTCAAGGTACCTGAAATAGCTGCTGACTCAATAGCCTGTATGAAAATTGTTAAGGTTTTTTCAGTCTCACTTGGACGTCTTGTGCCACGTCCAAATCAGTAGTTAATTTGACAAATGCTTTATTCTTACTGGAGTGTGCATATGTGCCCTTACTGTCAATATGGCTTGGGATGCATGTCTGTTGTTACAATTCAGGTGAAGCAGGGTAGCTGTGATTTTCCTGTGGCTGTTGGAGACAATGTGAGCTCAGCAGGGACTGCTGCCAGGTGGGTGATGCTGCTGTGACCAGTTGGCACAGCTGTGGAGAACACCAACCACAATGCCGGCATGGATGGGGGACCAGATGGAAAGCAGTCCTGCTGTGCCAACCAAGCATGGGGAAGGGAGGGGTGCAATGTTCTTGCTTCCCAGAATTACAAATTGCCTTTTATCAAGGCAAGCCTCTTGCTGCTCCCAGCTGTTGTCATCTTGTTTCTTCTGGAGAATTGCACAGAGGGGCTTTGCTTGTGTCGGGAGAGTAGAAAACTTGCTGTTTTCTGCAGGTGCTCCTCGCTCTAAAGATGACTCTAGGGCAGGTTTGCGCAGAGAAGGCAATGAACAACCAGAATCCAGAACTCATACGCTGCTGACTTTGCTCTTGAGATTGTGAGAGATGGCAAGTAATGACTTGTATGATCAGGAGGGCAGGATCTAGATGAGCTTATGTTCCTTTTCCATCCTTGGGTTTCATTTGGAACAGATGTGCTTCTGCTGTACACCAGTTTCTAAAACAGTCACACATAAGCAAGTGTGCCAAGAGACTTAAGTGCCTAGTAATGCTAGTAACTTAGTATGACTAAATTTGTGTCAGCAATTAGCTTCTGTAATAGGTTTTCCTGCGTCTGTAATCGCTCGTGTGATTTATGTTCTCTGTGTTCATTTAGTCTGCATAGAAGCCTGGCTCAGCTTTGCAAGTCTTAGTCTCTGTGTGTGCTGCCTTATTTCATGCTGCTGCTGGAAACATCCTGTGGCAGCACAGATCTGGCTGCAGCTCCTAGGTATAGCTGAGGTTGTGATTGCTTGTTTTCTGTTCTTGCTGATGGTCTTGCTTTTCATGTTGGGTGGCATGTGGCAGCTTCCCTCTGTTAATTAGAACAAATGTGCCAATTATGCTAATGTATCTCCCGATACCAATCAGTGAATGATTAGAGACAACACGTCCCTCTCTCATTGGGGAGCAGGATGATAGAAAGATGCTACAAGGTATGTTGCTGTAAATTACAGCCACCTTGGACCATGCGCTTCCTCAGCCAGTTGCAAGGATGGCTCAGTCTCTTGAAGGCTTGCTTCCCAGACCATTAGCAGCACTGGATGTGCAGATCCAGCGCAACGGCAGGAGCTGTGTGTCTCACTGGTCCACAAGTTGCATCCAGAGTGCTAAGGAGCACTGATCAAAAGATCTGACTTCAGGTGTGTTCCAGCTTCTCTGCATCTGCAGTTTCTGTGAGTCAGGGTTTCATTCACTGCACACACCTCAACTGAGTGGGCTTCTTTTGCTAGTCAGTTTGCAAACATATAATTAAAATACTTTTTTGAAGAGAAAACTAACAAAAAAAAGGGGAGGATTTTGTGTCTGTGTCTGCCTTGTTCTAGGGGTTTGCATATGAGAAAAAACGTTTGCACATTGTTGTAATTTTCCATAGCCATCATCTCCCAGAGGGTGCATTTACCTCATCCTTCATGGCATAATTGTTGCCGATTAAATGATTTCTGTTATGACAAGGAAAAACTGATGCTTTTTCTACATATACATGCAGAACGATGAGTACATTTATCAATAACAGTTGGAGGGACATGGCTGATTTAATTGAATACATACAGCTAGGTACCTGTTCAGGAATAGTTATTATAGCCAGTAAATATACATTCTCAATATTTAGGCAAAAGCAAACATCCACTCTAAAACATCTCCAGAGAGATGAAAAATGAAGGCACAAGAGTGTGATTTGGTATGACCTTGAAGGCAGGTTTTTTTGCACTTTGAAATGTCCCTGGTTATCCTGCTGCTTCTCTGTCCACTCGCCTGCAGGGGTACAGGTTTCTGGCATGTACGTGTCCAGTGCCTCATCTGTCAGGCAACAGAATTAAATTCAGGCAAAGTTTCTGCATTGACTAGATTAACAACCTACTTCAGCGTGGAGGCTGCATCTTGGGGAATGACATGGCATCAAAAGAGATTTTTGCTTTTAACTTCTGTAATAACAGTTTGCATACTTGTCATTCATAAATCACACTGTCTCATTCCACTTTGTTCTCTTCTGTATTTGGCACCTGATCTCTTCCTATTTACATGACAGAACAACCTAGCACTCACCTATTCTCGTTATTTCAAAAAAACAATCTGAATTTTGGAGGTGCTGAGCACTGTGGTTACCTGCACCAGAAAAAATGAGGCCAGTAATAATTGAAGATAAGTACCAACAACAGTCTCGCGTATATGTTGTAGTGTATTTAATTAGCTACCATTTCTGCAAGGACTGAGGAAGAAAACCACTAAAGGGATGTGCTCTTTTTTGTGTTGTTCTACTGATGGCTAAAATGTGTGTGAAAGGGGACTCCTGCTGCTTGTCAAATCATCCATCAGTTCCTCCCTTCAAGATTTGACATTACAGTTTGCAACACTAGCGGGCATCATCAAAACCTGGATGCCAGAAAACTGAATTAGGTAAATTAAAGAGGTATCTTGTAAAAGAGATGAGATTTAGACATGCACACACAGTACTGTCAGAAAAAAAAAACATCCTGTTGTTCTGCAAACTTTCATGGCTAGCAAATTCTGTGACACATTAGGTGAAAAGCCTCTTTTTCTGAAGAGATTTGGTGTAGAGCCAGAGGCGATATACTGAATCATACAGACTGGCTTTTGGTTTGGTTTGGTGTTTTTTTTTTTTTGTTTGGAGTTGTTTTGTTTTTATTGGCAACTTTTGTTTTTATGTTGTCTTGGTGTTTTTGCCAGGAAGATAGGGGATCTAATGTTTACAGCTTTAATTTTGTCTAATCATTTGAGACCCAGAATGAACATGCATGTGTGTTTTTAGTGGAGAGAGAAAGTGTCACAGAATACTGAAAAAAGACAACCATGTGCTTGGGCACAGAGCCTTAAGGGTGCCAAAGGCAAATAGATTATGTGCTCGGATGAGCATACTGGAAACATTTTAGACTAAGTCTTAGACCATGTACACTGTAGTCCTGTCCTTACCAGAAGATTACAGATTAGATTTGAATGTGGTACATACAGAGTTCTGGCAGTGCATGTAGCATCTATTAGGTCTCCCTGACATAAATCTATACTGCATTCTAATAATAGTGACATTAAAACCCAAGAAAGACATTTTGTTTGTGTGAGAGACAGCAGTTAAGTGGCAGCCTACCACTGGTGGAGATAAGCTCCTGGCTTGTTTTTCATTCTTGAATGTATGCAGACTTGACCTGCAGGTGAGGAAGAAGCTAAATATTGCCATTGACTGAACGGGAATCTGTCTGTCTTGATTATACCTCATACCTATTAGGATTCAAGAAAGGAGGAAGAACAAATTTTAGTCATCCTGTCAAGGAAAACCAGGCTATTGACTGAGAGCTTGTATCCTCCATGGTGAAACATGATTGTGATAGTGACAGAAATACAGCCTCCAAAGTTTTATGTCTTTTTCTTCCTTAACTGTTCCTCACAGACACACGTATCCATTTCCACAGCCCTTTTTACATCGCTGAGTTTAAATTATGTGGTATTGACAGTTGTGAGGCTGACACATATTGCAGTGATCTACTGTGGGAAAGAGGGTTTTAAATCAAGCCTTCCTTGGAGCAGTGGCTTTACATTCACTAAGGTGTACATCTTTGGAAGCAGCTCACACCTGATGTACTTCCACCCAAACTGGGGTAGGGGAACTGGAGCTGCTGAAGGGAGGGCTAAAGACAGAGAGTGGGTGGTGGGCACCTATAATCCAGCCGCACATCTGCCAGCACTGGTCTTGGAGCACTGGACTGGCTTTGACCAGGGATGAATTGAGCCCTCTGCATTTAACACCAGAAGAGGTCATTGGTTTTCTCACCATGACCTGGGGCTGTCTGTACAGCTGCCTCAGATGGGGAATCAGGTTTCCTGCTGATTTTGGGGTATATCAGTGCTCGGTTAGTTCCTCAAATGTCTTTGCAAAAGTGAGGTTTGTGAGAGCAGGTTTTGGCTGCTAGCACCTCACGAGTCTGCTGGGTTGATTGTATTTATGGTTTCATCCTTTAATTAAATTCTGGGCACTGGCTGAAGTGATCCAGTGACATGAAGGCCTAGCTTTGATCCATCCAGGACCCAGTCCTGTCCTTCAGAGCACACAGTTCAAATGAAAACGAGCTACTAGATTTCCTGCCAAATTACGTTAGAGTGGCTCACAGTAGTCAGCTGGGATATAACAGGGCAAGGTTTTTTTAGGAAGGCAATAAAGAAAATACTGTCTAGACTAAAAATAATGTATGAATTTATTTATTGTGTGTGTAACCAAGGAAATTATGCTTTATTGAAATAAAATATAGCTTACATGAGTAAAAAATGAGAAATAAGCACTGATGTTCTTGTGATTTCCTGTTTCCTTGGTAACTGTCTCTATTTTGTTTAATATTGGTTGCAGCAAGACAATAACATGTATGTACATGTGAGTGTATGTGTACTTAAAAACATTGGCATTTTTAATTTATTAGTGCGACCTCATGTTAGAGCCAAGGCAAGTACTTACAAGGTTACTACATTATTAACTGCCTAATTAGGCAAGACATAGAAAACGATGGGTGAGATATTTACTGATTTAGCATTTCTGATGTAAGAAAATTTTCTGTTTGTAGATACGGTCCTAAGTTATCACCCTTTCCTTATGCCTTGCCTCAGAATCTGAAAGCATAGAACAGCTATTTTTCTCTGTAGAGTAGCTGGCTGCCCTTGAAAATGCATTGATATTTTCAAGGCAAGGGAAACAGCTGTTGTGTGGACAGGCTGGAAGGAGGGGGACCTGAAGGGATGGGTAGGTATAAAGAGTGTTCTGTGTTTCTGCCCTGGTTTTTTACTTCATTTGGCAACACGCAGCAGGTGAGTCCTCTGTCATGTGCTCATAGCGTTTTCAGGGAGGAACAGTGTAATCACAGATACTGTATCTGTCCGTTGTCACTTAATCCTGACTCACTGCCTCCTCTCTGGCCCTTTGAAACCCCAAGGTGGAGTGGCTGAAGAATGAAGAGGTGATTGATCCCGTAGAAGACCGAAATTTTTACATCACCATTGATCACAACCTCATCATCAAGCAAGCCCGGCTGTCTGATACAGCCAATTACACTTGTGTTGCAAAAAACATTGTGGCCAAAAGGAAAAGCACTACAGCGACTGTGATTGTCTATGGTAAGTGATGCCTTGTCCTGTTGCACGTGGATGGACGCACACTCAAAGCAAGAGGCGGGGTGGGAGGGGGCGCAAAACGCCTGTATGCAACTTTAGCTGCAGTCAGCCTCCAGCTGGGCTGTCTGTGCTGCCTGTTGGCTTGCAGCCATATGCAGGGACTGCATATGAAAATATCAGAAGTACAGGTCTGATGGCTTGGCTTATTGGTGACAAGCCCTGGTGTTAAAGGAGGAACAGGCACCTACACAAACAGCCAATTGCCTCATTAAAGAGAAGGCGGTTGTTCCCCTTGCCACAACACACCAGCTGGATACAGCAAGGAGCCACCAGGGCTTTGGCTGGGGAGCCACCTTGCATTTGGCTGGGGAAGGGCCACATGAGATGCCCTCCTAGGGTCTCTTCCAGCCTGTATTGCACTGCAGCTCTGCCCCACAAGGTTGAGCCCTTGCTCCTGCAGTGTTTTCCCCTAAGTGCATCCCAGGTGGGGATATCCACCAGAACAAAACCTGCTCTGATAATGTGCCAGCTGACTGAACTGGTGTTCCTTACAATCAGCTTAATTATAGGATAGACAAGTAGGAAAAAATCCCTATGATTATCCCTAATATTCATTTCATATTCAGGGTAGCAGTTAGATTTAATTGTAAGCAGTTGCTTCCCTGAAGTTACAATGAGGGCCTTTTAGTTCAGTTTTCATAGAAAACTGACTGAATTGAGTTGATTAGCAGTGGTTGTGATATTGAGGGATGGACCATGCAAGAGCTCCATGTTTTGTAACTGTGATGAATGCAGAAACATAAAGATGTAGGCAACTCTTCCTCATACATATACAGGATTTCTTTCAACTGTGCATTCAAGAGACATATGTGTAGAGAAACAGGCATTTTTATGGGGTTTGTTACCAGGCTGCTTAAGGGTTGTATCATATCACAAACATTTGTGTTTAGGGAATCTGAGCAGTTGGTATGTTATTTGTACTGTGACGGCAACATTGTTATTTAGAGCAGCACAGCTCCTTCTTCATCCATCCATCTATCCCAGAAACTGAGGTGGATGAAAAGGACAGTCAGAATTAATATCTTCATAGAGATAAATGTGTTCCCAAAGTCCAATTTAAGAAAAATACATTTAGTGTTTTTTCACTTTGAACAGCTTAAATATCTGTTAGGGATATGCTGGGGCACTCATGTGCACCAGCTATGTCCATAAAGGGGTGAAATTGTCCTGACATCCTGAAATCACCTTGAAAGAAAGGAAAAGAAAATTATCAATATCTAATCAAAGCACGGGGTTGTCTCAGCATACACAAGTGATGGGTGCATCTGAGCATGAGCAGGAGTGCAGGTTATTTCCCTTTGGAAAATGATGTCGCTTTCAGAGCATAAGCTTCTGGATGTCAGAGCTGCATGTGCTCCACTAGGTACTGAAGACTAGATCAGGTCAATTTTCAAGATAAGATTAGTCACCTAATGTGACTAAAGTCATTGAATGGTGTTCTTCATTTGGCATCAGCATTTCTTACACTTTTACAGTGACTTCTGGCATACATTTGATATGTTGGAGACATGAGCTTGTGTCTGTGCAGTGCAGCTTCTCATGTTGTTCCCAGCCATCACTTGTGACCACAGTTGGAGGCAGCATGGCACAACCAGAGGTGCCTTTAGGCTGACCAAGCTGGTCTGCTTATGCAATCATACTCTTTTCTCTTGCTTTTCAGTGAACGGTGGCTGGTCAACCTGGACTGAGTGGTCAGTGTGTAACAGTCGCTGTGGGAGAGGCTTTCAGAAGCGCACGAGGACCTGCACCAATCCTGCCCCACTCAACGGTGGTGCCTTCTGCGAGGGCCAGAGCGTTCAGAAAATAGCTTGCACCACTCTGTGTCCAGGTTCAGTATGAGCAGCTCACAGCCCTAGATAAAGTGTTTGTCATCAGTCATTTCAGGAGAACACTATTAGTTACAAAAGCCTGCCTCTCATTATTCATAAACCAACATTTCAGGGAATGAATACAAAATTGTATTATATAAGTAGATAAAATAGTGAGCACATCATATTAAGCAGCATGGGTTTCAGCCCTACTTTTGCATGCTGCTTGCACCAATATCTCAGCCATCATAAGTCAGGGGATTTGGGGAGCATTCAGAGCTTCAAATTGTAGGAGATAATGGTTGAAAGCTCTGGAAAAAGATTGGAATTTGAATATAGAAAGCAACTGTGATGTAAATATATTTGCAATGTCTGTTCAGTCCAGCTGTCTCAGCAACTGAAGCATCTGGGATGTGGATGTTAAATTTGAGGCACATGTTTACCTGACTTCAAATACAAAGACATTTATGCTGGAAAGATATGTGTAACCATACTTTTAAAAGGTATTCAAACATAAACTTCTGAAAAATACAAAATTGCTTCGGGTCACACAAGGTAGTTCGTACTTTCCTGTGACAAAGTTCTGCCATCTGTCCTATTGACAAGTAGTTTCCTGCTTCTACAAACCCACTCAAGTTGAAGTCAGTAAGGTCATCTTCAGTGTGTTAAGTTTGGCCATCCAGCTCTGTCACTGGAACAATTTCAAATTTTGTTCTTCAGCTGTTCAATTTAGTGCTTTTGAAAATCATTTGCAGGATTCCTGATTCTGCTCATGTGAAATAGATTGGTGCCTCTAGGTATTTCTTATAATAGGGAATATTTCTTCCTACTAAAGAAGAATATCTTGACAAGTTTAGCCTCTGTGTTAAAAAATACCAAAAAATAAAGTAAAATCACAGATTCCTGACTCGTTGCTTGTACACTGTGAGCACAGATAAACTGGTTAGAAATTTATATAAAGAGGAAGAAAGACCAGAAATGGGGTCGGAGCAGAGAGAAAGGAGAGGTGGACATGAATGCACATTTACAGGACAGAAGTAGAACTTACAGAAGAGCAGGCTGATGATCCATCTGCCTTGCCAGGGATGGCCAGGAGTTCCAGACTGGCTTTTTGCCAACAGGTGCATTGCTCTCATTTGGTCTCACTTTTTTGTGCCCCCTAACAAGTTTTTTTTCCTTGTCTCAGTGGATGGCAAGTGGACATCCTGGAGCAAGTGGTCCACTTGTGGCACGGAGTGTACCCACTGGCGCCGGAGGGAATGCACGGCCCCGGCCCCAAAGAATGGGGGAAAGGACTGCGAGGGGCTGGTGCTGCAGTCCAAGAACTGCACCGATGGGCTCTGCATGCAGGGTAAGTGCTTCTGTGACATCTCCAGACCTGAGATGTATGTGGGCACAGCAAAATCTGAAATAGCTGCAGATAAGCATCCATGACCTAAAGTCACAGAACCATTTGTAGAAGAAATGAGTTAATCCAGTTCTCAGTAGTCTAGGCACCCCACTCTTCTTGCCTGAATATGGCTGTAATGCTGTACAAGGCATATGGAAGTGAACAGTGAAGAATTAGAACAAGTCATAACAGAACTTTCTCTTCACTGACCTCCCTACCAAACCTCCTCTCTATAGTGGCTCAGTATCTGTCCAGAGAAGCTTGGAGTGGCCCTTACAGCAATGCAAATGGAAAATAGAACATTTAGGGCAAAGTCAGCCTTTTCTGAAGAGTAAATCTGGCCAAGCAGATCAGCTTGTGCCTTATTAATATCAGGAATGGTAGCTGCACATGCTTTTATGTAAAATAGTTATGCGCTTTTTTGAATTTCAAGTGTCCTGTGGTAGAAAGAAGTAGTCTGTATCTATGTAGTGTCAATGCAAACTTTATATATAGTCGTCAGCATGTTGCTGCCTCATGAAGATCCGCTGTAGCACTGGTCTATTCTGTCCGCATCTATTCACACCATGGTCTGGCCTTTATGACTAGTAGGAGNAAGCAGGTTTTAGGTGTGATTCTGACATATACTGATGAACAATTAGTCTACCCTGCACCCCATCCCTTCTCAAAAATGAAGTCTTCTCTGGTCTGCTGGTGCATCAAAACTCCCTTTCACATTTCAACAGCGCAATAACCTGAGCCAAAATCCTCACATACACATCTCCCCTGTTCCTTCATCCTGTCTCTCCAGAGTATTTCTTTGTCAAACCTCAGCTCTCTGTTGTCCAAAGAGTTCTGGCTGTAACTATCCAGTTATCTGTGTATCCAGATCATAAAATGCTTTGAGTTCTCTCATAAAAAAGGAGTCAAGAATTTTTGTTCTCTGAGGCACGTTACTTTTGACTGAAATAGTCACAATAACAGAAAAGTGACACTACTAGCTAATAATTAGGTCTGCTCCTTGAATAAGTGCTATATAAGATGGCAACTGTGCTGGCAGTGATTTCTGAGGTACAGCATGGCCACTTGCTCTGAGGTTTCCAAGACTGAAAAATAGTGTGGTCAATGTGGTTCATACAAACGCTTCCATCATGTTAAATACTATTAGTCAATGTCAGCAGCCTATAAAGCTGTAATCCTTCAAAACGTTTGTTTTTGTGGGAGAAATGGAAAGGTGAAATTCAGAGCTCCTCTTTTTTTAGCTTCTAAAGATAGAAAAAAAGTAAAAATCCACCCGTGTCTTACTGTATAACACTGTGACTTTCATTGTGGGGAAGCTAGCGTACTCCTAGCTCCAGCACTGTTAATAAGTCATTATGATAAATTAGGAAGAAAAGATACATTTCCCCATACAGAAGAGCTCTTCACTCTCAGATTATATTTAGACAGGTGTATGTCATCTTTGTGTATGTGCATAAAGAGAGCCATTTAAGCAGAAATCTTGTGGATATAATAGTACAGCAGAATAAAAGCCCTGTAGGGATCTCATTTATCTGTTGATGGTGTATTGCATTTTATTTGTGAAAGTGGATGCTGTGTATAAAGCAAAGGTCTTCAGCAGGAGAGAGGGTGAAACTGTTGTGAATCCTATTCCGCTTCATATATATGTATATAAAAAATGATAATGAAAAATATGCAGTCACATAATCACCTGCTTAGCTCCAGGGGCCGTGATAATCCTTCAGTGTTGGAATTTAATGGCAGTGTTTTAATGGTGCCTTTATACTCGCAGGGTTTCATATACCTGTAAAACTTACAGTCCTGCTTCCTGATCCATCACTACTGAGAAGATTGATTTGCCATACTTGGTGGCAGTGTGCCTGCTGCTCTCTCTCTCTCACCCTCTCTTTATTTCTCCTTCTCAGATTAGGCAAAATCAATCTGAATACTTACATTTTTGCCCATGTGGATTTAGATTCATAGAAAATCTGCCTGCTGAGCCAGGAAGACACACAGGACTCCTTTCACTCCTAAAACAACATTCCTCTTTCTGTGTTATTTGTGGCTTTTTGGGTCTGTCCTGGAACTGGCATTTCTCCTAGACTGGAAACCTGTGGATCCACAGCAGACTTTTCAAATGCTTTCATGCCACTGGGTCTGGCATGGCATATGTAGCATGGAGGCAGCTACAACCACATTTTTCCTGTGGTCATAACCTTCTGGGAGGCCAGCTGCTTACCTCCACTGTAGTCAAATGCTGTTCCTAGATGCCCTGGTGCTGCCTCCTTGCTTTCAGTCTTTAGTGATAGCTTGATGGTTGACACTGTGGATTTAGTTGAGGTCAAAGGATTAGTAGACAGACCCTCTTACAAGGAGTCATCAGCCCGTTGCTTTGACAAAAACTCACTTGTAAATATATGTCTCTATATAGCTGCACATAAAAGATATCCTGAAAACTGCTGCATTGAATGAGTCTAATTTACAAGCCCTTTCTCTTCCAGTCTATTATTCACTTCAGTAGCATCAGTTGGATAAATCAATAAACTCTTTCATCGGACTGCTCCTGGTTCAGCAAAGAGCAGAAGTCTGCATCACTATTGATTTCTGTGGGGATAAAAACTGTGGAGCTTTCTGCATCCCTTCTAATTACAGTATTTTACACCCAAAGCTCTAGTCTGTGCTTACCACTAACTGTGGCATTTCTCATGAAACTCTGTTGTCACATTTATTCAGGCTAATGATCTTGCTAGTATACACATACACTCCCCTATCCGGTAGTTAGTATTTTTCTGTTAGCATGAAGGGATGAACAGTCATTAAACTAGAGAGCCTGCAGAGAGACAGCAGGCTGAATCGAAGAGGAAAAGCAGATGTAGTAAAAATTTAGGGTGGTCATTGCTATTTTAAGTTTCCAAATACACAATACTGCCTAGCAGGTCCCATTATAACAATTTCATAATTCCCATAATAGCATTAATATGATCCTCTGGAACAAAATATGCTGTAGGTGTAAGAAGAATTGGCTGGTTACCACCTACGCTAGTTGCATTATTGCCTCCATAGTTGCGTTATTTCCCATTTGATGTATGAGTACTGTGGTAAATACTTCAGTGTAAGGAACAACACTTTTAAAGGCACGCACTGCATCTCACAGGGAATTGTTATAAACCGAAGCACTACAATTAGCCCTTCACTCATCCCACCTAATGACTTTGGTGGGTGTTCTGTGTGGGTAATAAGAAAGCAAAGCACTCCCCTTCTGGTTCAAACATCAGCACAAGTCGTTCCCTTCACTAGATCATAAATATTTTTAAGGCAACATGCAAAGAAAACTGTTTGGCTGGACTCAGTCTGGAATGACTGCTAGATCATTTGTAAGGCACAAAGCAGATGTTGCAGGCCAAGTGCTTCTTTGCATTATATTACTAAAATGCTGCTGGTAGTCAGGAAGAGGTGGACCCTATTAGGAGACTTAGCTGTGCTGCATGGTTATGTTGAAGTATTATTACCTGAGCTGTGACATGCAGCTGTCATGCTCAGAGCCTGTCACCTATATTCTATCTGCTGAGGATCTGAAGTGACAGTGTTCAGATCTATATTGTCCCTGTCCTGAATGAATAACTACAGCAAGTCTGTAGGCGTGAGGTTGATGTCTGATGGGCTTTTGGTCTTCTGAAATCATGCATGGGATGAGCAGGGTTGCCGCTAGCAGAGTCAGGAAGACAACCAGCGTCCTTTTTTAAGCTCACTCTTGGCTTTAGTCAAGAACTGTGGCTTTTCATAGAAGGATGGCTAAGCTGTGCTTTCAATTTTTTTCCAAAATACAGGGCTAACTGTCTTACAGCAACAAGCAAGACAATGCTGAAGCACATACAGTTGCTTCAAGACTATGGATTATATAGTTACATAAATAGTACTGTTTCTCTGACTAGTAAAATTGTTTATTTTATACAGTCTCACAATATGGAATAGAGATCCCCCACTGAATAGGGCCAAAAGAAAATTTCCATTTGTGACTCATTGCCAAGTGTCATCAAATTTAGTATCGACTTTTCCTTTGTTGCTTGTGCATGGAAAGACTAAGATGTGCTACTGTCATTTGAAGAATGGAAAAAAAGATTCAAAATATTTGCATGTGTTGTTACAAACAATACTCTGGACTAACTCTTCGATCACTTTGGTTCTCTCCCTGCATGTAGCTGAACTACTTGGAAACTCAAACAGCAGATGCACCACTTGAGAGAAAGACACCTATACTATGACGATGTTATTATCAGACTAGTAATTCCATTCCTTGTTAAAAAAAGGCTGCCTACTACTCAAGGGTGAATTGATGTGAAATGGTGACGGCAAATCTGTATTTGCTGAATGCTCTGAAATCCTCATCTGAAAGGCAGTATGAAGTTCATAAGGTTCCCTCTTGTAATGATAGTGCCTAAGCAAGTGAAAAAGATGCAGTTTATCCTGCTTATATGTGAAATAGCTAACTGCTGCGCTTTTCCAGTCTTATCTTTGTTTATACACAGATCTTGAGTAGAAAGCAAGGTTACCCTGATACTAGCATCTCTTTCTTCCCAAAACACTTATATTCTGCACATGACTTGCTTGTTTAATGTAACATGTCAGAACCTCTGATGGAATAATTACTTATTTCCCTTTTTGGCTTGATTTGAAAGCAGGCATTCAGGGAAGAATTACAAGGCAGAGTAGCTTGATGGGGACCACAGGTCCACGAGAGCAGTTTAGTTTGCAAAGAACAGGGGAATGTTTTCCAAACTCCAGAAGGTAAGCAGAATTCTCTCAAGGGAGACTGCAATAGAAGCCCATGTTTGCAGAGGAATGAAATAAAACCTTTCATTAAGAGCACACAGGTCAAGAGAGAACTTCTAATATGTTCAGTCAGTCAGCATAATGACATAACAACCTGGCCTGTTTCAACTTTGTAGGGGCGGCTCATTCATTTGAAGAAGGGATCTCATTTGTTTCTAGTTTTCCATAATATTGTTGTTTAATATGACTAAAGAGATGGGTTACTCTGTTTTCAACCCAACTACTAGGTAATCATGTAGTAACCAAGGGAGTTTATCCATACATCTCAAAATTATGACTCATATCCATACATCTCAGAATTATGACTCATCTTTATTTTATTGTGACAACATGAGAAATCCTTGGTTGAGAGGCATCCACACTCCACTGCACCCTCTGCAAATGAGAGCTCTTGTCTAGAAGACCAACTGCTCAAAGCAGATAGAAGTGTTGAGAGGAAATGGAAGTGCAGAGCCGCAGGCAGAACCCAGGGCACTGAAATCACTGTGTCTTAACTCCAGTCAATTTAGAAAGAACCACCTCCGCATTATTTTTAATGAAAGGCAAGTGCTGTAAGATCTCTGTTTTCAAATATCTGAGCTAATTAAAAAACACTATAGCCATGCAGAGAGGAGAAAAAACTCAACCTTGTCCATCTATACTTTTCGTTCTTCTTAATCCTCTTAGGTTTTCTTTTATTCTTCCTATTCCTCTGCACATTAAAAAATTCAAAAAGTTACTGAGAGAGATGAAAGAAAAATGCAAATCTTATGATGAAGTCCAACTGATATATTGATTTAATTGTAGAAGAAAACCACCCCATACAGTGGTAATATCTTATTTTTCAGTAGTTTATATTTTTCTTATCATATACAAAAGTGGGTATATGTTATGATTCTTGCTTTTCTGTCAGGATGTCAGACAGAATAAAATTACATGAGTATCCCAAGGCTCATCAAGGAGTAAGTGAAAGGATCAGAAGTAAAACTCAGTGCTCTCTATTTCCATATCTGGACTAACAAAATTATTGGCAGCAGCCTTAGATGAGTAGTCTTTTTGGGAAAGGAAGTTTGTATCACTTGGGAAGCAAAAATTGAGCTGATCAGCTGATTCTGGAGTATCTGGGATGTTTTGAGATTATGGACTTCATACATGTGAGCTTACAAACCTGCCAAAGATTTTGATACCTGTTCTATGCTTTCTGGAAGCCTTTATTGCCAGCATTCTTAACAGTTCTGATCCACTTGCCTAGATCCTCTTCCAATTGTCCCTTCCTTCATCTAATTGTTTGCCATTGTCCTTTCTTCAGTGTTGGCCCATGTCCTTATTTCAGCTCTTATCCTGCTACAACTGCAATATAAAGTGAACTCCAGGAAGTCTATTTAGCATTCTGTTATTGCAAGAGAGGAATTGGCAAATACACAATCTAGCAAATTGCAATGCTAAGCGTGTGTTTACTTTTGCTGTCAAACATGCATAACAAACGTGATGTTAAGGTTCTGTGCTTCTAAGATACTAAAGGCTGACACAAGATTTAACCTAAAGGTCAAAGTCCTTAACTGTAAAAGATTGCATAATGTCAAACTTGGATATTTTAATCCACATCAAATCTTAGCAACAAGTCATCCTTCTCTTCTATCTTCCTCTGTTCCCATATAGATGACATGCATGTTTAAACTCAGGCAAGACCTTTCTAATGTTAACAAAATGTCAGCATCTAATTTTAAATGAAAACATAATTGCAGTCTTAATTATAGACTATCATAAAATCCTGTTCAAGGAGAGAACAAGAGAGTCTCCCCATTTAACTTGCCCACTCAGGAAAGATCTGAGATAATAACCAGGTAAATAAACAGTCACAATACCTCAAGTTCCCTGTTTATTAGCCCATCCTGACCATGCCAATAATTAGTCCTTGAGAAGGAAAATAAATTGCTGTGCCTTATCTCTGGAATGCCTGATATCATATCTGACCTTCAGCATCATTACTACAGACATGAAGGTCTTTCTTTAGAATAGAAAATGTAAAAAAGAGCTGGGCACATTCTGTCTGAATGTTTTTGCAGCCCCAAGGACTTTGTTGTTGCGGGATTTGGTTTTTTTTTAATGTTTAACCACCTCAAGTAAGGTACAACATGTAACATCTTCTTGGTTTTGTGGCAGATTTCCTGGGAAATAGCAAGAGAGATAAAACATTAGTAGCAGTTACAAGTCAAATATTATTGTTCATATTTCTCCTATGGTAAACGTGCATTAGCAACATGCCAAGTGAACATGAAGCCTCATCACTAAACAGTTAGAATATGGGGTTTACTCTAAATTTATTCTTGTACCATTAACTTTGCCCTCTTGTACAAAAGAAAGTACTGGAAGCCTGTGCAGCCTCTGGACAGTAGAACTTGCACAAAGCAATTTTAAACTCCTGAATGTCAAATTAAATCTCCTAAATTCCTTCTCCTAAAATGAGCATATATGATGTGCTTGTCCATCATATATGGAAACTAGATGGACTAGATGGAAGCCTATAGCATTGCAATGCATCTGCATGGACATTTTGAAAGCCCTTGGAAGCCTTTTTTGAAACCTTTGATCCTTCATACACTGTATTGATCACCTAGAATTTTCTTTAAAAATAATGAAGAAACTCAACCAAGCTGGTGACGGCTGTAGGACATATGACTTTTTTTCTTTGTCACAAATCCTGTCTATAGTGGAATTGAGAAGGTAGAATTACGAATGTCTCTTCCCATGAGTGCAAAAAAAAATCTGAAATTGGTCTGATTTTGAATTGCAAATGCCATTTTATAGAAAAAAGGTGATAAGCTGAATTCGTTTGGAAACATCAATATATGGTTGTTTGGTTGGTTGGGGGAGTTTTTTACCCACTGAGTTCATTTGAACTCAAAAATCAACAAGAAAAACGTTGTTAGGGTTCTTAATCGAATTTTATTCAAACTTCTCAGAGTAATTTCTGAGACTGAGACTGATTATAGAAAATTCCAGCAATATCTCAAGATTCTATATAAAATTCTGAGCTACTGGAGCTTGGCAAAAGAGGAGGATAATTAATGCTGAAAGAAGACTTCATCTTGGGAAGTAAGAGCAGAAGCAATTGAGTGCATGTTGTTTGGGACTGGTACGAAAAAGTTACCAGCCTGCTGGCTTTGAGTTATCAAATACTGGAATTCATTTGATGTATATATATCAGAGCAAAACAAAGGGTTGTTTTAGTAAAATCTCATGACACAATGTATACACCACACACCTACTTTAAACCACCTAAGAACTGCTTCCTTCAAATTTCTCACATTTACATGTGAGAATGAATCTCTGTTGATCTATCATAGCTCTGTGGTTCAGAGCCTGTTGTGAACAAGAGCTTATTCCTACTTCAGTGTTGCTACACTGGATAAAGCCATCAGAGCAGAGAAAGAAAGGCAGCTGTCGAATGTGTGCTGCCTTCTTTTCTCATAGGGCATTGACTTTGGAGCCAAACAGGAGAAAAGTGCTGTTAACATATTATGCTTAACCTGTTGAGTTCTTTGCAACAGGATGTTAGTGAGACATGTCATGTGGCTAGGCTTTCAGAAGGGCCGTGAAATTACATGACCTCAGCTCTTTTTTAAACTGCTACAGAGAGGGTAGAGAGAGTTTATAGATTAGAAGCAAATGGTGCTGGATTAAAATATGAATCATTAAATAAACTGGCAGTTATGGTGTTTTTATTAAATCAAAGTGCATGTCTCCAATTATCACTGATTTTGATACAGCCTCAGACTCTGTATCATTAACTGTGACCTCAGCAGCTAATGGTATAAAACTATTTCTTGAAGGATAATTTCAAATATTTTTGTAAATATGACCCAAACTGTATAAGCACTAGTAAATAAGTGCCCAAAAAGATCATCTTCAGCTACTTCACCGTCTTACCTAAATAGCTGATGGAAAGAGGGAAAATACACAGCAAAAGTACAAACTGAAAACCGGGAATTTTTCTCTAAAGTGAATATTTTATTTTCTGCAAGTAACAGGGGAAAATATTTTCATAATCTGATCAATTGACTCTAAAATTGATACCCATTAATACAAATTCAGCATGACTAGAAAGCTAGCAAAATCTATTAAGGATCAAAAAGGGGAGCCAGTTACAAAGTTCTTCCTGCATGAAACCATGACCTAGTGCTCTATACTTCTGGGATAAAAGTTATCTTTGAAACATGCCAGTTCAGAAGCCAAGGCAGTATATTCCCATGGCTTTCTAGGTAAAATCAAACATGGGATTTCTGAATGGCCGGGGTCATAATACTGAATTCCCAGGCTGAGCACTATGTGTGTGTGTATGCTTAGGAAGAAAGAGAACTTAGAAAAGTTGTTTTGGTGACTCTTTTATGACATTCTGTTAAATGTCATTATGAAAGGAGTCATCATGATAATCTCTGCACAATTATCTTTCAGAGGTTTGAGATTGTCCATTTCCAAATGCTTTATTTTACCTCAACTCAGCAGAAGGTTTATCCACTCCTCCCAAAGCAAATTGCAGCAGAAGAATTCATGCTGTAGAAACGGTCAGCCTGCTTGTTTGTCAAAGCTAAGCCCAAAGCAGATGAATTCACACATTCAGGTACGCTGAAGGCCATTCAGCAACAGAGACCTGCCGTTGTGTCTCCTGTGGCCTCTGGCACAAATGTATTTCCAGAAGGTCAGAACAAGACATGTGGAACTAGAATGCTCAGGCTAGACTTCAATGTTTGGGGATCATCTGCCTTCACAAGCTGCACCGAACTAATTAAATGAGCTTCACAATCTATTTAGTTAAATGGTCACAATTTCCCAAATCAGTGCCAAATGTGACTGATGCTTAAATTGAGTTAAACTAAATTGATAAAAAGCCTGCTGTAGTCTTTTCTGTGTACCAACACTGAGTTGGTTTATTTTTCTAGTACAATCTGGCATATTCACCTTTCTTCACTCTTCCCAATGCGTTGCTTAAATTGCTATTCTCATGCTTTCTAGAAAGAAAATAGCCATTGTCTACATAAAGCACCTTTGTAATGATACATCTGCATTTGTACAAAAGATTTTTGCTGGCATAATTAATTTAGTTTTAAAAAGACCACTCTTAAAACTTAATAGAACACTTCTATAGGGACAAAAAATTTAGGTTTTTAAACCTAAATTGGAATATAAAGTAGAATGCATGGAGAAACATCAGCTTAACTAAAGGCTTTTAATGAATGCCTTTACCATGCAATTACAGTGGTCTGATTTCTATGTATTAACCTGAGTCTCCCACTAATTCTGCAGCTATGACATAGGGTGAGGGACTTGTACAACAAGGGCAACAAATACCTACTTTTGGTGAGCCTCTAAGAACCTCAAACAGTAGGCACAATGCAAGTGTAAAGTATGATTATTACTATTTTTACACAACAAAATAGCAAAAGCACCTTTGAAAATACACATTTCCCAATGAGCTGTAGGAGGAAGGTTAAATTACTTTTCTCAAAGAAAGTAGCTCACTGTGAAACCAGCTGTTCTGAGTTTGAGCCAAGAGACTCAGCAGTCTTCCCAGAGTCAAACCCACCAGCACCTTTCTAAATTCACCTTCTTTAAAAATGTAGGTCATCCTGGTAGAAGTCCCTTAGGTATTTGCCAAACAGTGCTGTTAACACAAAAAGAAAAAAAAAGAAAAAAAAAGAAAAAAAAAAAAGAAAAAAAAAAGAAGAAAGAAACCACAAGAAAAAAACCCTCTTTTCACTGCAATTATTTCAGTTACTAATCCCAGCAGGTTTGTATCCTTATCTGATGAAAATATTCATATTTCATTGTTTGAAGGCATAGTCAGAGGGACTGGTGTGACAATTAGCTTTCTATAGAAGAACCTGTGCCCTCATGCTGGGATCATGGCAATTGAGCCTGCCTCCTGCCCGTCACTAGTGCACGGCTGCAAGTCTTACCACTGCCACTGCAATGTCCACACCCTTTTGGAAGAGTGAAAAGGAGTGCTTAAAAATTTTGTTCTAAAAGTCCTGCTCAAGTGACAGAAGCAGTCTGTAGATGCCATGTTTGAGTGATCTGCGATAGACGTGCTTAATTTGCAAGGGAGAATGGAGGTGGTGTTTGACCAGTGAATGCATGGGGTTGCCAGCTTGGAAACCCAGGTAAGGTCTCCACTAGCTTCAGCCAGGGGGAGCCTGCCCAATATTCTGTGAGCAGACAGGGTTGTGTGACCACCACAGCCTAGTTTGTATTGTGCCATCACCCCAACAAGGACTTTACATCCAGCACAAGTGGCCACCTATCCATCTACAGCCAGGTGGATCAACTGTAACTCCTGGCCCTCAGCAAAAAAACTGGCACACCTATGACTCGGAAACATGGTGTCTCATTCAGAAGCCCATAACCTTTCCACCTCTGCCATGCTTTCCTTCTATGTAAAAAACATATTTCAGGCTGAAAATGTGTCCTCACTGACACTTGTACAAGCCAGGCTCTTTGCATGGAAGCAGTTGGAGTAGGGTACCTGGTTCAATTTGCAGTACATGCAGAAGAATAAAATTAAGATCATTTTACATATTGGTTTGTGAGGCTAATAAAAGCAGCAAGCAGTATTCTCACCTCTTCCTCCTGTTTCAACAAATGCACATTTGAATATGTACACAAAACATTTCTGAATAAGAAATTGGTACTATTCTTATGTAGTTGCAAGGATGCTCTCCATAGTTATCACTAAGAAAATCTATGCCAACTTGTAAGACACAAGTATGTTTTTGGGACAAACAGGGTCTGTGTAGAGGTTGCAGTGAGGTAAACTTTTTTTAGAATATTTGAGGACCATACTTGTTTACTTTGCTGAAAAAAAATATTTTCCTGTGAGGAAAGAATGCTTTCAGTAACAACACGGCTAATCCAGGTGGTGCCATCTTTTGTTCCTTTTGAGTGTCAGTTGCTGGACCACTTCAGGTATGTCAGAAATGATACACAACCTTGAAAATGTTGATGAGCAAAACAAAACTTACTAGCTGAAATGCAATGTAAGGAGAGAGCCTTTTCAGCTCTGCTCAGGTGAGCTGAAGTTCTGTGGGTGATGCAGAGTCAGGGGATGTGTGCTGCCCCATGCCAGCTCCCCTGCGAACATGCCGGGGCCAAAGGAGTGCAGCTTTCCCAGTGGATTTGAGTATGAGGCAAAAAGGCATGTAGAGATGCATCCAGCTAAATGCAACTTTGTCCTTGTATTTCCTGCTGCGTGCCTCTTGGTCTCTCTAGAGCAGCTCTAGCCTGCTGTTCTGTAAGGCCTGCAGAAAGAATAGACAAACCCTATCTCTTATTTATCCATTCTGAAATACAGCTGTTAATTGTGTTATGATTTTGTCAATACACGGTGCATGCAAAGATTTCAAATAAGTAATGTTCTGACCTCAGGGCCCTTATTGATTTTGTAATAATTTCAAAGAGAAGCCACCCAGTCTACTGTTTGCTGACAAATTCTTTGCTCCCTAAGGAATTTCTATTGAACATGTATTAAAGACAGGATAAAATAATTCCAAAGAAATGCAGAGAGAGGACTTTATGCTTAGACTCTGCTCAGTGAATGGATATTTAACCTCTGACCAGTGACAACAGGTCTACTTTAGCTCTATTAGATCAACAGCAAACTATTATAATTAAATATAAAAACTGTTTAGAGCCTCACCGAACATGTCCTGGGAATTAAAACATATGGCAGGGATAGGGATAAAAAGACTTTCCATATGCTAATGACCCTTGATGTCTGAAATAAATTAGATCCATTAGAGTTTATGCTCAATAAAAGAAAGACTTTAAGCACTCCAAAGTTAGTGACTCGAGACCGATTTTGGCTTAGAAATTCAATCTGTCTGCTTATTAATTCTTAGTAAGGCTCTGGAGGAGACAGGGGATACAAAATCATAATTCTGTGTTGTATCGGAATTTTAAAGTGCCATCAGTTTCTTTTCCTTTTTTCTTTTAATGAAACTATTTTTCATGCTTCACTTTTTTGTTCTCCTCATTTGATTTTGTTCCCATTTTTGTTTAATTTCTTTCTTTTTAAGGTTTCATTTATCCCATTTCAACTGAACAGAGAACCCAGAATGAATATGGATTTTCTTGTAAGTTTAATGTTTGGTTTTATGTTTGTGGATGCTACTTTGATGCTGTTCCTTGAGTCAAGCTTTACTGTTAGGCCGGCTCTGTGTGACTAGGCAAAGATGGACCTGTTTGGCAGAGTAAGTGACATGCTGCTTGCTCTGCAGCAGTCACAGTGTTTTGCTGTCTGAAGGTTAACACAGAACAATAAGGGCCCCTATGCATGAAAGAAATGGATGCTGTCTCCATGAAGGAAATGGAAAAAGCTGCTGCCTCAGAGGCCAAGACTAGAGAGAATGAACCACCTTCTCATTAAAATTTCCTTAGGAAATGGAAGAAATGTGGTGGAAGGGTAGCTTTTCTTTGAGGCAGAACTCAAGAGATCTGCTTCTTGAACTGCTGAGTTAAAAATGGGTTGTTGGTAAATTGAAGGTCTGATAGCCAGGAGCTTGTGGAGATCGATCAGTCGCTTTCTACATCCGCCAGCTCTCACCTTTGCAGCTGGAGGGCAGCTTGGCTTAAGTGGCTAAAAGAAATAAAGTAAAATAAAAGTGATTTCCCATGTTTCTAACTAACAAAAATGGGGTACTAAAAAGTCCGATTTGGTTTTGCACTTCCTATTTCATTAGTCTATTTCTAAAACTGGGATTCTTCACTGTATAGAAACATATCAAATTTTGATCACATATTCAGACCTTTTGGAAAAAATATCTGGTGGATAATGACACTAGAGATTACTTTGGAATTGTTGCTGAAGATATGGTATAAGCAGCTAGTAGAAATATCATAGCCATTTTCTCACAAGACAGCTCTAATAAATCTGGGTTCCTTTCGGTAAATTGCCACATTCTTTCTTGTGCTTGCTTCGGCTTTTATCCAGGTATGTGTGTTTTAATACCAGTGATAAGAATTTAATGTTTGATTCTCTACTTTACTAGTTGGGTTTTTTTAAAGCAAATGGGTGGGAGTAATGGCTTGACACATTACAGTTAAAAAAAATTTTAAAATCTCAAACATATGTCCTGATATTCTAGATATTCCATAAAAAAAAACCCCAGAAATTTGGGGTGCTTTCACATTTTAAAATTAAAAAAAAATAAGGCTTCTGAAGTTTAAAAACCCACAACATACTTTTTGTTATCAGATGAACTTCTACATATCAGTATTATGACACTAAGTCACTAAGATACACTATTTTTTTCCGTAGGGTGAATTTGGTTCGTGAAACTAAGTCTATACCATGTTACACTTAGTTCACAGCCTGAGCCACTAGACAGATGAATGAGTAGATAGAGAGTTAGAACACAAGCTAGAGAGAAATTAAAGATTGTGTTCCATCAAAAGGGCATAGACCTGTTATATGGTGTTGGAAATGGATTTTAAATTAGCCTATAAAAAAAGATAGCAAATATCTGCAGGAAACAAAAAGGATAAGAATGTGTTTTCTTGAAAGTCCCTGTGAGAAGCACATTTCCTCAAGGTTCTTGGCCTCTCTTCCTCCAGCTGCTCCAGACTCAGATGACGTTGCTCTCTACGTCGGGATCGTCATAGCTGTGATCGTGTGCCTCGCTATTTCCGTGGTTGTGGCCCTGTTTGTCTATCGCAAGAACCACCGGGACTTTGAGTCAGATATTATTGACTCCTCAGCGCTAAATGGGGGATTTCAGCCTGTTAACATCAAGGCTGCAAGGCAAGGTTGGTTTTCATTTCACTCCATTTTGACCAATTCAGGGAGATACTATAAGGTTGTGGTCACTTGGGCAGCGTGAATGACATTCACTGGATGCTTGTTGACATTTGATAAAAGGGAGAAAGATCATGTTCATTTGTTTCTGATAGTCAAGTGCTCAAAACCCATGTTGACATTTTTTAAATGTGCTCAACAGTATAAAGCAGGGGTACTTAACTCCTGAAGAGAGAATATGAATATGAGAGTGAAACACAGAAACATTTATGGGAATGTAGGTCTGGCTCAAATTTAAATCAGAGGCAAAGCTCTGAGAGAAACAATGGAGGTAGAATGCATCACAGAAGTGATGCTGCAGTAATTCTATTGTATCTTCTGTCCCTTTGTTTCACCAGTAGCCTTTTTTCCTGAATCCACAGGTGCAAATAGTAGTTTGAGAAGTACTGTGCTTTCAACAGACAATATAGAAGAATTTGTGGTAAAATGCCACTTAATAATGAGCATTTTTATCATTGGTGCATAACACCTTGATTATTTCCACATTTCACAGGCCAGAAAAAAACACTCTAAAGGTAGTGCTGCCTTTTTCAAGACTCATATTTAAGCTGAAGAGTTCTTTTTTTTTCACAATATCTGCACCAGAAGAATAAATCAAAGTAAGAGTTAGACAAGAGAGTTGTCATGTGAAAGATTAGATTGTTTTCTTTGCTGGAAAAACTTTTAAAACAAATGTCAAAAAAGTGTGATTCAGATATTAATCCTCCACTGCAGGGAGTCATGAGCATGAAGGCTTTGTAGGCTTGTTGTGTCTTTTATTTCAGGAATGCTGTCATTAAGCCAGTTAGATAAAATGTTGCATAACATTTAAGAAGAGAGTATTAGCTAAAACTAGATCTACTGAGTGAGAAAAACAACTTGCCCTGAAGCTAAGCATGTCATATTTGAAATCTGAGTGCACTCTGGAAAACTAATCCCAGTGAGCAGAAATGTGCTGTAATTTTATATGACAATTGGATTCCATAGCAGCTGGGGCAATACAAGCCCTGGGAGTTTGCTGGAGAGATGCATGGAAGTGGAGATGAATGTCAGGGACTATGAGTAGCTGAAATTTTGGAATGAAAGGTAAAACGCGGAATGCAAACCCAAACTGTTGCTCAGAACAAAGTCATTGGGAAAGATAAATAATATGGTTCTTTCTTCTCATCTTCTTTGCAGACCTGCTGGCAGTGCCACCAGACCTCACTTCTGCAGCAGCCATGTACAGGGGTCCTGTTTATGCATTGCATGATGTCTCTGATAAAATCCCAATGACCAATTCTCCAATCCTGGACCCACTCCCCAACTTGAAGATCAAGGTTTATAACACCTCCGGTGCAGTCACTCCCCAGGATGACCTCTCTGACTTCTCCTCTAAGCTGTCCCCACAGATTACACAGTCTCTGCTGGAGAATGAGACCCTGAACATGAAAAACCAGAGCCTTGCTCGGCAAACTGACCCATCGTGCACTGCATTTGGGACCTTCAACTCCTTAGGAGGTCACCTAGTAATTCCCAATTCAGGTAAGTGCTAGTCATTCTAGCTTAAAGGTGCAGTTGTTTTGTGGGTTTAAGTACAAGTTAACATGTGTGGGAAAAAGCCCACATCTGCGACTCTGCATTTTCTTTGATCAAAACAACCAGATGACTTTTCATTTGCATCTACTAAAAGACTTCAAATATTTTCTACCCAAAGTCCTGGCCACCTTTTAAACACTACAAGCTTGGGGAACAGTGTCTGAAAAACTGCCTAGCAGAAAACAACCTGAGGTGCTTGGTCAACAGCCAGCTGAACTTGAGCCAGCAGTGTGCCCAGGTGGCCAAAAAGACCAGTGTTACCCTGGCTTGTATCAGAAATAGTGTGGCTGGCAGGACTAGGGACCACAGCTTAAATACTGTATTCTGGTTTGGGCCCCTCACTACATGAGCACAAGTCTTAGCAATAGCAGCTGGAGGAGCTGGGGTTGTTTAGCCTGGAAAAAAGGAGGCCAAGGGGGGACCTTATCACTCTCTACAACCATTTGAAAGGAAGCTGTAACAAGGTAAGTGTCAGTCTCTTCTCCCAGTCAACACTTAGGGAAATATCTAGTGGTGAACACAATGGTGCTAGGATAATGGTTGGACTTGATAATCTCAGAGATCTTTTCCAACCTAAATGATTCTATGATTCTAAACAGAATAGTGCTGGGCTCTTAGCTACTTTCTGAGACATGCAAGGCTTCAGACATTCTCTGTATGAAGTGCAGTTCAGTATGACCTTTTACTTTCATGCAGTCCTAGAAAAGGGACTTCAATACAGTAAGCCTCTGTTTTGTCATCACACATAAAAGAGGACAAAATTATTTAAAAACAAATTGTTTGTTCCACTTCCCATTCATTGCAGACTATGTGTAATTGAGAGCAGAATGCTATTTTTGGAAGGCTTTTTACCTGCACAAATTATATACCCAAGGAAAATAAGGCCCAAGAGTGTCTTTTCTGTATTTCCCTCCTTGTTATATATGTGTTGTTGACTTCCTTTGCACCTAGGAAAGAGAGTGACTGAGCATTGAAGGCCTATTGATGTAATTACAAAGAGCTGTTCAGTCTTTCTCATACACCACAAAGCCAGGCTTCCAGGCTCCTTCAGGCCACCTTGACACCTGAAGCAGTTTCAGAGCATCCAGGGAGCTCTTGGGCAGACCTGGGAGAGCTCAGCTCTTGCAGACAGATTTTTTTAGCAGACCCATACTGCTGTTAAGTTCTTAAATGAAGTGTTGATGTTCAAAGGAAGTTCAGCACCTAGATGTTCCACTGGGTATAGTAGGATACTGAAGAGCAGCATTAACGTCTAAAGTAAGGAAGAATAACATGCATAAAACATTGGATGGAGGGATATGCAGACTACACAGCAGTCAGGAATGCCCCTTCCCAATTTCTCTGGAATTGTGAATTCACATAGAACCACAGTTCATGTGAGACCACAGCTCACAGCTTGGCCATTTTACAGCAAGTGGATAGTGCCTGCTCCGTCTCCTGCTCCTTTTGCTGGATCATGTCTTCTTTGTTGATGTTATGGAGAAATAAAAATGCCTAGGTAGCTCCAGAACCTAGGTGGTTTGGTCCTTCCAGGACATAGTCTCACGCTGCCCATTGAGCAGCCAAAAGTGGTTGGACCCATAGCCCTCCTATGAGCTACTGTGGAACAAGAGGAAAAAATATCTATTAAATTTAAGTGAAAGCTGAACTACTTCAATAAATCTGGTGCTGACTGCTAAGCAATGTTGAAAATTCATGCTATACAATCTTGGATTTCACATTTTTCTAAGTGGCAGCTGGAGGTAGACATTAATACTCAGGTTTCTTATGCCATTGTGGTGCACATTATCAACCAAGTCTATTAGTCACATTTAATTTGTGTATATTAATATCAATTTGTAAAGAAAAAAAGTTCAATGCTGTAATCCCTTCAAAATGATTAAAGTAATGATTTTGTAAAATAAAACAATCCATCTATTGCAACTGTACATGCTTCTGTGCTGCTCCTAGATGTATGTATATCCTCCTCATAGTATGATCAAAGCCTTTCAATTGCACTACGCCTGCCCTGGTACAACTATGAACATGCACAGATTAGGTTGTAACAAGCCTGTAGAGAAACAAGTGCCAGAAGACATTTGTGGAAAATGCTTTTCTAGCTAATCCCTCCACTTCAAAACCAAGTATGGGAACTGATCCCCTGTACACCAATACATGGGACTTCTCCCATTGTAAGCAAACCATGTATGCTAAAGAAAAGAGACAGGGCTGTGCAAGGTGTCTCTAAATTCTTTCCTGCATAGACATATATATGTAAATAATCTGCCTGTAGGTTCGTTTTCAGCTATGTAGTAATAACTGTATTCAAATCCTTGCCACTAATTTCCAGGTAATCCACATCTGCTAAGACAGCTGGCTGAGATGTGTCCAGCAGTGTGAAATAGCTGGATCGTGGGCCGTGTTTGTTGTGTAGCGACAATACATTTCTGGCACGGCGGTAATGTAAGAGCAGTGTTTTGTAATCAAGTGTGCATCAAATTATTACCTAAAAGGGCAACGATCTTATTTGCCCACATTATTTTCAAGGTTGGATACCCCAGGTTTGGGCCGCTTTACAGGACTAGGCATATTCAGAATACCAAAAAGCCAAATTTTGTCTCCGTGATAGTCTAGGAGCTGTGTGCAGTAAAAGACAGGATTCTAGACACAGAAACCATCTTTCAGGAAACAACTAGTTCTTGTGGCTTCCTGGAACAGCGCTCCACTGCTTTTCTTTCCTGATTTTAATTAAGTAAGAATTGTCTAAGGAGAGATGTCCTCTTACAGCTGTTAGAAATTTTAGTCAGAGTTGTTTGTTTTTCTATCATTTTACAAGGTAAGCAAGAGCATAACCATCTGTCTGCCCTTTAAATAAAATAAAGAGGCAGAAAAATAGTCTTCTCCACTGCCGTATTTCCCTGCTGATACAAAAGAGAAGTAAGAACAGGCAGCTGGACACTGGAGACACCAGAGTTACAGTAAAAACTTTTTTTCTCCCGAGTTGCTGAGGTCATTTAGAGTCTTCTGGTGAGGTTGGCTGAAAATCTGTCATTGCAGGCTTCATCCTCTGCCTCTCCTGTCACTGCTCTTCACAGACACACTTGCCCCTTTTTTCTCCATTTTATCTTTTGTGTCTCTTCTGTTCTGCAGGAGTAAGCTTGCTGATCCCAGCGGGGGCCGTTCCACAAGGGAGAGTCTATGAAATGTATCTGACAGTTCACAGGAAGGAGAACATGAGGTAAAAGACTGCCTTTATTTCTTTGTGCATTAATGGAGGGGGAAAATGTAGTAGCTAAAGACCTTTGGTAATATGCTTATGCAAAACCACTGAATTGAAGCTATTGCTGACTTAGAGGTAAATGCAAGTAAAGCCAAGGATAAACTTTGCCACAAAACCAGCTGAGACTTTAGCTTTTCTAGCAGAGTTGCACTCTGCAGCCAGCCTTCAGGCTGGGGGGATGCTGTATCACAGAGGAAGGAGCAAGGCACATGTGCCAGCATGAGTTTGGTGCAGCAGAGAAGGTGTGAGGAAACCTCTTGATAAACATCAGTTCTGCAAAGAAGCGAACAAGCAAGGTGACATCCTCAGCTCAGCAGAGAGGACAGGTGCCTGAGCACCTGACCTGGAAAATCCCCTCTCCTATTAGAATAAAGGGGAATTTTTACTTTACCTTTTGTGGGGGGTTGGCTAATCCATGCAGTGAAGAGGATGAAGCCAAAGCTTTCAGTGTCCTCCACCTCTGTGCTGCTTAGCCCTCAGCACTGCACACCAAGGGCCACCCAAAGCCAAAGCTGGCATGACCCCTGTTGTTGTCATCTGTTATCTGGATGTGTGACCAATTCATATTCTAGATCTTAATGTCTACTAAGTGATCTGGCAGCCTTGACATAAAAAATCTCCTAGTTTACAAGAAGGCCAAGATACCATTTGAAAACTAGTGAAGAGGAAGGTGACATCTTATGCTGTAGAATGGACTCATGAACAAAGGCTGAATGGCAAATGTGAAACTAAGGCAGTATTGCACGGCACTTTGTCTCTTTCTCCTTCTCATAGCTAGATATGTTTTTTGGCTCAGCCTCTTAATAGCTTTTATTATGTGCTAAGCCGCAGCTGTTTATACACTGTGTGATATTGAACACTATTCTTTAGCTTGGTAGTCTTTCACTCAAGCTAAAATAATCTGCTTAAATAAAAATTAAGCAATCCTCCCACCCACCCTCTTGCATACATTATTCATTGCCTGCTCTTTGAAAATAGCTAATTGCAGCTGCATTAAAAATGTCTCTGTTCATAGCTAGTATTGATTCTATTTCTTTATTTTTGGCTGTTTTGAAGACATTTACAAATTACAGTATTGAAAAAAAGACTCTTTGCTGAAGAAGAAAAAAAAAAGTTAAAATCAGATGGCATCCCCTGTTGTTCACCTTGTGGAGGAACAAATCTCCCTTTTTAAAATATTTAATTATTAAAAAAAAATTAATTTCTAGAAGGAGCTACATGAACTATTATTTTCTTTCCAGCCAGTTATGGAGGGAATCCCTGTTTCCTTATTCATGCAGCTGTGGACAACTAATGTCACATTCTACTCTAATTTACATTCTTCAAGGATCATAAAGCCTTCTCTGCGTATTTTGTGATAGCTGCTACTCAGCAAGTCACATGAGATAACAGGATAGGTTAACTTGTATTGGGAAAAGCATGGTTGGAGATGTTTTGCCTGCCAAACTGAACAAGTATGCCAGAGTGCACCTGCAGAAGTGAGCAGTAAGGTGTGAATCCTCACTTACAATGAAGAATTTAGAAGTGATTTCTTTGCCTAGGAGAGGAGAGCAGAAAGCTGTCTGCCTTGGCCTTGGAGCAGCAGGGTTCACTATATTGTGGTGGTAATCGCTTTCTGGGTTCACAAACTTCAGCTGTTTATTTGGTTTGTGGCAGTTTTTAAGCCACCCTCAAGCATATCAGGCTCTTCTTGCTCTTCTTCTTCTAGGACATTTAAAATGGAGCTCATTGGGTATTATCTAGATAACTCAGAAATAAGTATTCAGTAAAAAGGGAGTAAATATCACAGAACTGTAACCGCTTTCCCTGTTACCTGCTGCTTTTTTCCCAGGCGCCAAGGAGTGGAAGGGGATGAGTGGCACCCAGTTGTATCAGTCTCCTGCTGCAGAACTGGTTACTGGGCACTTCACTTGATGTAGCGGAGCTGCAGCTTGGTCAAAGCTTCTTTTTCTGACTGCATGGGCCACACATGTTGCTTCATATAGTTGGAGTCCATATGGGTGCCAGAAGTTACTATGTGGCATAATTACTTGTTAAAATCTGCTACTGCAATCTTACAGGGCTCTCTAGCTGAGAGTGATAGTCCATAGTATGGATTAGCTGCAGATATTTGCTTTTGTAGCCAAGCAGTAACTGCAGTGTGTTCAACAAACCCTGTGAGACCAAATATTTATTTTCATGAGGATGTGTGTTGAAAAGTGCTGTTATGTGTTGATGCAGTTTGGAAGGGAACATATAGGAAATTATAAAATGGGTGTTAAAATCAGAAATTAAGGCAGTGTCTTGTTCTTGATATTATAACTACCTCTGAGGCAAGAATGTGGTCTCCACAGCGCTACTCTAATAGAACATGTGCAGCAACAAAGAGGTTCACCACCACTGCTCACATATCTCTGGCAGTTTAGATTTAGCTCACACAGCTACTTCTAACAGTCAAGCTGAAACAGAAAATGTTATCTCTCAGACTCCTACAAATTCTTCATTTTCTTTCCCTTCCTTTCTTTTCCTGATACATTTCCCCAGTTAGTCTCTGTAAGCTGTAGTACAAAAATTTGAGAGACTTCAGAACCCAGCAATATCTCTCTTTATGTTGCCTTGCAGATTGGTTAGGAGAGCTTTCTGAGACACTGTATTTATTCTATTTCATATCCATCAAAGCATGTGAGAGCAGTAAGGTCACCATAAAAGCATTATCTTTCCATGGTGAATTGGGATTCTGATAGCTTGCAGTAAACACCACTTGGAGGCAGTTGTTTTCTCTAAGTGTGTTAGCATACTTGTGGCACAATGGGGTTTCTCTTTTAGTAGACATACTCCAAGAAGCTGTTATTCCTGTTTCTGTCTTGAAACTCACCCTCATTCTGCCTATCATTTGGGACAGAATGGATGGCAAGCAGCTTCCAGGCTCTGATCCTTGTTTGATAACATTGACATCATGAAAAGATCCACATGTTTTATGAAGTGGCTACAGTATAGAAAAGGATATCTATGTCTATATGTATATATAGGTGTCTGTTTGTATATATATATTTATATGTATATGTGCATGTTTATATATATAAAACTGAAAAAATGACAAGCCTATGAGAATATTTCACAGCCATCAGACAGGTTTCTGTATTGAAGCACAGTGACTTTTTCAGTGGTGATTGGATGATCTCTCCTTTAGTCTCCTTTAGTCTTTGAGATTTGCAAGAAGGGGTCCCTTCTTGAGTTGTGGTTTCTTCTGTAAAATAAGAACATTGTGGTGACCAGTACCTGGCAAGAGCCTGTTCCCATGAGCATCTATGAGAGCCTAGGTCTTACATGACTAAGTATTAAATAGCATGAGTGTAAACCTCCAACCTCCAGGATTTTCTTGACTGCCTCAGGTTAAAAAACAAATTTAGCTGGAGCTCCATGCTTCCCTCAGAAACATCTCACAGTGGACAGTGCTAGATGGGGTCTGGGTCTTGATTGACCTCTGGTTTTATCTTGTATGGTGGTTCCTGTGCTCCTGTGTGAACCTCTGCTGAGCTTGCACAGTAGTAGGTGGAGCTGCTCTTGCATACACTAATCAGAGGCAAGAACTGAACTAAACAGATACAGCACTGTGAAGGACACTCCTGTATAATCCATCACACAGGAGGTGTTGCAAATGAGAGTGGATGTTGCTATGCCCACAAAATGTAACGACCCTGAAGATCAGAGCAACCAGCACTCCTGAAGGACTTGATGGAAGACGCACATAGATGTGCAAATTCCAAATTAGCTGCCTTAAAAGAGAGAAGGGTCAGATGAGTCTTGCCAGGATTTGTATCAATAGCTTTGTAGTGTAGACTTTATGTTAAAGTCAAGCAGCTGATCAATGAATTTGATCCAAGGAGCAATGTTGTCTTTTTCACCAATAAAGTTTAAGCTTAGAGATGTGAAATAAAACTGGAGTCTTCCACATCTCATTTCTCCACTTTTCTTCTGTATCTCAGTTGCATAAATAAAAGTATTTTGCAAATCTAGAAGACAATTTCATGAAGTGCCGGTCACCATAATTCGACATAAAAAAGACCAGAGCATGAGCAAAAGGGGATGGCAAATTTTTAGATTATTTTCCTTTGAAAGATGGACTGGCAGAAGAACTAGGGTCAGTCTACAATATTAAGTTTGAAATTTAAGAAAGAACACATATTAAAAAATAATGCCCCATCAATGAAAGGAGAAATAAAATATCTTCCCTCTAACTTTTGGCTAAGCTGTGTAGAAGAGTTGCCATCTGATGCTACAAGATAGCCATTCCTCTCTCCTCATTCTGTCCTGTGCTTTCTGGGCTGCTGTGATCACCTGTAATACCTAGGCCTGGTAGCAGAGAGTACAGTTTAGTCCCACTGAGGAGTGGAGATTTGTCTAGTTGTGCTCACATCTGCTGTCTGATGGCTACCTTAATGAATATGGTCTGGCTTATTACAAGGAGATGTTTTCAAATAAGTAATCCCATTAAAAACACAAATTTAATTGTGAAGGGACCAGATATGGTGAATAGAAGTTTGTTTGCTTTTAAATTTAAGTTTGCTGTTCTCAATAAGCTGTGTGGGATGGGAAAACATCCAAAAATATCTGAAGGCCTTCCAGTTACTGTTAGAGCCTTTAAATAGAAATGCAAAGAAGTTAATTGAATTTTAGTCTCAAGTGTCTGTAAAAAAACCCATCTCTTTATCTTATAGCTTATGTCATGGTCATACACCATGTCTTCGGAGTCATAAAGCTGAAAGCCCACTTTCCTCTAATAAAAGTTGTCCCAAGACTGCTGCAAGTCTAAAGTAAAACACGCATGGATGGGTGTAGTGGTTTGACCCGGGCTGGATGCCAGGGGCCCACTACAGCCAAATTCTCACTCCCTCCTGCAAACAGCAGAGAAAATATAACGAAGGGCTTCGCAAGTTGAGATAAGGACCATAAAAGAATCCTTGCTGATCACGGTCACAGGCAAAACAGACTCTATGTGGGGATATTAATTAAATTTATTACTGACAGGATCAGAGCTTATGAATGAGAAACTTAAGAGACACTTCCCCTCTCACCCCCTCCTTCTTCACATTCAACCTCCTCTTCCCCAGCGGTGCAGGGAGACGGGGCATGGGGGTTACAGTCAGTTGTTTTATGCCACTGCTCAGGGAGAGGAGTCCTTCCCCTGCATCCCTTGGGGTCCCTCCCTTGCTCTATGGGCTCTCCAGTATCCCTGTTTGTGCTGGAGTATCCTGTGATCTGTCGCACATAAATCACAATATTGGATCACAAAAGGCAGTCCTCTAGGCCAAGATCCTGGCTTTGCTGGTGCTGCATCACCTGCTTCAGGAAAAGGAAGAAAATTGCCTGTAATAAGTGACTACACAGTAACTTGTCTTCAGGGAAATTTGTTGTTTACTAATTCCATCAATTAGCATTGGGTTTATGCTTTGAAGCAGAAAGATTAATATCTCTTGTATAATGTATCTTGTCTACGGCATCTGTTTCTGTTCTCATTAGCTACAGTAAGGCATAATCCTTTTGTTTTAAAATGGAAATTGAAAACAGTGAAAAGTAAGAAAAGATTTATCAGGAGATTTTTGTTGCTTTGTCCTGTCAATTGTCATAGAGCACCTCTCTGCTCTATGTGCCATTGCATGGTTTAGCCCCATTCCTCCGGGTTTCAGGTATTTATTTCTGACATCTCATTGCAGTCCCTAAACACCCTGCTACCTGCAGTTATGTTAGGGCTGGATCGGAAAGGGAGTATCACTGTGCTATGCTCTGACATGCCTTGTCCCATGCAGCACTGGAAATAAGATTTGCTTTTTGCCACTGTGTCGCATTACAAGTCGATGCCTGCTGTGTTGCAGCAAGCTCACCTGAAATCTTGTCCATTTGTATTGCTTTCTTTGCTGCTGAACAACTTTTTGGAATTTGTTTTGCTCCAGCGTGAGCTGCTGTACAATTAATAGGATTTTATTTCCTTCTCATATTTTTACCCTCTCTGGAACTTTTGCATTATTTTCTGGCTGCCACTGTTACTTGCAATGAATCCTTATTAATTGATACCTGTAAATTTAACGATTATGTTGCTATTTGCATTTCTTTCTACATTGTGAGTAGAAATCCTGGCCTCACAGTAGTCAGAGAGAGGTTTAGTATGGACTTCAATAGACCTGGTATTTTATCTCAACAGTGACATAGACCCATTTCATGCCACATGAAAACTAATCTGTAACTCATTACATCTCAGTTTTTAAAGACTTATCTGCATAAGGTGGATGGTGGAGAGTCACTAGTACTGAGAAGTGTTTTGTAATTTTGTCATGCTAGTCTCTGATGTGTGTCTGGGAATTTGGGACTGTAAAGTCAAACACCCTTACTGCCAGCCCATTTTTCTGCTCTTCACTAGTGAGACTGTCCATATCATAAATACTCAGATCAGAACCACGTATATCTCACACACTTGGCAATAAATCTCTTAAGTCTTGTGACAAAGATGCTGTTTACCAACTTGGAGAAAAAAATATTAAGCCCTGATATCTTTTGCATGTCATTTTTTTTCTTGTATCTATCTCTCATCTCAGTTACTCAATGTGCAGTCTGCAACATAGCCCAACCTGATGTTCTGCATAATTTTATTATAATTTTCCTAATTGAATATAAAATGTTGTAGCACAGAATCATGCCCTTTATCAGAGTCCCAAAATTTGACAGTTAACAAAATTTTGTTATGGAGCAGTGACTAAACTTAACTTTACTTGGAGACAACTTGAGACTGTATGATTTTTCGGTATCTTTTTTAAAAAAAAAATTAATTTTTGAGGTTTTTTAACCTCTTGCATCAGTGCTTGTTGATTTTTACTTATTTTTCACCTCAAAGGCACTATATTATTTTTTTTATGGCAATCATGATATATTCTTTTTGACTGCTAAGTTTCTAGTTCAGTAAAAACAACTATGATAACTTATATTTTTTTTTCTTCTTTCTTCATGGGTCAGTACTTTTAGATGAAGTTAGGTTAACCAGATGATTAAGGCTATAGCTGGTCATATCTGTAGCTTTCCAGATAAATATTGTAATTTTGAGAGATCTTTTTCATAAGACACTATGTTGTTTTTGAAATTTCTTTAATTGAACTGTAGAAGAGTGTTCAAAAATCCACTGATGCTCAAGGTCAATGACCATTAAAAACCACCACCACAGTCAGTGTTTTTTAAGCTTCTTGTTGCTTCTTGTGAGAAAAAATAACAAAGTAAATGAGTTTGGAAAAGAAGGAATGTTTTAGTGAAAATCTGTCATATGATTTATTCAGTCTGGTCTTGCAAGAGAGTGATACCTCATCTTCTTAATCTGAATCCAGAGATTCCCTGTGGTATGCAAAAGGAACTGTACTAGGTACTCTATCTCCTAGTATTTCATTTATTTTGTGTACTGTTTGTTAGGCTAAAATAGCTGGCATAATATATAATAGCTGTCCAGATTGTTACACTTTACATTTTTTTAGAAAGCCATCTATATCGCAGCTGTTTGTTCCAGTCCATGGATTCTCAGAAACAATTGTTAAGGCATCTAGTAAACTCATCAGTTAAATTCCACAGATGCATATCATCTGGATTTACTGATTTGCATAGATATAAATTTTTCAATGCCAGACCCTTTTTTTTTTCTCTCAAATGTCATAAAAACCCCAACCACAACATTTGTGGCAACAAGGGGTAGTTTTCAAAAGTGCCTTCATTCCATTTTGAAAAAGGATTTCTAAAAAGTTTGTCTTTTGTTTTCTACAAGATTAACAGGATAGACAGGGACAATTAAGGTGGACATAGATTTGCAACAGGCAGAATACATGCATTAAATTCAATGTCAAATTAGTTTCTGTCCTGATTTGGCCTCCTTGAAAACATATCAAAGATGACAGCCACTTTTTTTGCTCTTTTACTTGGTAAAGACAAAGACTTGCAGCAATAAACAGTGATGTCTCCACTAATTTCACTAAGACCGATACAGATGTATGTGTATTTTGTAAATGCAGCAAGGAATTGAACCCTCAGCCAGAGCAAAGGATGTGAGGTCCCGTTGGCAGAACTGGAGTTTAAGTGCAGATCACATTGAACCCTTTTAATCTCCCACTTACTGGTTTCTGGATCATGAACTTCTCCTCTATTAGTTAGGGAGGCAGTTGATGCGGCACATTCAGCCGTGTTTGTCATACACCAGATGTCAGGATATTTCAAGTCACTTATGCTTCCCTTTTTTTTAACCTCTTCAGCAATTGGTCTAAGATGGTTTGCACATGCACACAAGTGCACACAGACAAGCACACATTCTATCATTTGCAAACTATAGTGTATGCTATATTACTATGATTTTCCATAACACCCATTCCTAGTGACTGGCAGCAAGCACACTGGATAATACCTGTGTTTTCGACTGAACAGCTCCAGGTAATCATGAGGAATCTTGGGCTTTGAAAATGTGTTTTGCTCTCTGCACTGTTCCTTACAATCCCTTCATCCTATCTCCATCACTGCCAGTGACGCCGGCTCCCTGCAGGCGTATTTGCAATAGCCATCCTAGTAGACCTGAATGGCTTTTAAGTAAAAAGGAGTATCATGGGTTAGGTGATGACTCAGAACTGAAACTGCACTTCTCAGATGTGCTGTATACCACTTAGGAGGTTTCAGACATGCTTATTAGTTTATTGTCTTCCTCTGTTCTTCATTTTTCTCTGTCCTGACAGTAAATAATTCTCACATGTGGTGATTACAAGAGCCACCATTCATTTTTGTGTGTTGCTGAACAACTGCAAAATGCAGCAGTGACCACATTTTGGCAGAGGGTGAAATGAAGCCTCTGTATACCATCTGCAAGGATCCTTCAGAATGGAGGGCGCTCAGAAAATGTGGTCTGTAATTTGATGACACCTAAACCTGCATTTTGACTAATGAGAGATATTTGGCAAAAAGAAAAAAAAATAAATTTGGATTTGAAAAAAAATAAAGGAAAACTAAACATATGCATTTTACCTCCACAATCTTTATTTTAAGAGAAGATTTTGATTTTCTTTTTTTTTTTACATACTGAAATGAAGCTTTTTGTCTTTTCCAACTCACTTAATGTATCCATCTTTCTATCTCCTTGTTAGGCCGCCTGTAGAAGACAGTCAAACCCTGCTGACACCAGTGGTGAGCTGTGGCCCACCAGGAGCCCTGCTAACCCGACCTGTCATTTTAACCATGCACCACTGCGCAGAACCAAACACAGAGGATTGGCAGATCCAGCTGAAGCACCAGTCTGCCCAGGGACCATGGGAGGTGAGGCTCTGGAGCTTCAGCCTTTGTGCTGACTGTATGCAGGGCTCTCTGCTAGTCCTTCACTTGCCTTTCTGAACCTAGACGCCTGTATTTTGGGGTTTCCATGTGAGATACATGGCTACTACAGGCAGGCAGGAGTGCCCTTCAACACTGGGTGTCTAAGCTGCCCAGTGCCTACACAGAGATGCTATCTTGAGGCAGTTTGACATCTCCTAGTTCTAGCTGTTTTCTGTGAAATAGCCTTCAGCACGGGATATTTTGCCGAAGTCATGAAGTCAAAAAGAAAAAAGTCGGAAGAAAAAGGCAAAATAAAAAGCAGTGCCTAAAAATAGTTTCTGTCCTGACTCTAGAAATAAGAATGGGGTTTACGGAATAGTTTTCACTCTCCTGATTTTGAGTCTGTTTTCAAGAAAGTGAAAATAAGGCTGCAAATTATCTCCTTCAGCATCAAGACATCATCCTGATAAGTAAAATGTATAGGCCTTATCTGCCTTTTCCTTTTCTCTTTTAAGATGTTGGTGGAGATCACTTTCTTCTCCAATCCTGTGCTCCTAGGTACCTGCTGCCACAAGTTTGGTCTCATAATTAATTTGGCAAAGGCACTTTCTCCTACCGATAGGTTTAATATGGTCAGGGGGGTTTATGAAGGCAGTTGAACTGACAACAGTTAAAGTGCCATGTCCACCATTGCCTTCAAAAGCCTTTTGTCCTCCTGACTGTGGCAGCGCCTCTTCCTCGTGCTGGGAGGGAGTGTGCAGAAAACACTGGTCTGTCTCGCCAACTAATCTGCACCCCACTGGCCTAACTCTTGGCACTGCACATATGTTCCTTATTTATGACTGTGTGTTACTGACATGTCTTCCTTTTGTCCTCCATGCTCCTCCTGCCCTTGACAGAGGTTGCTCTGCCAGCCATGCACACACTCTGACACTAGTGCAGCCTCCACAGCATCCACACGGTTGTTGGCGATCACACAGCAATCTTCTTCCTCTGCTTGATTCTCTCCAAGCTGAGCCTTACACACACATACCACACACATGCACACACATTCATGCACACCCCTGCAGCATCACTCAAGACCAGAACCTCCTGCCCGAGCCAGATGTTGGTGTGGCCACGGTGGAGGTGCAGTCAGCAGTGCAGCACTTTGTCCTCCAAAAAGATTGTGCCACCCTTGTAAACATGTGAGATTTGCCTTTCCTGAGACTACAACATCCAAGCTTAATGCCAAATGTCAGTTGAGTGTACATGCTGCCAAGTGTGTACATTGTGCTGCAGACCTACGGGCAGCAGGGGTGAAGCAGGCAAGTTGTGATGAGCATCATGTGGCCTGTGATGGCTTTGCAAGAGGCAGCCATCGTCTGCTGCTGCTGTTTTGCTTCTGCTCTCTCTCAAAGCCATTCAAAGCACCTCATGTTGCATGCAGCATATTACTTGCAGAGTTGAAGAAATTAGCAGGGTAGCTGTTTTCCTCTACACCCAGGGTGGGGATGTCATCTATATTCAGACTGTATGGTGTTTTTTTTCTTCACCCTGCAGTCTTGTCACAGAGGATTATTCTAAAGAAGCAGCAGATGATACTTCATGTAGATGTGGCATTTGGCCACTGTAGAGGTTACTTCCCTTCCTTGAGTTTTGATAACTTTAGTTGTCATGTTTGAAGGGCAGTTATTTATTCAACATGCCTAAGACTAGTGATGTTAAATCATGGTCACCAAATTATTAGTTCTGGAATATCTTTTTCAATAAAGTCTTGATGATATTTTCCTTATTTGCCTAACTCTGCCCAGGTCCTTAAAAGCTGATGCAGGGCTGAAAGGAAGGAATTCCAAGTCTTAGGGGAGTGAGGACAGGAGGAATTTTCTACCATCAGCATTGCCACTGGCACTCCAGAGAAATCATCTCCTCTCTGTGCTTGTGTGGGAGAAAAGCTGGAAGCAGGAAAATTTTATCTTGATTAAGGTGCAAAATGGGCGGACTTTTTTCATCATCTAGACTTAAAAGGAGCATTGCTGCCTCAAAAGAGAGCAGCTCTGAGGGGCTGTGTGCTCTAACTTGGCCTCTTTCTCTTTTAGGATGTGGTGGTGGTTGGGGAGGAAAATTTCACCACTCCATGCTATATCCAGCTGGACCCAGAGGCCTGCCATATCCTGACAGAAACTCTCAGCACGTATGCCTTGGTGGGACAGTCAATCACAAAAGCAGCAGCCAAACGTCTCAAACTGGCCATCTTTGGACCACTGTCCTGCTCTTCTCTGGAGTACAGCATCAGGGTCTACTGCCTCGATGACACGCAGGATGCTCTTAAGGTTGGCTGTTGATCTCTTACTCACTTTTCCCGTCTCTCTCCAGCTGTAATAGGACTGCAGTCATAGCAGTGACTAGATCCTCTGCTCCGTGTATTCATGCTGCCTGGATTATTTTTCTGATTAAAAGAAGAGCTTGACAGCAAGCTGCTGTTTTACAGTTTAACCCCCACATGATATAAACTGTCCTTTGCATAGGGATTTCACACTATTTTCTGCCCACCAGGCTTTTTTCCTTTGTTTACCTGTATCATATCCTGAATTCTAAGGTTTTTGCATTATTAAAAAGCCATAAGGTACACGGGGCTTCATTTGTTATTCATGTATTTTTAATGCTAAGTGCCAGATCCCCAGAGATGGGGAAACATATAAATGCTTCTTTGTAAATAGTTGATAATGATAAAAGAAGCTTCTGGCCCGTTAATCACTGCCTGCTTTCATACTGCTTTATTACACCTCTTCGTGTGCAGCTTTTTGTGTTGGGAATTCGCAACTGAAATAAACCAAAGCTGTTGCTATCCCAAACTATATAATTCTGGCATGCACACAAACACACACACTCACTACATACAGATGAGCAGATAGATAATCACACTTACTATGTCTCTTTATAAATACCTGTATTTATATCAATGGTATTTATAATAGATACACTCAGTACATACATAACTCCAACTGCACATGTGCAAGAATGGAGTTTATTAAAAGATGTTTGGGGGATTTTTTAGTGTAACCAATGCAATTTCACAAATGCCTCTTTGCAGCAAAATGAGTTCAAAGCCCGATTAAGTAGAGTCATCCTGGTTCTGTATATGCTTTTTTCCCCTCAGCTCTGCATGGGAATTATTGTGATTTAAACCCACACACACTGCTGGGAGATGTTTGTGTTTCTGAGAGCAGTGAATTCCATGACTGCAAAATGTCATGTTTGGTTTTCTCCCCTGATACTATCTGGTATCAAGGTTTGCCTGCCTAGGCTTTGCTGGTGGGATACTTTTTCTCTACATGTAAGAAAAGAAGCCAAGTATAAGGGTTGAAATAGGCAACATGGTTTTGTGTGTACAGTTTGGCCTCTGTCATGGCATCGGTGTTATCAGCCTTTTAGAAACAATTATTTTCCCTGGTCTGACTTCTCTTTTGTTTTTCCTCTTTAAAAAAAAAGTTAAAAGGATCTTTCATAGCATTTAAGCTTCAAAAGTCCTGATGGTTTTATGTCTGTGCTGCATAATACAATTTTCCATGGATTCAACTAGGCCTGAGGTAATAATAAGTGAGTCGGAGAGGCCTTGGACAGCCAGCTAATGCAGTCAGAGCTGAGGAATCTAATTAGGTGTTACTCAAGAGCTGTTGGTCTGTTTCTAATAGACTGTAAGCGAGAGTTGTGAGGTAAAGTTAATCCAATTCAGTACAACAGCAGAAGGGATCAGGAGCGGCAGAGCCACGCAGAGGGATCACCCTTCACCTGAGAAGCTGCAGCAAGCTTCTGCTGCAGGTAGAACCCAAAGCGAGGTAATTTGTAATTTGGTGTGTAAAGGAGAGCAAAGTTAGGAGGCCACCATCCCATTCATACCTACTGGGTTTTTTGCAGCAAGTTCATACATTTTAATTTTCTTCTTTTTTTTTTTTTTGGCATATCTACCCCAAGACTGGAAGGCCATCCGTGGGCGTTCAAGATCCAGCTAGCTGATGGTTTGCAGGAAGACAAGTACACATACTTGCTGGCTGCAGACACTTGAAAAAGTATCAATAGAACTTCTTTGGAAATAAAAGATCTGGGGAAGGAGAATGCTTAAGAAAAAGAAGCCTAGTAAACTAGCTGTAGATGAGTAAAACAGATGTAGTTGGAATTGGTTGACTATGGACCTGTGTGTTTAAACTGGTACATACAAACCGGTGTGTACAAACCAGCGTGTACTGACTTGTGAGACAGTGTTGTGTAGACTCAAACTGTGACTACTGAGAAAGAAAAAAAAAAAAGCTTGGGGTGTTTGCCATGTTCTTTCACAGCATCTGGTACTGCCACAGTCCCAGCCATGCTGGGAGGATGTCCTTGGCACTGCCATATTGCCAAAGGGAAGACATTCACTGGGTAATTACCACTGTGTGTGCAGGAGAAGGCATGGAGACAGGGCTGGGCCAGCAGATCCTAAGGTTAAAAGTATTTTGGAAATGGAGGAAAAGCTGTAGACATCAGGTGAGGCACCAGCTGCAGTGTCTTAGTGTCTTGAGGCTGGATGCTCTCAGAAGAGCATTGTGGGGGAGGGAAGAGCGTGAGATGTTCCCATGTTGCAATGTCTGAGGTTTGGAAGAGCCTTTGTAGGAGATTATGTGTATTTTACTAGGCAAGCAAATGCATTCTGTTGTTATTTACAACTAGGAATGAGTGTGCCATATGCTGAATGTGTCTTAACAGCCACCAAAGGAAGACAAGTATTTGCAGTATAAAACACATTGCACTGTTTATCCAGCAGAAGTTTCCCTCTCATTATGCAGAGTAAGCACTCGCTGCTGAACTGCAGGTACCTGCAGTACAGTAGGGAAGTATAATGACTTCTCATCAATAAGGACTTAGTTATTGTGGGAGTGACTTAGTGAGGTTCTTGGGGGCTGTGAAGCAGTGTGGGTTCAGCACTGATCACACATGCAGCATCCTCTGCCCCACAGGGTCCCAAGCCACCTGAATGAGATGCTTACATTAATGCCTTTTGGGTAAGGGTGAGAGTAGCTGTGACCTACTGGCCTCTGTTTTTTTAAGGCTTATTTGTGCACTTTGAGGGGGATGCCCAAGCTAGTCTGCTGTGAAAAAAACCAACAAAAAACCCCAACCAACCAACAAAAAAACCCCCACCCCCTCGCCTCACCCCCCAAAAAGTAATAATTTGATAACTATCAAGAAATTCACATGTGGCTCTGAGATTGAGGTATGTGATGTATGTGGGACTGTGGCAGGGGCTGAGCATCCAGGCACATGAAAACAGATGCTTCCCACACCAGGGGTGAATGAAAGACTTTAGGCCCTAGCGGGGTGGCAACCCTCCTAATGCTGCACAGTAACTGTCTTCAAAAAAACCCACCCAAAAGTAGGCACAGCAGGCTTGTGATCTTCTCTCAGTTATTTCATGTGTATGTTTCATTTTATTGAAGGAAGGCAACAGCTTAGATTGCTTTCCTGAGCCCCATTAATGAGGAGGCACAGGCTGTGGCTGTTCTGGTTACACTGATGATGAAGTGATGCCTTACACAGCACCCCTTCCTAGGAAGGGTGTAAGAGCGTAAGTCCCATCTCACAGGGTTAGTGAGGGGCAATGGTCAGGGTGGCTGCAACCACATTAGCACAGAGCAAGTAACATGCAACTCAAGTTTTGGCAGGAGAAAACAGATGTGGCAACCAGTGGGATAAGCTCTAAATAAAATGCTGTATGTCAGTAACCAGCTATATAAATCCTGAATTAATTAGCTAAGTGACATGGGAGAAGGACAGGCTACTCCACATCCTCCAGTTAGAGCATGTAGAATGACTACAGTGACCAAGAGTGGTTACCGAAAGCGGGATGTTGAATCTAGACACCCAGATCTGATGGGTGGGATGGTGCAGCATCACGCTGCAGTGTTTCTCCCTACAGTAGGGCAGCTCCCAGAGCCAGCACAGAATGGGCAGGAGCAGTTTCTCAGGGCCCATGCCTTGCATGCCTGAGAGGTGGCATCTGCAATTAGCTCATGCAGTGCCACGAGTCATCTTCTGGCCCTTCCAGGGAGGTAATTTGGACATAATGAAGATCTATAGTAATCAGATAATTGCTATTGATTGCTCTTTAGACATCATGATGAAGTAATTAGGTGGCACTGGAAAGAAGCTGGAACTGCTTCATTGGCATAACCTTAATCTGAAAGGTTTCCTGATTTTGTTTCTTTTCCTTAATGGCCAATAAAAGAACATCATTTTAGCTTTAGGATCTGTCAGATGCTGGGACAGAGGCTTTTCTTACATGCTAACTATGTTGGTTTCTAACAGGGCTCATGTAGGTGCCTTTGTACTTGCTTCTCCCATGTGGTCTATAATTAGGCTGTTTGTAGGCAACATTCCACTGTGCTCTTATTAATTACAGGCTTATATTTATTTTTAGCTTCACAAAATAGCCAGACTATTGTCTTACTAGCTTTTAATTACATAGTCAATATTTGAATAACTCTGAACCTATGAATTCATGTGTTCAATTGTTTCCATACCATCCTGTTTAACAGTCTAAGCATAGGCATCTGTTATCTCCTGTACCACTCTGTCACAGAGCACTTTGTCAGGATGCCACAAGCTAAATGACCAGTGGTATGCACAGGTCCCACATCAGCAGGACCTACACAAATAAGAGTTTCCAAAAACAAAATAGCAAAGCTACCATTAGATGTCCAGTTTGATGAGCAATGGAGAAGACTGACCTATTTCTGTACTCAAACAGTGACTGTATGCAAAGTCTTTGCATTCTATATAAGAATATGTAATTAAGCTTCTGCTTAAGGACATGCAAGATAACATTAGGTTTCCCAAAGGAGAGGTGCCTGCATCCCTGCTGGGCTGCTTTATGAAAGAGGTGAGGGGGATATACTCAAATCCACTAATGCAGTTCCAGTTCACAAAGAAACACTATGTGCAATGCCTTTGTATTTTTTTATCTTCATTACACAAGTTACAGTGTCTACAACAGACAGTCTTGAGGACTCAGAAGACCACTGTGCTATCTTGATGAAACCTGACCTTTTTTGTTTTTTTATCCCAATACTGCAGGAGGTCCTGCAGCTTGAGCGGCAGATGGGTGGACAGCTTTTGGAGGAGCCCAAAGCTTTGCATTTTAAAGGAAGCACCCACAATCTCCGTCTGTCCATTCATGATATTGCCCATTCTCTATGGAAGAGCAAACTGCTGGCTAAATACCAGGTGAGCATCATGAAACACTCTTTAAGCAGTGAGGCTTAAAGAAATACTGTCACACACAAATGTGCTTGAAAAACGCCAGGTGTCGAGCTATAGTCCCAAAGACATCTTTCCCTTGGACCATTTGCAGTCACAGTAGCATGGAGCCCATATATGGTCATATAGCATCCATGCCTGGACCTCACATCCCTTCCTGTCTATACTTTTTTTGCTGTCCTCCTACAGGAGATTCCCTTTTACCACATCTGGAGTGGGTGTCAGAGAAATCTGCACTGCACCTTCACATTGGAAAGGTTCAGTCTGAATACCCTGGAGCTGGTGTGCAAACTCTGTGTGCGACAGGTTGAAGGAGAAGGACAGATCTTCCAGCTCAACTGCTCTGTTTCAGAGGTAAATGACATTTGTGCACTTTTCTATCCAACTGCAGGAGTGTGGGAGGGCTAAGGAGGTATAATCTTTCCCACTGCTACCTGTTGAGCACTTCCCATTTTTCTCCTGACTGCTGGGATGGATATAAAGAATGGATTAAGTCATCATTTTGTATCTCCTGTTGCATTTTCCCTTAGTTTCTCTCTTCTGGAAGGCAGAATCCCTCCTTGAAGGGAAGGAGGAGAACAGCCTCGGTCTCGCTGCTAGTGCTGCCTTTCTATGTCTGTGTGGAGGAGCTCCTTGCCCACCACTCGCTAACACATCTCACGAAGCACTGTGTGGTCCTGTTTCCTGGCAGTCCATGAAACCCATCATGCCTGACAGTTCCCTGGAGAGGGAGAAAAGATAATAGGAAAATGTCAGTGCTATATGTTTCATGAGCACTCCACTCTGATCCCACTTAATAGCTGCTGTGAATATCAAATGATCTGGTTACAGTAAACTTTTCTCCTCATGTTTTGCTACTGCGACAAATCCTGACTATTATCTTTGGCAATTTTTCTCTTGATGGCTGACGTTTTCCATTAGAAATTTTATCATAAGTTTGGGAACATCTTTGCCAGTGCTATGTAGCAGCTGGATAATTTTTGCTCGTTGTGGCAGTCAATCTTGGGACCAAGAGCAGGTGACACATTCAGGTGTGAAGTGGCATTGACTAGGGTGAATGTGCTGGTGGCTTTTATTCCTGGTACCCTTGGCAGCTACAAGGAGCAGATTCTCAGGCAGTAATTACTGCTGGTTGACTTCAGGAAGGACTGTGAGACCAGAGACGGTTACTTGTGCTGTAGGGCCCTGACATTGTGTGCCATTACCCATAACATCTGCTTGGTTAGTGAGTGTAACGTTGCAGATTCATCTAGGGTCTACACAGCATTAAGGACAGATGGTAAAACAAGCATCATAAACAATTATTGTAATAAGTGCTGCATTGAGGTAATCACTAATTTAGCCTCACAGAGAAGAGAAAGAACTGAAAGTAACTTTAATGAAATGCAAGTGTACACTATAATCATCTTCAGCTGCTTGTGTGTAATATAGCCTGGTAATGGATTCAGAAGGAACGGGATAATATTCTTGTCTTGTGCTGTGATCCTATCCATCAAGGATGAATAGAGGGAGTGAATAATGCCACTGCTTTCAAGGCTGCCTCCTGACAAATTGCTCCTTGTAGTTGACACTTTGTGGTGTTCCCAAGCCCAAGCAAGTGGCAGGAGGACCTTGGTCTGGCATATAGGGTCAATCCTCGAACTCAGAGATTTCACAAGAAATCATTTGGAAGTATAAAATAACAGCAACTTGGTAACCAATGTGTATGTCTCTAGAAGTGTGACAGACATCAGACAAGGCATAAGGAAACCTTAGCTCACATTTGTGAGCCTTACATTTTCTTCTGAAGCTAGGCTAGTGGAATCCAGCTAGTGGTTAGACACTGCAGGACTGTGCTGGCATCTTTCTTTATTGCTGGATCTGCCTCTCTGCCTCTGTCACCCTGCAGTAAAAACATAATAACACAGTTTCCTCCATCCTCCCTTTATGGGCTTTCTTTTTAGTCCCCTGCAAAGGATTTAAGACTTCTGCAGATTAAACTGTTTTATACTGGCTTTTACAGTGTCTACCTCTGGGACTTCAAAAATACAAATGCAAAGAGTGCCAAAACATTTGCAAAGTAGGAGGAAGGCTGCAACAGAAGTCTCCTACCAATTTGTTTTTTAAGCCCTCTTTTAATCTCATGCTGTTGATAATCACACAAAAGAGCCACAGGGCAATGCCACAGATACCTGGACTCCTTATGTAGCCGTCCTGAAGCACCTGAGGCTGCAGGTCACCTTGAGTCCTGGGGCAGCATTTGCATCCTTTGGCCCAGAATATAAAGATAAGTTTACCTGTCTGCGATGCCACCAGTCACCACCCTACTGTCACTTCTGACCTCCCGGTGTGAGTGAGCCTGCTGGCAGCAGCAATGTCAGGCAAGTCATTTTGCCCTCTCCCAGGCAGCCTTTGCTGCCAGGCACTTGGGCAATAACTCATTGCTTGAAGCAGTAGGTAGAAGCAGATGATCTGTGATGCAGATGTCACATTCATCATATTAACTGAGGACATTACAGATTATTCCTTGGTTAGACATTTCACTGATTGCCTAAAATGCCATTAATTGGTGTAGATAAAAAAGTGGAAGCAAGAGTTTTGATTCTGTTCATTGCTCATGGAAACTGGCTTTCCCCTTTCCATCTTTGAATATGTTTGGCAGGGGGGAACCAAAGACTGCACATGACTGTGAGCATCTCCAACAAACTCCTTGTGAGGTTTGCGATGGCAGCTAAACAAGGAGTTACTTGGTTTTAAGACAGTTTCAGGTATTATTGGCTCCTTCATGCCAGTTTGACAGAAAGCAAAGGAACAAGACCACTCACAGAGGAGAAAACATTTAATGACAAGTCTTTAGCACGAGTGTTTCTGGCTGCCCAGGGCTGTGATCTGGCAGAGAGGAAGGAAAACAGCTCCTCTGTTTCTACCAGAAAAGGAGGCCAAACTGAAAAACAGATTAAATGTGAAGACAGAATCAGCCATGTTTGCAGGTTTTTCCATTGGAGTTGTGACACTGGGAGCAGCATCCCTATAGCAGAGTTGGACAGCTAGTCGGCATCAATGAGGCCTGGTGGGGCTTTCAGCCGCCCTGGAGCACCTCGCTGTTCCTAAACAAACCCAACCATCCAAAGTGAGCAGCTATCAGTGTCCTACCAGCTACCAAGCCTGCGGGTGCTAAGTCATTCCAGGCTGAGGAAAAGACAAAATGTTTGCCCAGGAGAGCAAAGATTAAAAGATTGCTGTTATTCCCAGGGGAGCCATGTTAACAGGAGTGTCACGGGGAGCCTTCCAGCTGGGAGGACCACGTCAGAGAGAATCAACACCGTACCTGCAGGGGAAAAGCTGTCTTCGGAGGTGATTCTCTTGAAACACTTACTGCCACACTGCCTTTGAGCACATGTGCACCATCTATTTCCAGCACGGAGTTAAAGCCACATAAAAATGAAGGATCAGCTTGTGCCTGGGATGGTATTAACTGTCAGTCTGTGCTCTGCACAACATCAGAGGCTTCAGAGAGCACGGGTGCTGCCAGAGGGATGTCAGTGGAGTAAGCCCAGTGCTGGCTTGGTGGGGTACGGACGGCTTAGAAGGGGGTCAGCCCAGCTCTGCTCTAGTAGTAGCAATTTGCTCTGAAATGTGTCAAAGTGCCTGATTTTTCATTATTTCCAGTAAGTGATTAATTAAGCTGGTTTCAATTTTGTCCAGCCATTCTAATCTTCACCCACAAAAAAAGAAAGGAGAAAAAAAAGTCTTTTCTCTACCCAAAGTTGATTATAAATATGTTCCAGCTGACTAGCATAAGTACTTGATTAACAGAAGGCTGCAAGTAAAAGCACTGAGTCTCGGAGGATGTAGTTCTACAATTGCCAATGCACTCGGTAACAAAATTAATGGGTTGTTGGAGCTTTTTTCATGTCTTTCCCATCTCAGGAACCTACTGGCATCGATTATCCTCCCATGGACTCAGCAGGCACCATCACCACCATAGTAGGGCCCAGCGCTTTCAGCATCCCACTCCCGATAAGGCAGAAGCTGTGCAGCAGCCTGGATGCACCCCAGACCAGAGGCCATGACTGGCGGATGCTGGCCCACAAGCTGAAACTGGACAGGTGAGCAGGGTTGCCTCTGCGTGGTTCGGGCAGCAAAGCTCCCAGGGAGGTACATGTAAAAGGATCACGTTGAAAGTCCCTCTAGATGAGTCAAAGCAGATGTACTGCATGGGGGATGAGCACCTTGACAACACCAGCAACAGGAATGGGTTGAAATCACATGAATTCAGGTAGTTTTCATGCAGCTCAATGAAACGAGTTTCCTTTTGACTCATTGCAGGTACTTAAATTATTTTGCTACAAAATCGAGTCCCACTGGGGTGATCCTGGATCTCTGGGAGGCCCAGAATTTCCCTGATGGCAACCTGAGCATGCTGGCAGCGGTTCTTGAAGAAATGGGAAGACATGAAACAGTTGTTTCTTTGGCAGCAGAAGGAAATTACTAATGCAGCCTTGGCGTGAACAGGAAGGACAGACGCAGGGAGCGGTAATGCCCTGTTATTGCAAATGAGAATTGAAATGAAAACCCAGACCAATGAGTTACACAAGAGACACTTCAGAGAAGAAAGCAAGCAAACAAACAAAAAAACCAGCCCTGACCTTCACACATGCTCTCCTTGTACATTATCACAGGATCAAAAAGAAATCATGCAAAGTTGTACCTTGAAAATATAAATCAACCTAATGTTCCTCTCGGCTTGGCTGTACACTGCTTGGTACAGGATTTTACAGTTTCCTAGGAAACGCTTTTTATTGCTATCCAGATATATGGATAAACTTTCTTAACAATCCCAGTTTCTATGGATGTTGTTTACATCAAATTCTGGACAGGGGTAAGGAGACTGTCCATGGCTCTTTATATTTTTTTGTTTAAAGCCATTCTAGACAAAGCTATGGACAGTTGGTTGTGGCTATTTCAGCTTATTGGTTTCTGGTGAATTCAGATTTTGGCTACAATTCTGCACATTGATTGTTTCACAATGGTCCTCCTGTCATCGTTCTGTTTCCTAGACCTACTTGTAAAAAAAAAAAAAAAAGAAAAAAAAATCAGGGTTTGGGAGGAGTGCATCTGGAAAGCAGGTACTCTGGCTGATAAGCAGGAACACGCATAATGTTCCCTTCCTTCCCTAAGGCAGCCCCACTGAGCTTGTGTGGAGAATAGCTGTAAGACAGTGGGGGAAGGAGTATCTGAGTTGATTTTCAATTCACATCCTTTCCACCCCTTTTCTATATGAAGGGGCTGGATATGCAATTCAGAGTGGCTGGGGGGCAGCGGGGAGAAACCCAGAAAAGAATAAAAAGAGAAGTTGCTATGATAAATTTTTTAATGATTAGTATCTAGTGCAAGGATTATAATGGCTATTATTATTACCATTGTTACTTTATTTCTAGTTTTATCAACAGCAGAATGAATCATTTCTAGTTTTATGGAACCTGTTGTCCTCTTCCTGAAGGTCTTCTAAGATGTCCCTCTATACGCCGTCTGTCCTTCCCTTTGTCAGCCATCGCACTCCTCCAAAGTCCTCTGCCAGCTCACACACGTTAGCGCTGCTGTGCTTTGTGCCTGTGGTATAAACTGGCGACACTCTGCTGAAGTAACTAATCTGTACCAAGTAGCTGTCCCAACATGCCTCCCTGGGATGTTTTGTACCACCTTGGTGCTTCCAGGTTGCTCCAAGGAGCAATCCTGTCCTGAGGTGGCTGAAACCAGACAGCCTCCAAGTCCAAATACATGTAGGCCAAATACATGTATGGTTCATGACCACAGGTGCAGGCATGTGGAGGTGCTGACACTGACCACCTGATTTGTGTATCCAGGGTGGACCTCCATATTTTTTGCTTCGTTTTGTAGCAGTCTAAGAGCCAGCAGCTCCTGTTCCATTCCCTCAGAGCTGCAGATGCTCACTCTTACTGAAACCCATCACCTCCAGTAATGTCAGGGTTACTGACAGTCCAGTCCTCTGTTGCATCATTGCTGTGTGAGATGCACTTGGTGGATCTCCAGAGATAGTCCTAGGTTTTGCTGCAGCCAGGGAAGCCTGCATGTGTGCCAGCATAGGGCAATGGAGCAGTGAAGTTGAAATCCTGTGTACTGCAGTTTGCTGCCTACACTGTGCTACTGCCACCACTGCTGCTTGGGCAGGGCAGTGCTGACCAGGGAATGTGTGCCTCTACAGCCATGCCTCTCTTGGCCGCCACAAACAGGTGAAAGTGGGAATTTTTCAAAAGGAGCAAAACAAAAATGGTTATCGCTGAAATCATATTTTATGATTTGCTCAGTGAAAAGACTGACTCTTTGGTACATGACAGCTCATAGCATTGCAGTAGTTTTACTGCCAGACTTGTCTGTCCTTTTCTGGCCCAAAAAGGCTTTCTTTCCCAGCCCTTCCACTCCAGGTTTCCAGTCAGGCCCTGGTTACTGCTGTTGTGCACACATGCGTGCCACTGCCCATGTATGTATTCCCACTTTCTACACTTCCCAAGACTGGAGTTGGCTTTTTCTCTTTTGTAGTTTTGGTTTTGTTTTCCCCAAGGCTTCCTAGATTGCACCTTTGAAAATAACTTTGAAAATGTCATTGGTCAAAATGAAAAGAAAATTTCATCTGACCTTTTCCTGCATTTCACATTTTCATAGGCTTGGCACTTTTTGTTTCTCAGCTCCCTAATCAGTAAGTAAGGCAAATCAAAACCAATGGGGTTTTGATTGACCACTGGGCAGCAAGGACAAAAGGTTCCTTTCCTTTTAAGAGGTAACCTGACAGTTTGCCCACCAGCATTTCAGACAAAACTGGAGACCAGAGGGCATACATTCTAACTTTCAACATCTGTGTGCATTTTCTCAGTATAAGCCCCACCTTCTCTTAATGTGGAGACGCTATGGGCATTCTGTCAACAACTAACCATCTTCTTTTTCGCAATGATGCAGCCGATTGCAATGCTAATGGAAATTTTGCTTTTAACTTCAGGAGGCTTGGACTGAGGCTTCTAGCTCTTCCCTTTCTCCATACTTCTTACTCACTTGTAGTGCTAAAATGGCTCTTAAAGATAGGTCTCAGGTTTTTTTTCCTCCTGTGCCATTTCAGGTGTAACTAGTTGTATTTAGTTTGTGCTTCTTCACCTTTCCCATGTGTCCTTCCTTCCTGTGTGACTCTGCTTCCAAGGCAGGTACATGAGTTGAACTATCCTTAGACCCTTTCCCCTCTTCTGCTCAATCTGTATTGGCTGATCCCCAGGCTCACTGGTACTCCCCAGCTCTTAGCTTTTGCTGGGTGGGCAGCGTGTGCACCCCTTCTCACTGGGATCAGGCCACAAAGTGTCTCATAGTTACTGCTATGAGTTGATGCTCCTTTTGCCAGTTCTCTGACCTACATTCTCACGCCTTCTGCAAGAAAAACAGAAGAACAACTTCTTAAAGTATTCTGGGGCATTTTCCTTTCATAGCATCAGAGTAAAGGGGATTTATTGCAAGGAAAAATGCATGCTCTGATTAAGAGGAGCATCCACAGAGGCAGCTGGAGGTCAAGAACATAATGATTCATCACTGAACATGACTAGGCAGAACCATCACCATGGCTGGGTGGCAGAGCTGCTCTTCTTCCACCCTGACTGCTCAGAAACCTTCAGTCACCTGCTGCAATCACAGACTGGATGCTCTCTTCAGCACCTGCTCCATAAGTCTTTGCAGGGTCCCAGCACAGCACCGTGTCAGCTGCCTCAGCCCTGACAGGGCAGGGACAAGCAGAAGGTTCCTCCACAGAACCACAGCAACATCCTTGAATCCCAGTGTGGAGCAGCTCCACACTCATTCTTTGCCCCTGCTCCTAAATCAGCTCCCACTTCACCTCTCATCTTCCTGCCTTAATTTTGCTCATTTTTTCTTGTTTTTCTGGGGGTATAGCATTGACATTGTGGATGTGCATTGTGGGAGAGGGCTCTGGCAGAGGCTTGTGACATTCACCACTCAGAGGGTGGGCAGCAAGGGCAGCCAGATCCACTTAGGATATTATTTTTGGTGGGAGAAAAACCAGCAGCAGTCCCTCCACCTGGATTGCATGGACACAGTGCCATCTCGTGGGGCTGAGCACTGGCTGCTGCTGCCACAGTGAACAACATCTCACAGGAAAAGGCTTTCCTGTAGGGTGACTGGCAAAAAGACCGACCCTTAAAAGTTTTTGTAACATTTTATGCCAAGTAAGCACATCTGCTCTAAAAGGGGAAAAAAATAATAAAAGAAAAAAGAAAAAAAAGGCTGCAGGCTTCTTATCATCAAGTTATTGCTATTTTTTAAAATGCTTATCCTTTTAGTTGTTCACCTTTGGCTCTGTACTGGAGCAGTCTTGCTGCTCTTCACATCATCTCTTCATGACATGTTGATTGCTAGCGCTATAAATAGTATATATATTATATAAATATATATAAAATATCTACTGACTTCAAGGAAAACCTTTAATTTCCAAGTAAGAACCATTTACTGGAGACAGTCCTTTTCACCTGATTTTTTTCTTCAGTTCTTCTTGTGTTGTGTTCTTGTAAAAGTGACTGTCAGTGTATAGGGTAAGTTTGGGATTCAGCTGGGGTTTTTTTGCAGAATTTCTGATCACAGCTATCCGCTGTATCTCACTAAACAGTGCAAGACCTAAGTGCTGCTGTTTTACCGAATCTTGAAAATTTTGCAGCAGTGAGGGTCTCTCCAGTCAAGATTTGCTTTCTTGGGAAACGGAGACTTTTTCGTCTCACTGACAGAAATGCAGACACTCATGAGGCATGTTGGAGTCCACAATACCCACAAAGCAAACATGTCTGTTCCTTGGGTTTCTTGCTATTTCTGTTGCTTACATATAGAATAAATGTATTTACATGCTGTAAGCCTGTCATTGTGGACAGTGTCCTAATGTCGTGTATTGCTACCTGCAATAGTTTCTTTTCTGTTCTCCTTTTGTTCTTCTTTTGGGGATGGGGGTATGGGGAAAAGATGGGGGGTGGGGGGGACCTTAGACCATTGTATGCTCTAGCCAAGTAGTTACCACAGCTCTGAGGTTAATTTTATACACAATGATACTGTTGAGGTTGGCTTGGTTTTGGGGAATTTTTTTAGTCTCGGGCCCAGGGCACTTTGTAAACTTTTTCAGGTATTACTCTGGCTCTCGTCTGGCCATGAAGTAACTGTTTGCAGGCTGGCTTGCTTAATATCTCACAATACAAAGATGTGAGTGGTTTGTGAATGGAAAGCAAACCTTTGCCCCTTCTCCCATAAGGGCTCCAATGAGTTACTGACTTTGGAGTCACCATTACAATCCATTGCTAGCTTGCGTGTAAAACCTTTAGTTTGTAAAATGAACTGCACTGCAGATTTTTAAATGCTGAAGCGTGTATCACATCCTTTGAAGTGGGACTTTAGCAGAAATGCGATGTGTGTGTGTGTATGTCTGTGTATACATACAGACAAGAGAAAACAAAGGACACTACTGCTGGAGGCTTTTAGTTCTGATGCTAGTTACAGGCATCCTCTTATTACCAACTTTTGTTTGGGGAGGTGAAGGTCAAAATTCACTGCTGTATCATCACTGCAAGGTCAAAGAGGTGGTATGTCAAAAGCCAACAGAGTAAAAACTGGCAAGTGGCTGGAATTGTACTTGAATGAAAGCCACGGAAATGAGCCCTCAACTTTGGTAGGTCAAGCGCTTTGCTTGAATAGGAGCATTTAGTTTATTTACTTACTTGTCCTTTAAGCCTGACACCTGCTCCCTGAAATCTGAAAATCCCTTTATCCGGAAGTCCTTTGATAAACTCTGCTCATACAAAAAAGCAATGATAATCCAGAGTTCCCAAAACCTCTATCCTAAATAGGTATTTCACAATTATCTGTGGTGCTGGTTAAATGTATTTAGTACCAGTTCAGTCTCCTCGGCTGCTGACAAAGAGATTAATTGCTATTAAAAGCACTGCACCCTGGGCCCACCCTCTTTTCCCAAAGCATCCCATGTCATGGAATGCAAGTAGTTTCTGGATGCCTGTGAAGAAGCAGGATGTAATCAGGCAGGACCCTCCTGCAGTGTTGAGGCAGCTCTCTGAGCACTGGTACTCTGGTCTCCAGCTGCCAGCTTGCAGCTGATGGGATAACAGCCCCTAGATAAGAAAAGCTTGCATGGCCTCCAGAGCTTCTTTAGCTTCTGCCTGCTGAATCTTGCTACCATTGCCAGTAAATTTGGGAGTTTGCACAACACAAATAAAAAGCAAAATCAATTTGGAAACTAAAATATATTATGAAGGAGAGGCAAAACGCTCTTCTCCCATAGATATTTCAAGGTACCTTGCAAAGACACCTGAGCCGAGAGCCAATAACCTTCTTTGAAGCAGGGTAACACAGCTGAGCAGTTGTGGCATTACTGTTTTCACACATATGTGTGGTAGACTTTTTTGCTAAAATATATTCTGTTTATTATTGTTCAAGAGTAAAAAAAGTTATCCTCAGTACCTTTCCAAAGCAAAGAAGGAGGGCCCATAGCAAATGAAACATCTGTGCGACCCAGGGGTATCACATTTCTCCCTCCTCTTCCCATGTCACAGCTCTACCAGGGTTGATGGGATTTGTTTTCTTTGCTATTCAAATCTGGAGAACTATTTTGTTTTTGATTTCCCTATTGCTGTATCTTCTATGCAATTCCTTTTCTAAAGACTGACTTACTACAGGAGAAGTGCTAGCCATTGCATTATTTGTATTGCTGTACAGTGGAGGTGTGGTTTACTAGTTCTGAGTGTGCCTCTTACCCCCCTCCCTTTTTCTCCTTCCCTCTGTTTGTAAATGCCTGCATTTATTCTGTCAGCCTGACATGTACAAAGTGTAAGAAAGAATTTTTAAACAGGTAATAAATTATATTTATAAGCAACTGGAAAAAACCCACCAATACCTTGTGTTCAATTGTTTAGTTCCTGGAAGCTTGGAAGGAAAATGGAATCTTTTATTTAGTTTCTTAAAAAAAAGTCTCCTTGAAATGTTTCTGCATGTAAGAACTCCTTGTGATGCACTCTCCTTCAAAAGATACCCTTCATTACATCCACATACCCATGGCAGACTGTTTCACCACACTTCAGAAATCCTCATGCCTCCCCATGTTATTTCACCTCAGCTGCTACAGGGGAGCTCACCCCAGACATTTTTCCTGGAGTTTGCATTTCATGGCCACAGTCAAAGGTAGAGAAAAGGAACAGGCAAGAAAATGTGTCCTTTGCCTGAAAGGCAAACTAAATGCTACTTTTATTTTGTCCAGAAACACCTGCTTATGTCATCCTCCTTAAGCCAGGTGGATACAATACCCAAACACTGATGTTCACTCCTTTTGCACCCACTCCCCACTGTCAAAGATGATACTTGTTTCTCACTGGCCTGGTTAGACCTGTTACGCTTAGTATAAAATTTATGAAAGTACAAGAAGTAATTCCCCCAGCACAGCTGAATGCCACTTCTCCCAACTGGGGTGCGGGGCGGCAGTGGGGAAACAGGAATTTCTTACCCCCAGCCCCTCACCTGCAAGGGCAGCTCCAGGCTGAGGACCTCATCCTGCCCATTATGGAGGTGATATGGGGGTCTGGGTGTTGCCAGACACAGCACTATCCCATCCTGCCTTGTCCCACCTCATCCCCTCTGGTTGCCTGCCAGCTCTCGAACTCTTTCCCTCTCACATGCCAGCCTCACAGAGTGCCAGAGAAACATGCTTGCCCAGCAGCTCTCCCTTCAAGGGGCGAGCCAAGGTTAAGTTCAAGCTGAAGCACTCCCATAACGTATGAAAGCCCAAAAGACAAGAACTTGGCAACAAGTGCATTTGCCAGGTTTATGAGACCCTGCAATCCAGCTGGAAAAGAACAGACCTTTAAAAAAACATCCCTGGCATGTCTGGATTACAGCAAAGTATTGCCAAGATATAAGGTAGCTTTATTCTATTTTCCTCCTGTTGCAATTTTTAATATAAGTAAGTTGCACAGCAGACAGAAGACAACCGCTCAGGCTGTTCTCCCTGAGCACGAGACAGCTAACACCCCTCAATAAAGTGTATCCCTAATATAAGGCTCCTCCATTTCCCAGGCAATCTCTGTCTGCTGGCTCCTGTAGTTTACTTGCTCTCAATTGGCAGCAATTCTTCACAGAGAGAAGGCATAGGAAGCCTCACAGCTTGTGCAGTTGTCCCTTACAGCTGCTGGAGACAGAGCTGGGGTCTGGCGGGACTGGCAGGTCACTGATCCAAGACCTGACATCTGAAGTCCAGATGAAATACTGGGCATTTGTCATTGTACACTGAGCATGGCATAGAGCTGTGGCCAAGCACCAGTGGCAGCTTTACTCCATCCTAAAGACACCGGACATTTGGCAACATGGAGTGAGAATGATTCAGCTTTTAATTATTATTTTACAATTATCTTCTTTATTAGGAAGAGTTAGATTATATATGAAGAGGACTTGAAGCTATGATGTGAAGGGAAGTTCTGTATCCCAAAGGCAGAACTTTGTCAGTGGTAACTTTGGCCACCATGTGGTCCTGCAGCTGAGAGAGCTGAGCTGCAGGCAAGGCTGGTTTCTGCAAAACTGTGCCTACATTGGACACAGTCACTGATTTTACATTTCCTGTTGTCTGTCTGCCTTTCCCTTTGCATATTCTGCCTTCACAGGAGACAAGCTCCTTTCTGTCCATCCCACTATTCCTACTCTATCAATTTGTATTGCTGAACTTGAATTTCCTTTGGTTTCTGACGCCCTAATGGACTGGGACCTGCCATAGCATGCAGTCTTTGCATTGCCTTAGCAGTTCCTTCACCATCTTCAGGGACTTTCCTTCAGGTACCTGACCTGTAGCTGTTCTTCCTGAGACTCCTGGAAGTGTCTGCTCTGGTGTTGCTACATTTGAAGGCGGGACTGCAACTCTTCTTTCCCAGGTAGTAAAAGGCATGGATCAGTGTGTTTCACAAGGAAGCAGAGCTCTGGTTTTGGCAGGGGACAGCAGCATGAGTGCCCACCTTGAATGCAAGAAAAACAGTTCCAAAGTTGCTTGCAATTGCAGAAAACAAAGGTAGCTATGCTCAAGGCTAAATAGCACCTAGCAGGGTGGAGAGGAAAGAAAATTGAGAACAGAGTCTGGGGCTGCCCCCAGAAACCATACTTACAAAGTTAGGCTACGACAAAACAAGCAGCGTGGGAGGAAGAGGGAGATGCAGAAACACTGATCTCAGCAGCATGGTGGAGAAGGGGCAGCCCAAACAGGCTGTGCTGTGGCACGACATTGCCTTCAGCACTGTGCAGCCAAGGGGAGCAGGAACAGCCCCAAGTGTGTGTGATACAGTGACATGCAGCAATATGCAGGGACAATATGCAGCAAGCACAGGGCTTCCCCACCTAGATGTGGCCAGGTCAGGGGACTGTAGAAGTGCTGCTGGAGAATAACTGCAATGCTCTGCCACTGATCACAGATGGTCTGGTGCAAAGCAGGAGGGCTGCAGGGGCTGTGTTATGGTACAACTCAAGGAAAAACTTGTATTTACACACTCCTCTGAAAATAACCCACAAGGCAATTAAATGTTAGGAAACACTGAGTTGAATCTGCAACACAGCACTGCAGAATGAGAAGAGTGCTCCTGCTGTTAAGTACAACTACATACAAATATCTCACTACATGTAGATGTATACACAGTCCAATGTCTCAGCATTAAGAAATGCCATGTTTCAGTCGATGCTGTAGATGTAGGCTGTAACTTTTTCAACTCAAGCATGAGGCTGAGAATTCTAGCTTCAGTCTGTCCATAGATGACCTTTTGTACTTGTGCTATTAAAAATAATAGCCAAAATTCATATCTGGCAGAATGAAGGAAGAGTGTCTGAAAAAAATATTACATGAGTGCCAGATTTCTATGGATTTACATAATCAGCCACAAAATGCAAGTGACTGCTCTATTAGTGATAACACTATTTTAATTACTATTTTTCTCTTCACTGAGTTGTGAAGAGTGATGCTTTTTTATGCTAGTGGAAACATATGCAACATATTACTGTTTACTTGTTTGCTCAGAGGAAAAGCCTTACAAAAATAAAATAAATAAAATCTAGGCAGGGAAATTAAACCAAAAGATGGTGCTTTTCAAGCATATGAAAAGGAAATAGAACTAAAAGCAATCTCTGTCATGGGGAGATGGAAACAATTTTATTTGGGGGGAATGTTAAAACAACCATATACAATTTGAACAAATACAACATAACACAGTTTGTTCCCCAGGTTTTATAATTACAGTATTTACAGGTTTAATAAGGCACTGGTTCTCAAAAAAGAACACAAATTAGTTTCTTAGTCTTTACAATGTCAACTTTTTCTTTAATAGAAATAACTTTGTGCTAGAGAAAGGAGAGCAGTTGCTAGATGGCATCTGTCTTCCTTTTTCATTTTTTCTTCTCCCACTTACATATGCCATCTTATTTATGCCAGTAAGAAACTAAACTAAACTTCTTTCAGTGATTTACATTTGAAAAGTGGATTTCTAGAACTGTGGGCACTTAAGTAGCAATTATTTCACCACTGGCTTACAAGCCAGTGCACTGTGAAACCACCAAAATCTGGAAGTGACATTAAAAGGCCACACCTGGCAAAATAAGCATACTAACCTGTAGTCACTGTACATGCTGAAGCCATAATAATGACACACTGAGTGCTACAGAAAGTCAACCATGCAGGCAGTAACTCAAATCTCACAGTGCTGGAACAAACTACCTCTACACTTGCCTTAGGCTGTTTTCTGGCCTTAAGAATAGCCCTTTACAATACCATCTATTAGAGTGGGTAGGAGATTAGAGGGCAAAATCTGGCCTTTTGAGTCTTGGGAGAAAATAGGCAGGCACTAGTTATACCACTGCAGACTGTTTGCTTTCTCAGTGTTTATCTTCTTATATATATTTATTTTCCTATATAGCACTGTTGTAGTGATTTGTCAATTATGTATTTTCATAAATAAATATTATGTTTTATTTAGTGCTTTATCATCCTTAATAGTTTACTCTTAATCCACATACTGGAGCTATTCCAGACTCGTAACTGAATATGTGTATATATATATATATATATATATATATATATATATATATATATGTAAAACCACATAAACCTGAACATCTAACATACACACTTTATGTAACCTACCAACCAGTATCTTAGATCCTTTCCTCTTCAGCCAAAAAAGTAAAATTTGCTCAGAAAACCAGCAACTGGCCCTTTCTCTTGCAGTATGCTGATGGGAGGTGTCAGGGGCAGTGCATGCCTTGTGTCTGCCAGCCAGCAAAGCACCCCCTCCAAAACATTTCTCACAAGAGCCATGATAATTAAAAAAAAAAAAAAAAAGTCTATTTGAAGAAGGCAGAGTGAAATACACCTAAACACAGGAAGGAAGAGGCATCCCTGCTGTGTGACCAATTAACAGGGACTTGCAGGGATCAGGCTCAGAGATGTGATTGACTGGGCCTGCTCTCAGCCACTGCCAAAGTCAACAGTCCCATCCACTACTTTGGAGCTGAGAAATCTCAGTTCTTCAGGGCTGTGCTGGCTTTCCTGAAAAGGAGCAAAACTAGGAACCCCATGGCTCCATTCACCAAGACAAAAAGCTGAAGAGAGGCTGGGCTGTCTTCATTTTGGACCACAAATCTTAAAGCCAAGGCAGCCAAGGAGAGGTGCAAACCACCCTCAGCCTCAAAAGCATCCTGTTTTTTAAGGACAAGGAAACCAGTATTGCCCCTCTTGGAGTCAGGATTTGGTGTACTATTACAGAGTACTATTACTGACAGTACTGTCAGAGATTTTCTTTTTGTATTGCTTGGTAGTTTTGGGTAGGCAGGCAGAGAAGCTGTACTGCAGAAAAAGCACTCTAATTAACAAAAATCCTCCAATTAAGCTTTTTAACACCTATAATCACGGTGGTCTTGCTGATTCTCTTGAACCTGCATATTTTTCTCTGTTAGCTTGGAAATATAAAATGCTAATTTTTCCAGCTAGAAATACCTTTAGGGAGTTGTGAAGCTAAATCCCAATTATATACCTACCAACCACAAACAAATCAGTTTTGTCCAAAAAGGGGAAAAAAAAGAAGCATTAAGAAGTGCTGAGGCTAAATCCAGCATGGCAATTATTTCAGTTCTGAAATAGGCTTAGCATAATCAAAGCAGTGTTTGTAAGGACTTATTTCAAAATCAAGCTGAACCCCATCTAGTGAATTAGGGCATAAGCAGGCAAGAAAATGTTAAAAAATAAGGGTAAAAAAAGAGTAAGCCAGTAACTCCCAAGCAGCTCAGCTTCGATAATCTGATAAAGAACAGAACCTTTCCAAACAAAACGCTTCATAGGGAATATTTCACCTCTCATTTCCCCTTCTGTAGCATTAGCATCTCAGCAACTGCTGCAGCCTCAGGAAGGAGGAACAGGGAGAGACAGTAAATACATTTCCCGTTGCTCTTCTCCCCTAAAAGTTCCTCTTGCTGGGAACCACGATGCTATGCCTGTCCCTACTGTGAGCTGGCTGCCAGAGGCATGGAGACTGCTGGAAGGCCACCCAAAACAAAAATGCAGATGAAGCTTGAGCCAAATTGTTCAGTTTGTGGTGTCTTTCACTATAGCAGAGAAGTGCTGGAGGCAGGTGCTCACTGCCGTCCGTGGTGCCCAGCTCTTACCACCCACCTAAGTCCTGTGCTCCTTCCCTGTCACTTCTTACAGCCATAAGGCATCAGGTCTCCCTAGTTGTAAATAAAAGTAACTACCAGCCCAGAAATCGGCATTTTTGAGGCTTTTCACTTTCCCTTTAAAAAAGAGAACACTGATGAACCTGTTTTTCCAACTGCAGTTGTAGAGGTATCCTATCTAATCTAATTCCTATCCTATCCTATCTAATTCCTTCTCATAAGGAACTTTCTTTTACCCAGTGGTTGTTTATGTGGGTCACAGCAGTTTCAAATTCACCAGTGGAGCCAATGTGTACTTCAGTTGGACTCACACACAAAATTCAGTGGGGAAAACAATTTAAAAAAAAAAAAAGCCGAGATAAGGGGCACTTGTTTATCATTGTAGAACCATCCCCATCAGATTTTCTGGAAACACTAAGAGCTTCTTCAAACAAGTCATGCCAAACTATATTCATACAGCTCCCAATTACCTTACACAAAACACGACCTTCCCTGGGATAGGCCACCCACAGGAACCTGGCCACCTGCACACATGGAAGCAGGGATGTAACTGAGAACCACTCACTTGTCAAGAGTTATGGAAAGTTATCTCTACACTAGGTGGCTTTTAAGATGGTCTCCATTACAGCTTCTCTGAGCTACACAGACCCACTCACCTTTTGGGTTTTTTTAAATGCTGGAGTGCAATAGCTTTTTATAACGAGAAAGTTGATTTGCTTTCATTTTCAGCAGTTCCCTCCAAATTTTTTTTAATGTAACAATATACATCTTTTTTACTTCTAACCAAAAGTTTTATTTTCATAAAATTTAAAGCAGTATCTTTTTTAAACAATCAAAATAATAACAATAATAATAATAATAATAACAATAATAACAATAAAATAATAAATGGCTTTCACAGAAAGCAACATGCATAATCTTAAATCAGTTACTAAAACTGTATTTCCCCGTGTAAACAAGGGCAGACAAGCCTCTTCCAATCTTGTATGTCAAAACTCAGGTGATTTTTTTCAAAGGATAGTCTACTCAAACCTTACAGCTGCTCTTAAGTGTGATTCTGTTTAAGGTACTTATTAGCGAAGACTTTTGATACCTCCTCAGGACTTCTGTCTGCACGAGAAAGTCCGTTTCCATGGGTCTCCACAAGAGTTGCCTCTGGCAGAGTCAGAGTTTAATGTCCTGCGACTCTGACATTTTGGCAAGTGTTTTCTTGACCCGCAGGGCTGTGAGCCGAGAGGCAGGGTTGTGAGCCCAGCACTCCATCATCAGCTTCCCCATCTGCCGTAGGCACTGTGGAGAGAAGCAGGAGAGAAAGTTCCATCTACGTCAGTGGAAGAGGAGTAACTGCAGTTACTGCAGTGCTGAAAAACTGAAGGGAAAAGGTCTTTACTAAGGACAGATGAAAAAAAATACAATATGCTGACTGGTACTGCTCTTCAAAAGCTTTTGTTTTCTGTATATGAAGGAGAGTTCTCCAAAAATGAAAATACTTACCATTTTTGTCAAGTTATAGTCTAGACTTGGCTGTACACTCCACAAAAGCCCTTTTCTTATTTCCTCTTCCCCAAACACCTGCAGCCTGATCTGCACAAATGTGGCTCTGTACAGAGAGCCCTTTGCTGCAGTTTTAGTGGGATTTGTTTTCCTCAGCAACCATGTACCTCTGGGTACAGCCCAGTGTCAGCATGCACCTACAGCTCCTGCCCAGCCACCTGCACCGTAAGGTCACCTGCAAACACCGATATCAGCTCTGCCCTGTCCTAGTCAATCCCCTGCTCACTTCCAAAAGGTAGCCAGATCCTCCTCCAGCTCCCAGCAACAACTCCCTTGCTGATATCACCTCAGCGTTGCCTTTGACATCCTGGAAAAGCAGCACACATTCCTGTTCTGCCTCTACTACCTTCTTCCAAACATGAAGCATCACAAAAGCTGCTGCACATACGCCACCCCACAAGCCTCTGGATTTATACTGCCTGAAAATTTGCTTGCTACAATAGGAAAGGTTTTCAATCTCATTCAACTTGCTCTCAGTTTTCACGAGATTCCTGGCCCAGAAGCAGTGTCCAGACTAGGTGAACATGTTGCAGATTAATGTGATTTTAATAAACACATTTTGGTAATATACAAGCCCTGTGCACTAACAAATTTACATCTTATTGCTGGAATTCCTGAAGTGGGATTACCAATGACACTACTCAATTAATCAAGAACAGTTATTTTAATGAGCCCCCCTAATTCTTGGTATGTGTGGTAGCAGAACAAACACACACTTCGTGCCACCACACAAAAGCCATCCCCAGGACTGATACTAACAGAGCTCCCGCCACATTCCCAGTCTGAAAACTCAGAGGGATTTAGCTAGGGAGAGGATGAGGAAGGTGAGTTTCAGTTAGATGTTCCCACGCTGGCTATTGCACAAGTCCTCAAGCCACCCAGAGAGGTTGTTTTGTTTTTCCCTCACATTGACAAATTGCCTACATCTTATGCCACCTAAATCTTTCATCTGCACAACATTCATCTACGTGGCCGCTAGAATATTCATCTCCATGCTATTCCCAAATGGCAGCTGTCTTCTATGACTGTAGAAAACTTTGCAGCATTAAACTATACCAATTAACACGTTTAATGACCCCCCTCCTCCACAGCATCTCGAGAACCATTGGCAGGTTTGCCTGTGGTACCTCACCTGTTCATATCTGATCCCAAAAGCAGAACTTTGCTCAGCAGGGAGATTTCAGCCCTCTCACCTCTGATTTTACAATGGGAAGCATTTTCTGGCTCCTACATCGCCTCTGAAAGGCCACATCTATAGTCTTCTTTGCTGAAGTGCAAATAAGTACATGAGCACTTTTTTCTCTAAGATGTAGAAGGGTGAGCAATTGGTGCTTCTCAGTGCAGACCAGTTACTGTAGTCAGTGCAACTGCCTATCAATACCGTAAGAGTGAAACTTAGTATCTTGTGCCCACCTTAGCACAAAATCAGAGCAAAATTGTATTTCCAAGCCTGCACACCCGTGACCACGGAAAAGCAGCATGCTCATTTGATTTCATAGAGACAGAAGAAGCTTCCTTCTTAAAAAAAAAGGAAAGATGTTGGAATTACAGCTCAAACATCAGTACACACTGAAGTAGCTGCCAGTACACCAAGTACGTTGACACTCCATTATGCAAAATAATTTCTCTAGCCACTGAATTAATGCTTTTGATGCCAGGAGTAGAAAGCAAAATGAATGCAAGAAGCAAATAGAGAGACTAAGAAGGTCTGACCACATCCTGCTATCACTGCGGGATCTAGTAGACAGCACATGAGGAAACTGCTTGCAAATATCACAGGCTATGACCTCTGGGGCTCTGAAACTTTCAGTGGTGCTATATGACAAGGTCATGCTCTTGCCCGAGCCCTGCTACCACCAGTGGTAAGTGTCCTCCCTCAAAATGATGCAGAATTGAGTCAATCTCGCTCGCTCACTCCGATTAAAAACACAGACTGCATAATAGGAGGGACAATACCTCATCACTGCTCCATCTGTTGGGAAAGGAGGGGCGTAGTCTCTTGATGCACACAATCTCCCGCATGTCCTCATACGAGGGGTCGCTGGGCACAAGGTCGTGGTATGGAAGCTGGTATTCCTCAACTATTCCTGAAAGAAGCAAGTAGTTTCCTGTCACTTGCAGAAAACAACTTCCACTACTCTCTTCCCCTCTCATTTTACAATAGATTTTCCATACTGTTTAACAGTTAAGATGTACTTCTCCCTAACTGGACTTCCCTGCTCTAGAAGTCTATTACACAGTCAAGTTCCAAAGTAACCATTGTCATGTAAAGACTGACCAGGTATCTTAATCCAAAAGTGTAGTTACTTGCCAAGTCAGACAGTTTCTACCACTGCTGTCCAGTCCAGCAGTCTCCAGTAAGTTCTCACAGAAAGGGCTATTAGCATAGGGTCTATATCAGAATAATTAACTTTGAGTTAGGTCTCTTTCTTTATCAGTGGACCTGGAATATATTAAAGGGCATTTCTGTGCCTTTTCAGAACATGGCAACGTATCACTCTTAGTGCACAGCAATGATGACAAAAATACTATGGATTTAACATCACATCATTGCAATACACTTCACCAATTTTTAAACAGAGGGATCATGCTGCTCAACAGTGCCATTCAGCTTCTCTAGGGCAAGCATTCAGTGCAGTACTGCAGGCTTTAAAGACCCATAAAGTAAGGTGAAGGTAGAGGAGACCCAAGAGAGAAATGCTCTACTCTTGTCACCAAACTGGCACGTAACTGCTACCCAGTCACCTCTGCATTTAACTGTCCTGTTGGCAAAGCAGAGGTAACAACACCCATCATTTCTTCACTACACTGAGCTCTGTGTGCAGGAAGCACACACAACTTAGGATGGACCTATGCCCCGAGTCTGCATGGCTTTACCTTTGCTGTCCTCACACTTCAATGCTTGGTATCAGAAGGAAGTGAAGCACACATCACTGGTTGGACAATGATGTAATAAATATCACTTCCCTCTGTTTTTTTTGCTGCTTTTCTTGTAAGCAGTTTATTTATTTCAAATAGTAGCACAGTAAATCCCAGATTGTTTATCCTCCTCGTTTTATTTAACTCTAACAAAACAAAGAATCACCATTTTCTTTCTGTTAAATTAACTGAACATCCTCAGTCCAGCAGAAACATGGTACCTTTGGAAAAGGCCCCCAAATGAGTTCCACACTTCTTTAATGCAAGCATCTGCTGTCTTCAAATGAGCCCTTAAAATACAGTCTAAATCTCTGCTGTTGAAATAGCACTGACACTTTAAAGCAAGTTTCAACAAGAGAACAGATATGAAGAGAATTACCTGTATGCTTTATCCACATTTGTTTATTACTGTCAAAACAATAACCCAGAGAAAAAGATGTAATGCAAATATTTGAGTTTCACTGACACAATTAAAAGCAATCTTGCAGCTCTTTACCTCCTGAAACACATCTCCTTGCTATCTCCCAAAGGATGAGTCCAAAACTGTACATATCAGCCATGATGTACGACTGAAAGTGATTTCTATTCAAGCTTTCATCCAGCACCTCAGGAGGCATGTACCGTTTTGTTCCTACACGGGTATTTGGAGGGATGTCTACCTCATTTGTATCACTAAAAGAAAAGGAGAAGAAAAAAAAGGACATCAAATATGTAATAAAATGGCTTGAAAAGAAAGCAATTTAGATGGGAGAAGTAGTAAATTCACACCACATCCACTCTCCAACAAGGTCAAAAGTAATGCATAATCTTAATGGAACAATTTTTGCAAGAAAAGCCTCTTAGTGTGAAGGCAGCCCTCCTTAAAAGGCTGACCTGCCTGAGGCTATGTTAAGCATTCAAATGCAGAACCACAATGGGGATAAGACTCAACAGGGATGCTGTAACATTTTTGAGATTTCATTAGCATTAGCTCGACATCTAATGTTAGTGATAGCAATCAAATCTTCATTAAATGCTGTTTTCTTAACATACTCCACCACCTAATGCTTTAGTTTTAGCAATTAATGGAGGACACTAAATAGCTGGGGCAGTATCAACTCTGCTATAGCAAATCAGATCTGCAAGGAAGACAGATCTAATTATTATTTTCTGCATGCATTATGTTTGATCTCTTCCAACCTTTACACATTAAAATGTGTAGACACAGAGACATAAATGTGTAAAAAATTCTAAGCAAATGTGTCACACCTCACACATTGACCAGAAAAGACAGGAAATATATAACAGGAAAAAAATTCCCATTAATTATGTGAACGGAATCTTTTTTTTTTCTTATTAACTTAGATTCAGCTCTATCAGTTTTAATGCTTTTAGAAGTTTAATATATGACATATATTTTGGTTTGTTTGAAAAGGCCTGTTTTCCTTTTCCCACTTTCAAAATGTACGCATTTTAAGTGGGATGGATACAACAAAGGCTCACTGAATAATTATACTTGTGTCATTTTCTTCATGTACAGCAATTTTTTTTCATCTGTTGTTAGGAAAATGACAAAAAAGCTGAGTCTGAGGTACAACTAGTCATCTACACCGTCCTCAAATCATATCAATGCTGGTGGCACTTCTGTACACTTCCAAGAATGTAACGCCAATCCAGTGACCTGCACCATCTTGCAATATTTCAAATTAAGAAAGAAATACAATGAACTTTTCTAGAATCATTAGCTTCAGCACTGCACATCCCTTTCAACTATTTTCTGTTCCCTGTTGTTGCCTAAGAAATGCTGTCTAAGGAAGGATTCAGTATGAAAACAAGCCAAGTGTATAACATAAATTCCATCTGGACCGCAACAAACGCACATTTCACCTTCTTTTATAACAACACTTGCTAGTTCCTAGTTCTTCGTTCATAGCTAAGCAGTGTGCTGTTCTGTATTTGGCAGGCAAGGTATGCCTGCAAAGTGTGAATTTCTTCCTTGAAATTTTTTAATAGCGTGTTTTCACATTGTTGTTTTCTAGGCTTCTGTTCCTCAAAGTAAAAATATTCCTTTCTTGTCTCCTAAAGAAAGGTCAGGTTCATAAAGGAAATGCCTCACCAAAAAACCTGGTAGGTAAGTGAATGGTAAGAAGAGCACACAAAAACTGCCTTTTCTTTCCCTCTGAATAAATTCCGTTCAAGATTTGTACAGAATTCTTGACATTTTTTTAATACTTCAGGGAACGCACAGTTTCAAAGCTGACCTCTGAAACTGAAACCTATGTATTCTGGACACATTTCTGTGTACGGAAAAATCAGAGACTTTGGAACACACGTCTCTGTCACCAAGACCACCACTGAGAGCTTAAGCTCGCCTTTTGAGCAGAGCTGTCAGAGAGCAATGTCTCCTTATGAATCCCAGGAGTGAGTAAAGTTCTACTTGTCTGCTCTTTCTAAGTTGTTTAAACACACAACCATTTTTTAAAATCAAATTTAAAAGCCATTTCAAAAATCAAATCTGTACTTCAGCAATTTGATTTGTAGGAAATGAAACAAATGGCAGCCCAAATGGGGTCTTTTTCAATAAATCCCAGTTAGTAACTTGTGCACATGATTAGTATTTTTCTGTATAACTTGTGAGTGAGTTTTCATGGGACCAGACAAGCTGAATGCTTCAGTGATAAGCTCACTGATTTCAGTCTGTCAGTGCTGTGCCATTTTACCATGTGCCAGCAATACTTGGGTAGCTATTGAGGACAAAGTGGTGAAAACAGAAATTTTATGCAAACGTAATAATTAAAAAAGACTATTTATACATCTGCACATCTGCATTCTCACTCACACAGGTAACCTCACACACAGATGAGCAGAGCCCAAAAAGTATGCACATACGCTGCAGGTGATTACTCACATGTGCATATTTGCTCAGTCAACAACTAAGCCAGCATTTGCATCTGATTTACTAACTATTCCTCAGCCTCCTCACTTCTACTCACCTGATAAATTTAACAGCCAAGCCCAAATCTGCTATACAGCAGGTCCCATTTTTCTTCACCAGGATATTCTTACTCTTTAGGTCACGGTGGGCAATAGCAGGTTTGCCCTGAGTACTGAAGATCTCCGTGTGCAAGTGGCACAAGCCACTAACAGATGAGTAAGCCAGTTTCAGCATGGCTTTTGTGTCCAAGGTAGTAGATTTGAGATAATCATAAAGTGAGCCATTCTCATGGTAGTCAGTGATAAGGTATAGCTGGGTCCAAGATCCTGTACCTTTAATGTCTGCAGCAATGAATCCTTCAAAACAAAAATAATATTTGCATATTAATGCTTCTCATGGCTTTTTTTTTTTTTTGACTTCTCAGAACTCTGGACTGTCATCCACTTCAATAGTTTTAATAACGTATTTAGTTTCTTTCATCTTACTTACATGCAACTATGCCTCACCTCTAGCCTTTAATGTAGTTCCAGAAAGCCCAGATATGGAAATACCAGTGGCTGAAACAGATGTGTTGGGTTTGGACTAAGAACCACCCACTCTTTTTTTTAACTTTTATTTATGTTTCAGTAATCCTTGAAACAACTTTCCTTTGAAAAGCACTGGGTGGCTAATTGCAGAGCACAGCAGGTAACAAAACACATGCAAAAGGACATCAGATTACAGCAAATACAAAATCACTAAACTTAAGAAACCTGCACACTATCAAATAATTCTCTTTAATTTCACTCACCAAGAATATTTTCATGTCTCATCAGGACAGTCTGGTAGATTTCTGTTTCTCTGAACCAGCTGGCCTCCTCTGTGGTAAAAAACACTTTCACTGCCACCTTTTCACCACGCCACTTTCCCATCCAGACTTCTCCATAGCGACCTTTTCCAATCTGCTTTACCATTTGAATCTGTTTTGCGATGGTCCTTTGAACCTGTGAAATGTCGAGACAGATGATTGCACCTCGCTCAGTGGAAATCTCTGTGTTTGCCTCCCTCCTTCTGTGTCTCCTTCCCACGCAGCCAGCCCACAGCAAAGTGGAATAGGCAGCCACTACCACAGGGATTTCAGCAACGCCCCGCAATTGCGGATGCTCCCTGTTTTCTCCAGGATACATTGCTGATGAGGAAAAACTTCTGTGAATATGCTCAGAATGCTACTTTGCTCAGAATGCACTTTGGCTTCTCAAGAAACTAAATCTGTCTGTGTGAAGGAAAACATTTGGCTACGAACCTTGAGATTTTTATTTTCCTGTTGAGTATTGCTACTTGGTGGAGGTTTTTTTTGTTATTTTGGACTAGTTATATATTGGAAAAGTTTTGATAAAAAGCACTCCTGGTCATCTCAGTGCAACTCAATTTCCAAAGAACATAACATATTCTGCTGAGACTGAAGGCTAGGGCTCACAAGAATAAAATGCATATTAGTGCTCTGAAACTAGCAAAATTACTGATTGCAGCTTCCTATCACCTTCCTTGAAAATGCCATACCTAGTAATTTCAACACATACATTTGATGTCAGGAACCTCAATCACTACTTAAAGAGTCAGAATCCATATGCCTACACTAATTTTTTAATAAAAAGCAATTTTTCCTCTCAAAATATTCAAAGGCAGCTTTCTAGTGTCTGTGCAAGCTTTGTCAGCGGTGTACTGTGAGCTAATGCTAAAGTCAGCTGGAGTGCAAGATCAATGTACATGGTGGCAGCATTGCAGAGCTACTCTTCACAAGGATGACAGACCCCAGAGAGCAGATGGACTGCCTCTACATTTAACAAGCTTTTCATAAAAAATCTTGGACAAATGGAGACTCACAGTCTCATCGGATTGGAACACGTCTGCAGATCACGTATTTCTAAAAGTTTACAGATAAAAATGTGAGCAGATGCTGCAACACAACCCACTGGTGTTCATGGCTGACTCAGCCTCACCCTAACATAACAAGAGGTTAAAATGTCACCCTCTTATGCTACAGCATTACCAGTTCAATCTACAGCTAACAACTTTTGGTTTGGCAGGACTTTACAAGATTTTGAAAGAAATAATTTTATCTCCTTGCGTCCAATGCAAGATTTTTGCCTGGCTCAAGCACTTGGCAAAATCTAGACAAGTTCAAATTTGTGGTCTCTCACTTGGTTTTGCCACCGCCCAGATACAAATCTCAAGCAGTTTATTGCAGCAAGTGTGCACTAACGGAATCCCTATGAAATCACATGCATTTCATGTAATCCAAAATACTTCTGCAATCTTGGCTGACAGAAATGAGCAGAACTCGATATTTAAAATTACTCACTACCTTTTTTTGCCTGGGAGGTTGAATGGAAACAACTAGTTTGGTAAGGCTGGGCAGGACTGCCACAACCCCACTACAGCTTGAAAATATATCCGAAGATTAACTCAAAACCTATTAGGTAAGGTCTAGCATTATTCATCTTGTAAAAAACCAACTCTTTATATTAGACAACTTGAAGAAGCAAAACATACAGTGGCATTCATGCAAAGCTATTTCAAATGTCCTAGCTTTCGTCTTCTGTCATTTAAACAGAATTCCATTTTTCCAGTCCTGCAATGTCTTATTAGACTTCCAAGATGGTAGCTTCAATGGCATTATTTTTGATTAACATCAGTGAAAGCCAAGAAAAGAGATTAGCCTTAATTTTTTTAATTGATTTATTCTCTTTTATACTCTTATATAGTGATTGAACAACAGTTATATTACATTGGAATTCTGCTGTAACATTTTGTAATGTCATTTTAGCATTGTTGCTTTCTATTTTGCCCATTTTAAAAATGCATCCTGAACAATAATGTAGTTACATCAAATAACTTAATTTGTGTAAATATATGTAATGGCATCATAAAGTACATGGAATTACAATACTTAATGATGAAAAGTTCCTTATTAAATTACATTAAGAAAATGAAAAACACATTTCTGTTATGGGTTTTCAGGCGGCAGAATACTATGTGAAGGGCCTTAACCTGGTTTCCTCTTGCTAGAACTGGTCAAATGATTTCCTAAGAACAATTTATTTTATTTTAAGAAATTTAGCCTTTTCTTGAATCATAAACTGATTAGGTTTTCTAAAACAAATAGGTTAATCAAAATTGTTGGATGAACTGATTTCATCAGCATGCTGAATGATGTGTTCATGTGAATTATTTACACTGAGTGGAGCTGGGTTTTTTTCATTTCTTTTTAAATCTGTATATTTTTCTGTAAGCTCCAAGGTAAAGTTACATGGCCTTTTCTTTCCTCTTCCCAAGTGGAATCAATCAAATTACCAACTCTTCCATGTTCTATTTTTCTGGTGTTCAGCTAAATGTGTTCAGCTACTGCAGATGAAAATTTAGACAAACGAACCTTTCGCAAATTTAGTATTTTGAACAGAGAATTTCATACTTATGGCTGGGGTGCAGTCCCTTGAAAAGCAAAGTTCATTGGAAGGAGAATTAGAGAGAAAAATGTGTGACAAGGTGGAGACCAAACTGTAATTTAGCAAACCCTTCAGAAATTCCAATGAAATAAATGTGCCCAGCATCTAACCTCCTTCTCTGATTTCACATGTGGATTCATGGGGGGCAACAGCTATGCCTACACTTCTTCCCTTGTCAAGGCCAGTGAGGTTCTCCTTGTTTGCACAGGCTTGCATAGATCCCAGTTTGTTGGCCCAAAGCCTTTATTTACAACTTACTGATTTTTTTTCTTTGTTTAAAGTTTGATTTGCCGCATTTGACCTGCAACAAACTCTTCTGTCAGAGGTACAAAGAGGTGAGGAGAAAGAACACTTGCTGAATGTCATCGTATTGACAAAATCTTGGCTAATGTTTGGTTTGGGTATAATATTTTTATCCATCAGAGTAAATGCTCTGCACAGATAAACAACATTACTGCTTAGCATAAAGTGACATTTTGTAATAAATTTGCACCTTATTTTCCTGAAATTATAACCCTGGATGTTTTGGTCTTTGCATAAGAAACAAAGCTAAAAACAAACTCTTGCAAAATGAAGTCTGGAGCATTATTTCCAGGACTTTCTTTATACTTCTTTCAGGCGTGGGCCTGTGCATTTTTGGTGGGCTCGTAGTGGTTGTAGCTGTTTGGGAAATGCAGGAAATAACTATTACCAGTTGCAAGATTTGTTATAGGACTTGTTTTTCCTCTCTTCCACAAAAAAATCACTACTTAAAGTCTGGGGGGAAAAAATGCATGTTTTTTGTAGGCAAAAGGAAAAAGGGGGGAAAAGAGTGCCTTGAGAAAAAACACTCAGTCCAATGGCTGCAAAATTTCCAGGCTTGAGAGGTGGACTGACAGAAGACTGGATGGTTTCTGCTTCATGGAGCAATGGCACAGCTCTGAGAGCTAGTGAGCAATGACCCAACTGGGATGTTGCCTCAGCCATTACACCAGTTGATCAGCAGAAGTTAGTTTTCCTGTCCACTGCAAGAGCAGACCCAGGGAAACCTGTGAGACCATAAATCCAACATTCAAGTTGTTCACTGGGACAGAGAAAGACATAAAGCAGTGATAGTCATCACTGCTCCAGCTTTTTTGGGATCCTGTCATGAACTACTGAGCCACGCACTGTTATGAGATGTCCCAGGACACCTGCTACCCACATAGGCTGCTGGAAACACATCCTTTCAGGGAAGAACAAACAAGTACCTTGTATTTGCTCTTAATTTTTGCATTTTTGCTGTAATTGTGACAGGTAGAAGCACCAAGTGCACATCAAGGCCTTGATGTGGCAGGTGTTATGCAAAAAAACCCCAAACAAAGCAAGCAAAGGAAGAATCCCTCACAAATTAATCAACTGGAAGCACTTGTTAGGAATGGTCCTAAATTGCACACAGGATCTCTTCCTTTCCATGCGTGCTAGGAGTGCATGACACAGCTTTCTTAAAGACTAGAACAAACTCGGCCTGTTGTTTGATTTTTAAGGAACTATAACACTTCCCATTTAATTTCTTCTTTAGAGTGTATAAATAAGATGTGTGGGGAAAAAAATCAGATAGTACCTGGAAATTGGATAACACCTATGGTAATAGCATCAGGGTAAACTAATAGGTTTGGAAGACAAGAGGAACGTATCATCTCTAAAAAATGAAATCTAATTCATTTTCTTAGAGGCAGTACTTTCAATAAGCAACCTGGCTTTTTAACAAGTTCTAAAAAGCAGTGATGATCCCCAGAAACAAAACCCCCTGGTGAACAAAACTGTTTTGCTACAGAAAGCTATGCCTTTTCAGCAGGCTTAGTCATCCTGTAGTCCGTTCAGAAATAATCACAAACTCAATCCTTGTGTCTTTAACTTGTGAGGCTGCCACACCACAAAGGAAAAAAATACTTATTGACTTCTGAATGCAAAGTGAAGCATACAAATGAAAAGGTTCCAAGTTTGATGAGTTACAGTTCCCTTTAGATAAAGACCATGCGTCAGTGTTTGAAACCCTATTGTGTGTTTCACATACAAAGCTCAGTGAGCTAGATGCTGTAGTGTAGGCTGGGGTAAATTCTCATGCATTTCTGTGAGCTCTCTTAGCCTGTACTTATCCATGGTATTTAGAATAAGAAATTAGCTGAGGTAAAAATAACCCTAAGCTTTTTTGGCTTAGTCTACATGAAAAAAAGCCTCCTGTTCTCCTTGTCGTTTCTGGGAGAGTTAAAAAAAAAAAAGGAAACAACTGAGGATATGTATCTTGTGCCTCTTCTCCCCTACCCAGTTTTGCCTTTGAAACTTGCATTAAAATAATATTGCTTCCTTACCAGGAGAGGGAGCCCGGAGCCACTTCCTGAGCTCTGGGACTGCTCGATCAGATCCTTCAGGGACTCTCCAGGGGGAATGTAGGTCTCATCCTGCTCCAGCCCAATGCTGTAGTGGGGTCTCGTCTCTTGGCGTTTGTATCTGACATTTTACATGAAAACAAAATTAGTTTTGAATACAATGAATACATGTGCAATGAATAATAAACACCATTCCTTATATTTCTTTCATTTTTAGACTAACGGCTTTCTCTGCTTCCCAGAGGAATATGCTGGACTCATTGGCCAAAATTTTCTATTTTATTTTTAGTAACTGTTCTCAGCATCAAAACTCTAAGCATAACATTCAAAGACCATGCAATCAAGGGTAAGCAAGCAAATGTTTTCCTTTCAGCAACTTAAACATATCTAAAACACAGTTAAAAAAAAATCAGTTTTATTTTACTGTTCACAGTGGGTTTTTAGGATTCAGAGGAAATTAAATCATGGAATCTGGGACTATTCAAAAAATGTATCAAATTTTTAATACTATGTATATTATAATAACATTCCAGACATATTTGCTTACTTTCCTGTATTGCCCTCTTTTTATTGATCAGTTCTTCACCACATAAACACGTTTCCAAGTCTTAGGTTTTACTTACCCTATATAAAATTTGTCCCTTGGCTTTCTTAGACTCGGTAAAGAATAATCTGTGCTTCTACCTGAGTGCCTTTTTAGGATGTTGGACAAAAGAATCTACATGACATATATCACATAGGTATACCTGTGTCTAGCATCAACACATCAACACACTAGACACATTTTTTTCTCATTATAAAATCACAGTTTCTCATTTCCTTAAGGTCCATGCCTATATTTTTCCAACCCCTAAGTCTATAAAAAGATAAATGTCGGGAGGAACATTAACAAACTGCCAAGCAGTCCTTATTTACCTGAAGTAGCAGAATATGATGATAAGCACCAGAAGTATACTGCAAACAGTCACTGAGATCAGCAGGGCCTTATGGTGAATATTTCCTTCAGCAAAGTCTGGGGTTAAAAACAAGAAAGGTGGAAAATTCAGAAAGGGAGGTAGTGCAAAGTCAGAATTAAAAATTAGACCTTTAGAAAGTGCACTGAGCACACAGTGATTTTCTTTCCTTTCTAATGAAGTTTTATGCAAGATATCCCTGGGTTCCCCAGGCATTTTGAGCACTTCTTTGATCCTCACTGACCAGGCCAGAACTGGCACCTCCAAGGTGCTTATTTGATATTTCATCCCTCACTCAGGCAAACATCACCCTGATTTGTAATTTCTTGTTTGGATCTGAATGAAAAAACAATCAAGACCTGTAACTCTGTGCCTTAACCTGACATGCAAAAATTACTGCCTCTATCTTAAAACACTTGTATTACACAGCATCCTATTGAGTAGTTAATAGTAAAAAACAAAAAACACCTCAATAAAACTGTGTTTATCCTAGAAGGGAAGACACAGCAGACTATTCAACCGCCAAGAAAGCAGGTCACAAAAGGTTTTGAAAGTATATTTCCATCATTACAGAATAATCAATCTTTTGGATCCTGTTTTAAATGCCTTAGCAGGAATAAGAATTTTCTCCTCCATTCATTTTAAGGCAGCTCTGCGTGCCAGCAAGTCCCTCTTATGCTGCTGGGCAAAACTATCCCTTCCAGCAGTTATTCTGTAAAACACTTTGAAAATTAAATGTGTCAACTTTTAGAAATTGCTGTTACACAAAAACTATTAAAACATTTCGGTCAACCTTTCCATGGGAAACTCCTATTCTCCTTTAAAGTGTAACATTAATCTCCAAATTTGTATTCTCAGCTCAAGCAAGCAAGTCTGACTCTCACGCACGCTTCTCTGCTGAACACCAAAGAAACCTAGTACTATTCTTTTTTAACCTCCCCTGCCACCTAAGGTCTCAAAATCATGGTATTTCAGCACGCAGATACACCACGCCACCCTCCCAAAGTTGCTGTCTGGTATAACGCAAATGAGGACCATGTTTTCTGAAGCTCTTCCAGCCTTGCTGTCTTGCATCCTCCACTCGAATGCCTGACACATCATAGAATGCAAGAAATCTATCCTTATTGACTCATCCTGGAACAATGTTATTATGTTTCAGATTTACAAGGGTAATGAGAGGAGGAGATTCCTAAGGGACTCTTAGTTTACTGTCAGACTCTTTTTATTTTAATGATCCAATTTCTCCTTCTTTTTTTGCTCCCAAACTATTTCTTTCCTTCCCCTTTCCACTACAAACAGAGATTACCTACCAACACATCTTTTGATCACACTGGTCATGTTTTAACCTGCCATTACCTGCTCTGGGAGCATTAACAATGTAAACATTCAAGACACGGCTGATGTCTTTGAAAGGGGACCCTGACACGATGTCTATCAGGAAAACACTCGAGCCCATCGTTCTCCCTGCCACAGCAGATTTATCCCTGGCCTGCCACTCCAAGTGGGCTGTGAGCTGAAACCAAGAGCCCACAGGGGAATCCAGACCTCTCTCATGGTGATGATGGCTGCCTGGCAGGGCTGAAAGCTCTAGTTTGTGCTTTGTAAGCACACTGTGTCAGTCAGCCACTATTTCCCCCTAAAATGTGTGGTTTGTAACAGTTGAAGATGCCACAGCCCATCAGCTGAAGAGAGGATAAACAGAGCACAGAGACCATATAGTGGCACGTTATCCCTGGGAGAAGCTTGGATATCTGTCCGCAGCAAAGGTTTTCCCACTTCACAGAGTAAGACATGATGGAAGTTGGGCTTCTGTCCTTAGCAGTAATGAAAGTTGACATCAGAAGGAGAAACTCAGATCTTTGTCATATTTTTGCACACTAGACGTGAAAGACATGGAAACCTGCACATTTGTACAAATGCAAGGTGTTGCCCACGAACTTGTTCATGCTGCCTGTGCGTGTACGAGTATGTACATTTGGGGAGGGATGATAAAGATGTTGAAATCTTGAATGAAATTTTTAAGGTTTCAGTGATCCAAATCCTGTGCTCAATGTTTCTAATGGACTTCTGCCATTCAGAAGAGTAAATAAATGCAGTTTGGGTCTCCCAGAGACCAGAAGGCGTTTTGGAAGTGCTGTTGAACTCTCAGATTAACTTCAGGCTCCAACACTGAAAAATTCTTCTGGTATCCAAATGCAATTATGTGAAGAAAAGCATACAAGACATAAAGGAACGTATCCCGAGTTCCTTGCTGGGAGTGGCAGACATAGAATGCAGCAGCACTGATGCCTGTGATTTTGCAGTGGGTGATGTCTCCCATGCTGGCAGCATCAGCTGACATAGCTTTCCTTCACTATGCACAGCACTGGCTCTCACAGGAGGGAAGAATAAGTTCCCCATGTCTTTATCTTTATTTGGCTATGTATGATGAGAGGCAATACTGACAATAAGTGATCTATTGTCTCCCCTTTCAAATACATCCTACATTTTTAAAGCATTTTGTCAGAATTTGTTTTGCTTGCTCGCATTAAGGACTTTATAAACCTGCAGGCATGTGGACAACACAAGATTAAATGCATGCCCCCATCCTTATACCAGCAATGTCTATTTGTTGTGCTGCACTGAACCAGGCTGGTGGTGCTGGAGATCAACTCTTTCCTCCTCCTCCAGCCCACACTGTTCCTCACAGAGCTGCAGGTCAAATCTTCCTTTCCCTGAACAATTTTTGGCACCCCCTTGCCCTGGTGGAAGGATGGGACAACTCAGCTGCGAGTCTGCTTAACAATTGGTTTGTGGGCTCTATGGCAAAGACTGTGGTGGGTCCCAGCCAGTGCCAGTTTATGTTATGGAGATACTCCATCCTTTAAGTCCAGCACTGTGCTTTCTAGTGTTATGTTACTTGGTAACTGCAAGGTGCCAAGCAGCAGGGTTATGAGAATAAGCAGTAGCTTCCACACAGGCAGCAGTGAGCGATTACAGGGAGCAGGGTGTGGGGAGCACAAACGAACAAGGGGTATGTTTGGGAAGCCTCTTCACCTTGGCTGGCTGATAATAGCAAAGCTCAGCAAACAGCATGTTAACAGTTTCACGCAGTACCAAAACAGTGGTGCATGCTGGTGTCATTGGTGAGCTCAGTGACACCAAGTTGTCTCAGTTATTCTCCCATGATTTTCCCTTCCTCCACCATTCATTTCCCTCACTGCCATCCGTGGGACCATGCTGAGGAGTGCACTGGAAATGCCACCCAGCAGGTTCAAGGGAGAAGTAAGCATATCAAAGGGAGAGAAGGTTCTCCTCCCTTCCCAGGTCCCTCCAGTTCACAATGTTACAGTTATCCAAGTAAAAACGGTAGTGAAATCTGAAGCGTGGAGACTGTGTGCACACATCAAAACCCATCATTCCTCCAATCATTCTCTTGCCCATTCATCACTAGCTATACAGGCAGGGAGCCAGACACGGTGGCACCACCACTTCTGCTTATATAGGCTCTAAATCAGTAAAGACATATTTCTCCTTTTGACTGGTCTCAGCCTGCGCTTTTACTGGGATTTCCAGGAATATATTTTATTGTTTAAAGCAGAGGTGTTATATCAGACCCAATTATGATTTTCATTTCCTTAATAAGACAGATGTCTATCTGGCACAAAGACTTAATGGTTTCTCTGGAGTATTTTATCCTGCTAGTTCTGTACGGAGATGAGCTCCAAACTTAGGCTTAGTTGTTTCTTTCACCTTGCCTAACAAGTCTTGCTTTGACCAGGGTTCATTCTTCCAGCTCTCACTTTCATGTATGTGGTCCTCCTTTCTTTTCTGGGGGCCTGAGAGGAAGGGCAGGGAGTGGGAGGATAGGGTGTGGCAAAAATCTCATTTTCCAGCACATACCAGGTCTGGAAAAGCACTTTGAGAACACATATTGTAAATGTTACCTTGGTCCACAGGTCAATTTGCAGTTCAACAACCTCTGACCCGCAGCTGCGTGCTCCCCCTAGACTTTGTTTCCCATAAGATACCACTTCAGACATGAGTTCATCAGAAGCCAAATTTCTGTTTGTTTTTTTTAATGCTGAGGTGTATACACATCTTTTGTGGAATCCTGAAGGCCAGAAGGTTTTTCTTAGAAGCTTGGTTTTACGTTTACCTGTTTCTTTGCATTTACAGTTTATGTTAAATTTGATACATAATTCTAACAGTACTCACACAATCACAGCCTATTCTAAATGTTTCCAGTAGATACAATGATCACAGCCATAGTTCTGGGCACTGGCAAGTAGCATGTATTTGTACACAGTATTTGTGCCTAATTGCAGTGAGGATCTGCAGTTCTAACTGTGGCTTTTTTTCAGAGGTTTCATATCAGGATACAGCAGTGACAAATTAAAACAGATCTGGCACCAAGAATGACATATTTACTTAGGGCTTCAATAAAGGTGCTGACTTCAGCCCTGTTCAGCCACATTTAATGAAGCAGCTCCTGAAAGGTGTTTCTACAATACAGCGTCAAGATGCTGGAAGTGTGAGATCATTATTTCAAACAAAAATCTTCAGAGTATTTTGAGTACATTGTCTTTGGTTTGTCATGCTAAAATAGGCAACTTTTCAAGACAGAACAGCTAGAACCCCGTTCAAACTCTCTTAAATTTTTTCTTTTAATAAATATTCTTCCTGCTATTTAATGGGTCTGCCACCATGGTGCCCAAGAGATACTTTACCCGATATACACAAATAACAAACACAACATCAATCCAAACAACTTCTGCCACTACCGAAAGCTTTTTTTATTGCTTTCTGTATAAGCAGCAGACAGTATTGCCAAATAACTAAAATCTTACTAAGGTGTATGTCTAGTGCCAGGCATTGGTTCAGTATTTGTAAGTGGTTTTAATATAGAATAAACTCAGCAGTAAGAAGAAATCATAGCAGTGTTTTCAAAACTGATATTTAATGAAAGACTAAGTAAGTGTGAACAAATATTGACTTCTTTGTGGAGACTCTTTCTCATTCCAAAGAACTTTTAAAAAGTACTACATAACTCTTCTGTTGGAAGTCAGAATTTTATGAGGTTTAACTGCCTTAATGGCTTGCTAGTAAACAGTGAAGTATTTACATACTACTCTCCATAGGCTTGATTCTGCAGCCCATCTGTGCAGAATTTCATAGGCCTGAAGGGAACAGCTTACACGAATGAAGGCTTTCTCTAAGCATGCATTTGTGTAAATATCTGCTGTCTGCATAATTAAGAGTGTAACTGCACACTTATCTGGATTTTCAACACAGAATGCCATGGTGATAAATTCTTCTGCAACTTTGAACTGACTAAATGTTAACCACCAATTCCTGCCAGTGCCAAGAGTTTATCATGGATGAATTTACACTTACCTAGGAATACATTTCTATAAAATGTATTCTGCAACATCCAGACAAAAATAGCTTTACCAACTTCAGAAAATTATGTTTAAACAAAAAAACCTGCTAAAACCTTGCCCCAGCATCTACTAAGTTAATACGTATCCATTTGCTCTCAAGTAATAAATTCAAAAAAACCCAAACTAAACAGTGCATGCGTTCTTACCCCACATTTTATTTTCAGCTACATTTTTAAAGTAGAAAATAGGCTTTAGTGACTCGTTACTGTCCTAGTGCTGAATTATCAGGTATTTTAAAGAAGAAAAGTTTTAACAGTCCACAGTCGACTTGAACTGACAATTAACCACTGCAGACCTGGTCCCAGCTGTGTGTGGAGTTATGAACAACAGCAATACATGTTGTAGGGACTAGAGAGAGGATTCAGTTCTATTATCAGGCTAAAAACACACACAACCAGAGGCATTCTCTGCTATGAATAACGTTGTGGGAGAGATCATCCCATGTCTTTGGGATGATCACTGATAGCTAGCAGGTCTGTGCTAGGACAACACTGCACAACTGCAATGCATCTGATGTTCGCTGAATGTATGCAACTGGAAAAACAGGGAGTACCAGCAATCAGGGGCCAAGACACTATTCCACACATGACTACAGGAATGCAGCAGTACTGTTTATGCCCTTTATCTCTCTAATCATGTGGATTTGGACAGAGGTGCTTGTTTTCACTCTGTTTCCTCCTAAGGCAAAAGAGCAACAGCAGGAAAAGATTGGTTTAGGGCTGGATTTTGTTCCCCTCACCTCGATTCTTCAGTGGTGGCAGTGTAGGGTGAAGGTGTTTGTTACAGTAATCTTGGCCTGTGCAACATTCAATAGATCTTCTTTGGTGTGGAATAGGAGTGTCCTGAAACAAACGATTTGATAGAAAGCAAGTCATTACCCGAGTTTTAAGTATACCATCATTCTGGCACTTAATGTGCTAACTAGCTGGACTGCAATCTGCTACAGATTTCTAGGATGCGCAGAGTAAGGATTTCTGCCCCCCTGTGTATCCAGCAATATTTCATCTAGATAATTATGAGACTAATTCACTCCTAACTTCTGTTGTTACTCTAGTGCTGCAGAAAGGAATGACTGACTCTCACGGTGAAAGTTAGAACTGTGAAAGTCACATACATCCATTAGTTAGATATATATTGCAAAAGTGAGTTAATGTGGGTATCCAAAACAGTTTAGCCAAAATAATACAGGAATTGCTGTATGGACTAATTTAACTGCCGCTCCCAGTCTCAAGGGAAGCTGGGTAAAATACCTTCCATGGGCTTTAATGACTCGATCATTTCTACACTCATATAAAACCATTAAAAGTTACATAAGGAAAGACAAACACTTCACAGCCACCTCGCTCCATTGCCCATACCCTTTCCATTCCTGCTGTGATATTTGTTATCCATCAGGTGATCACTGTATTTGAAAGGAATTTCTGGCACCAAAAATACCAAACCAAAGTGCAACTGTATATAAAACTGCAGTCTATCAAATGATATCCAACTTTAGCTACCGTGGAGACTTAAGGAGTTAAGACTGCATTTCTCTAAAACCAAACTTCCTCTGAGTGGTAGCGTTACTAGTAACAGCAGTGCCAAAACACAAGTTATTGTCAGGAGCACCTACAGTATCATCTTTTTCAGACACACAGACACTCCCCTCTGCAGTCAATGTAGATCAACTATCTGCCTAATGATCAGAACACATGGGCACAGTAATGTCTATTGACTGCACTTTAACTGAAAGTTATCAAAAATTAAAGCAACACTGGCATGAAATACTTCCTTACCCGACACTGGAAGTCTGAGCCCTCTAGTCCAAGACATCCCTTGGTGACTAAATGTCCACCAGATTCATCTTCTTCTATTATGGTGAAGCAGTAGCCATCAGTGCTGAAGATTGGAAAGAATTAATCAGAAAAAGGCACTGAAGTGAAAAATGTGCTGCTGAACATTGTCTTAAACTTTGCTCCTTGCAAGGCAAATCTACCATTAACAAACCAACATACTAAGGCTGCTGCAGACCAGCTCTTGTACACACAAAGGAGGCTTTGCCTTGGAATGGTTACACTTACCTTTCCAACATTTCACAACTATAACCCCTGCCTAACAAACATCTTAATTCTCTGCCTATGGACAGTAGTGTGTCGAGACTTTGGATACCTACATAGATGCAGCCTTTAAGTTACAGAAGGTCTGCCTTGTATGTGGGAACAAGGCATAGATACTCACACCACGGTCAAGATCTGAAGAATGAAACATATTTGAGATACTAAATGTAAAATATTAATATAAGTTATTTGTGATTCCTTTTTTAGCCATATTACGAACAATATGCAACACTCTTGTCTGAGTTCTTGAGTTATCATCAACATCCTTCATAATTGTTTACTTGGGTTATAAGCCTAAAGCGATCCATAATGCTTCCGTTTACAACAACGCGCACCAAGGAGGACAAGTATACTAACAGATGGCTAGCTGGTGCTGGTGATGAATGTCCTTCCTTGATGAAGGTCAAATGCCTGAATACTATGGAAAGAGGAGGAGGAGGAGGAGGAGGAGGGCACAGAAAAGGTGGCTGCATTTTACTGAGACTCTTGTACATTAATTTCTCAGCATTCCGTGGGAGATATGTCATGTGCGAGAAAAAAAATTTACTGATTTGCAGGAAGAAGATCCAAAACCAAAGAAAAACCTCTTTAATATAAGACATTTAAGTCACATAAAAATAAAATATTCTGTTATTTCCCCAGGAAAATAGAACTGGTTATTATGCGCAATGAGTATTTTTCAGAAGAGAAACTCAGTTAAACCAAGGAAATACAAAGAAAAAAGGATTAAAAAACTTAAAACACAGCAAAATTTCAGATGATTTGCTCCTAACCTTAATGAAAGGAGAGTCTAACAACAGAGCAACAAAAGCAAAGGCAATGAAGACGTAGGAAACGCGAGGCAGAGTTACACATTTAAGAGATAAACACAATTTGTAAGTATTAGCTACATGACAGAGAGATGCTGCATAGGATCATGTCAAACATTTGCTGTGGCATATTTTTATATTAGTGGTGCAGGGTCTAGCCACAGTAAGCTTATTAGTTCAAATAATAATCTATCATGAGTTATTGACTTCTGGATTTGAAAAGTAACCAGTTGCACGTTACAAATTACTTTCTCAGAGAAGCGAGGGATGACTTCTACCCGGCTTTGATATTGTGCATACAAGTAAAAGCAAAGGAGACAGTAAACCTTCTGGGCAACAACCACCTTGATTTCATTGCTTAAGCTTAAAAGATAGGAACAATAGGATTGCCAAGAGAGACTGTAAGGAATCCATTAGAGTAGAACATTATATTGAATTAGATTTTGTTTGCATGTATTTTTGATTCAAAGTAACGAGTAAGTTTAACCTAGGGGACAGAGCAACAAAAGAATAAATTGCAATCAAGCGAAACACAAAAATGAACTCCATCACTAACAGTCCTCAGCAAAAACACAAAACTCTTGGTTCATAAAAGAAAAGCAGAGGAAGGAGAAGTCAAATTGTTTGCAAAAGGGAAAAGAATAAACAGAAAAGTCAGCAGTTTTAATTCTGTTTTTCTGACTTGTCTTAGCTCATTTCTGAAAATTAAATTCAGGCTCCTCAAGCACTTTAATCCTTTCGAAAATTTTATTCCAAATGTAAAAAGAAAAATAAAATTAGATTGGATAGAGCAAAACGGAGAAGTTGTAAAGCCGCAACAATAAGGACAAATCACGCTTTTTGCAGACGTTAAAATAATGGAGGAAAAGTGAGAGACAAAGAAAGCAATGCTGAGCAGAATAAACACTAGTACTGCTTGTTTCTACCTCTAAGAAAAAAAAAACCAAACCCAGAAGTTTTCATGCAATGCAAGAACTCATGATCTTTTTCAAAATTTCTGAGGCGTTTGGGTGAGTGGGAGAAATGACTCTTCTGAAAAGAAAGAACTATTTCCTATCTGTTTCCCCCACTCCCATCCCTGATCTACTCTCCTGGTTCACAGGTTCTCAGATGGACAACACACTGCAAGTAAAGGGCAGGACGTACCCCGCCCTGTTTTATTGATTACCCTACTTCACATCTGTCTATGGTAGCAACGAAACTGTTCTTACTAACAGATACAAGTCAGATAAGTCTGCATCATATCTATCATATTTTACATTTATTTTGCTGACTGCACAAATAGGAACAGCTGTACATCACCTATACATGCAAAGCAGTACAAAAAACCTATTCTACACATCCTAGCAAAGGTTTGTAGTATAGAACTATTATTTTCTTAAACTCTGTAACTTAAATTCTTCATAATTTGATTCTGCAAATGGTGTGTAAAGACAGAACTCAGTGTGATGTTACTGAACACATCTGGGTACACATCCACTAACCTGCTCCACTAAAGCATCATCTTATTAGGTATTGTGCAGGAGAGTGATTAAATACATTCTGGATCTGATCACTAATAAGCACAGACTTGCTATGCCACATATTTGCCAACAGTCAATTTTTACAGCCAAGACAAATGCCAGGAAAATAGAGGGAGTTAATAGCAGAAACACTGACAGACACTGATATAGAAGGTACTGCTACAATTACAGATTACCACAAAGAAAGCAGTGATCTTGACTCAGACCTTTACTAAATGTCAGAAGAGAGGAACTGAGGCCAATAGCTTTGCATCTGCTCACACAGATGTCCTCGCTGGCCAGCAGCCATTTCTCACAAAAGATATGATTCCTCAGCTACCAAAACTTGACTGCTGAAGATTTCCCATCCAGCTCTGTGTGTGTGAGACACAGCCAGGGATAGCAAAAAGTAACTGTGAAAAGCAATGTTGTTCCCTCCTTCAGTGCCTACGACAAACAGACAAGTTAAATAAATTGATGAAAACACCCCTTATCTTTAATTTTATTTGCTACTGAGTCCACATGAGTATTATTACTTTTGTCCATTCTTCCTCTTTATATTCCTAATTTTGGTATCAGAAAGAGCAACAGCATCTTCTCATTTACATTCAAAGCAACATGACAAGTTTCTGCAAGTTTTTAAAATGATCAAAAAATGTTAGATTATATTATGCACAGAAACTGAGAATTCATTCTTCTGTAAAGACTGGCTGAAATAATACAATTTGAAGATTGGCTGACTCCCAAATTGCATCTAATTCACATATTTTGCCCACTTAAAGGAAGATGATGAAGGCCAAATTCAGCAAAACGCTGTCTTTGGACACCATCCATAAAACAGAGTCGTTGTGAATGTGTTCAATACAGGGTCATTTTTCAGAAAATATAATATAGTTAGCAGCTGCGCATCAGGGAAGTAACATGAAACAAAGTGGGAAGAGTACTGAGCCAGACACACCTTCAGATGTTTGCACAACTACTCTGAAGGCAAGGAGAGACTTTCAGGTGTAACAAACCAAGCAAGGTGGCTCTCAGTGGCTCTCAGTTTCGGGCCACACTAGTCTCCGAGATGGTGATCGTGGTTGTACCACAAATGCTGTACTACGTATGGTACCTTTTGTCTCTCTTGGTGCTCAACGATGATCCCACACACGGAGAGAAAGGGGGTACCAAACACATCCTAGGATATCACTTACTATATTTTCATATTATTATTTATCCACTAAAATCTACCAATCAATATTTTCACTATACTACCTGCCCATAGTATTCTCCCAGGACTGGGACATCACTGAGTGTGTCTTGCATTGTTTTAATAAATCATAAAGAAGATCAAACACCTCTTCCTGACATGTAGGGTCACATCACAGCAAACAAACCATTATCCCAATCTGTAACAGAGAACCCTAACAACTGTCCAGGCTTCATGCAGAGTATATGAGATTTGACAGGTCTATAGACCTGATAGTACAACTTCAGGTATGGCAGGAGCACCATACCTCTACATTTTCACCAAAGGTCTCTAGCATCTTTCACTTAAGTGCAAAATCCATTTCAGTAGACTGAGAACTATTAAGAAGAAAACAGCCAAAATTATGATACCATCTTCCTCTTTTCCCTTTCTCTTTTATTCCTTTCTTTTGTCAAAACTTAAACATGGATCATATGTTTTCTTTTATTTGACCTTAAGATTACACTGCAGTTGAACTTGTATGATGTTCTTCTTTAATGCTAGGAAAGACTTAACATGGGTATTTGCTGTTAGGGATTTTTTTGCTCTTGGTTTTTGTGTAACTAAATTCAATTTGCAAGGGAAGTTTTAGGTATTCCAGCACTTTTTGTACAGTAACACCAAAGTGCTCGCCCACATTGAAAAACTAATTGAGAGTAATGTAACAGGTCTCAGTACAGAAAGGCTGGACTTGCATTGCTATCTGGTTTAAGGTTTATACTAAATACCTAATGTGCAAGCAACACACAAACAAAACTAAAATCAAGGAATTTCTGAGGCACACTTGAAAAGTGTGGGACTGGGACTTTTGAGTTTCACACAAAAACAGTTAGGGGGGGAAGCCACCTGCTTAGCCAGCAATGAGACATATGGCCCTGGCACAGGGGGCAATAGAAGACTGGGGGTTTCAAGAATCTCTCTCGGTAGACATTTATTTTTTTTGTTTTAATTATCAAAGGGGACTTAAATACCTCCAGTACAGCCTCGTATAAAGGACTAAATTGAAAACTAAACAGAAATATTAAATAAATTGAAAGTCTAACAGGTAAGACCTCATCGTAGTTCCTTTATCAGAAAATACTCAACTTTTCCCTAAAAATTAAAGTTAAAACAAAAGTTGCCTGAAAGTGCTTTGGCCACTGTCAAAGTCTTCTTCCTTTTGCACACCATATTACAACAAAAATTTAATCATATCATCTGGAGAAAAAGGAGAATGAAAATAACATTGCTCAAGTGAATTATCACCTCTGGTAACACTGCAAAAGCAACTTAATTACTTTATTGCTTTAGATAATCAAAACTACCTCCAGACACAGTTGAGCAGAAATACAATCCAGTAGGCAACACATAAGAACTTCAATTTTATCAGCCCAATCTTTACAACTGTAGCATTTATTTGTGCCTAAAAATGGAGTGCGACAAGGCTCCTCATCAGCTTCTGCCTTTACTGCAATCCCATTACAGTCAAAGCCAATTAAATGTAACACATTTTAAAATATGCAATTAATTACGATTAGACACAACTGTCCCTGTATTCACTTTATACACACAAAACTTGAAATGGAACAGTAAAACAAGGTTCTGGTGTTCAAAGTAGCTTTCACCTTTACTGAAAGCCTTTTATGAATCCCACAGATGTTCAGAACAAAGAACAAAGTTTCAAAGAGCTACGGTTTAACACACCCTTTAAAAGGGGGGGATTGCAAGCCTCCTCCAAAGATCTTAATTGTCAGGGCTCTGAGCGCACTAATGATCTTCAATTGCCCAGAGTGGCCACACCTGGGATCCCCTTTTCCCCCTGGACAGAATCCCTGACTAGGGGCTCTGTTTAAGCTGAGGTCTGAGCAGTGGCACAGGAGTGCCTGCCTCCAGATCACTACTAGCCATGCGAAGGGCCACTCAGGGAACTCTCTCTGCCCACTGTGTTCAAAGACTCTTGGGGAAATGGGGTCCTAGTGAGTGAGGATATGGCCAGTCCTGAGGCATTAGCCTCAGCTCCTGGCCTGGTCCTCTTCTGCCACACCCTGCCATTAACCCTCCTTTGAGGAGCTGACCCTTTAATGCATTTTCCAACACTTGGGCTCACAGGCTGCTTCATTTTTTAAAGCACACTCTAATTAGAGCTACTGCTTTTCTGTTGAGATAGAAAGCAATCTGCCTTTTAATTTGCAGTGTTATCCTTACCTCCCTACGTATGATTTAAGCTGTAGAAATATAAAGAAAAGGAAATTCTGTATAAGAACACAGCAGGCTGTTAGAGGATTTGATACGGATGTGGTCAAAAAATTACTTTTAAATTTCTAAAAATACAGTTATGGAGAGGATTTTAAATGGCCACCAGATGTCCTCGTTTTTATACAAACATTCAGGCTGGTGGTACTGGGGGTAGGATCTATACTTTAATAGATGAATACCTGTGGTAGCAGATAAAAATCTTCATGGGAGATGACAGACTGGGTTTTTATGAGAAATTTTAAATGGTGCTTGCAATAGGACTAGCTCTTCTATTCTGAGAGGTTTTATTTAAACACAGCTGGAAATGCTTTTCCATTGAACTTTCAGAAGTCCTTGCTCCTGGGCTGATAAAAGGCTTCACTGCTTTAGTAAAAGCCTTGGTAGGGACAGCGGTTCTCCAGAGCCCAAACCCTGGCTATGAATGCGCTCAGTGAATTTCCCAGGTGTCATGGTTTTGCCATGCCCTTTGTGTGCCCCAGCACAGACTGGCTCATCCCTGTCAGGTAGGCAGGTTCAAACTCTAGAGGTCCAAGCACAGCCCAAAGCTTAACACACTGATATAGAGCTGATGTGAAGTTTGATTTTCTACTTTTTTTTTTTTTTTCAAATACAAAATGCAAAAGGCTTTCAGTGGCTAAATCTGAGGCAAGCAGATAATCAATGCAATAACTTTTAATTTGAAGCAATTTATTCTTCAGACAAACACTGCAATGGATACTGCTTGAACTTCAAAATGGGGAATGAAATACAAAAGTTGCTGCCTGACTAGTAGGATGATCCCAAAACAAAGGGGAAATGAATAGTTCGTTTGTTTTATGCTACTCCAAACTCCTCAACATTTTTTCACTTATGCTGTTGCTCACTGGGCAAGTGGCAAGGTGGATACTGCTCAGGTGATGCCAGGACAAGAATGAGGAGCTGATCTAATGCAAGTCTCCCGATTATTCCTGTATTCCTAGACAGAAAAATGATTACTATTTGATAGGTAAATTAGTTTCAATTATTATTTTGACATCTAAATTGGAAAAAATAGTTTTGTCACTCGAGTAGAACATTCAAGCCTGAAACCTTCAAAGATTTTGAAGACAAAAGGAGTTACAATTTTGTGTTTTATTACCACTTAACTGCCCATCCTTGCGCATTAACACCTAAAAAAAAAGCTTGACATTTCACATCATAAAGAGCACTCTGACAAAAATTTTTTTCAAAGTATTGCAGTGAGGGAAAATGCACAAATCCATTTTAATAGGATATTACTCATAGTTCCTGGTAACATGAAAAATAATTAATGTCAATGATACCTACAAAGCGACGTGTAACAGCAAGCCTACCCAGCTGGGGTATAAGCCTTGTTCAATCGTCTCCGTAACATTGATGCCTTTGTGCTTCCCAATTCATGGATTTAAAAGTCATCTGCAACTTCCCTGTTAGTATGAGTGTGGGACAGCACATATGAAAGCTGTGGCTCTTGCTGAGCAGGAACTGGAAACAGCTGATTCACGCTGCGGGGGATCTGCCAATTGATAACAGAGTGGGGTTTTACAGCTTTTTAAGCTAACTGTCATGAGAGAGCAATTAGGTCTAAGTCCTGCCTAGAGCATGGGTTTGTAGGAAAAGGATAGAAACGGGAAATGGTATTTACAGCTGTCACCAAAACTTTGATACACTTCACTATGTAACTGCGGGATGACAAGAATTAAGTCAGGCTACAAAACAACACTCAAAAATCCAACAAAGCAATTGCTATCTTCAGCAACCTTAGGCTTTCCCCATTTATCTTTTTAATGCTGCCTTGAAGAGCTGACACAATGTTCGACTATCTCACCTCCAACAGTACCATATACTGAACTGGCATCTCCAGCTGGGCTCACATCTGTACTCTGCTTTGACACTTCTCTGTCTACCACAGCTCCACCAGGCTATGGCTGATACGTGTACCTCCAGAATCATACCTGCTCTAAACAAGCAGGAAAGTTTAAATCCCTCATATGGAACATGAAGAGCTCAGCCCAACTCCGCTGCAGACCAAGCAAACTGTAATCTGCATCTCAAGCCAAGACAGGTGTTTTTGACCACTGCATTCACTCAATAGGAATTGTATGTGCCAGGCAAGACCTGCCTTTGGGGTGGGGAACAGCAGCTTGGTTCCACTACAGGTACTCTCAGTCACCTCTGCTTGCTTCAGCCAGTGTCAGTGCAACACAGACTACTGCTGAACCTTCAAGGAGCCTGTGGACATCTGGACATGCCTTTTCCCCAGCCAGGGAGGCAAAAGGATCTGAGGAAGCAGAATCCAACCCAAAAGAGAAATCTGTAGAAGTCTGAGCGCAAAACCAAACAGAAAACGATAGCTATAGTGATTATAAATTTACAAGCATTTACTGACATTCCCATATATCTCCATTAAGCCTTCTCTCAACAACTGCATGCACCTTTAAAAACAATGTTCTGCCTTCAGAATATTTCATATGCAATGTATTAATACAAGGATTATCTAAAATTATGACTATTTATATATCCTAGCATAAAAATATAAATACACAGCTGATATCTAGGTAAAAATTACCTCCAATTTTTAGACACAATGTGTAACAACTCATTTACGTATTACTGCTTAAAAACCTGCCAACCTGGCATTTGCTACGACAAATAGGTTTTCCTATCGTGTCTCATCATCAAATACATATCCCACAAACCTGCAGGTGCTGTTGACTGAGTCCTCGGGGCAGTGGTGGTGGCACTGACAGGACAGTTTCTTCTGCGGAGGGGCAGGTGCCGTACTCTCAGCGTCTTTTCTGGTCTCCATGCTCAGCTTGCCAGAACTTCGTAAAGGCATGTTGTCTGGAAAATTTGCTATAAATATAAGAAGAGAAGAAAAAGAAACAGTTCTAAGATGCATTGTAAGATTTGAAATGAAAGTTTTAAGGTGTTTCTACCCATCAAAATTTGAGAAAGTTATTTGAGACAAGAATTCACTACAGAGTGGTTTGCTGTGGGTGCCTCTGAAATGGTCACCATGTTGGAGGCTTACTGGACCTTGGTGGTATTAGATCAAAGGTGTCGCTATTCAAGTTCTGCTTCTGCCAAGAGGTATATTGTGCTTTTATTGTGGTTATTATATATTGCAGAGTGCAGCTTTCCTTCTATCCCATTACACAGGTCAAATTCTTAGTTATACCTTTGAGCTTTCTTTATCTCTACAGCACTTGACAGAATTCTACATCCACTGAACCCCATAAAAATCAGCGGGATTTATGGTACTCAAGGCAGAACAGAACACGGGCATACAAATTAACGAAGATTTTAAAGAAAGTGATGTTCTTTCAGGTTCAGCAGCATTTTCTGTGACAATTGCATAAGCACTACTTGGAAAACAAAGACAAGAGTTAATTTCTTTACAAAAAAAAACAAACAACCTATAAAGAAAGTAGAATCAACAATGCTGAAATATATGAGGGTGATAATTTAAAAAAATATCAGAGTACTGAATCGCTATGGAGCTGATGGAGTATAGCTGGAGATGTTGGTGATTGGCCAGGAGCTGTTTAAGCAACCTTCCTCTACCCCCAGCTCTACTCATAAATATCAGCTTTCAGTCCTTGGGAATGTTTTAAGCCTCAAAGACAAAAATGAGATTAGCATGAAAAGCTTCAACTGGCAGTTCCTCACTTTCCTTTTGGTTCCCTTTAAGAAATCTTACTAAAGGGTCATTTTAAAACAGCTGTGTTCAACAGAATAGTTGAAGAGAAGGCTTGAAATTCTGGATTTACTGTTAAGTCTTTAGAAACAATTGGCATTATAATTATTTTGATTGGCTCCTGAACTACTGCTTTGACTCTAAAATCTTCCCCACATCTCCATCATCAGGACTGATATACTGTGGAGCTGAGAGAAAATTGTATCCTTTTCAGCTCCCTACAGAGAAATGGAGCGAGCAAACAAGCAGAGGTGATGCGAACAAGTAGCTGCACTTCAGGGCAAGGATGGCAGGAACTAACGAAGTCCAGTCTGTGCTCCTGGGGTGTGCGTGATCAGCCAGGGCACTGAGCACAAGTGTGCACATCATACCTCCCAGCTACATACCCCTCCTCTCCTGGGCCATCTCTGATAGGAAAGTCCCGCAAGGGAACAACTGGCAGACAGGCTTTAATTTTCTTCAGTGTAACAAGAGACATGCAAGCTTATCCCTAGCCAACTCGGAAAAAGCTGCAACTTGTTAGCTCTGGGAAAAGTAAGGCTTTGCACATAAGAGGCATATATTAATAATATTAAGGGGATACACATGAAAGAGAATCATTCATCATACCACACTAATGCACCTATGAAATACAAAACTCATACAGCTTGATCTTCGCTCAGTACCTATGTATCCCACTAAAACTGACTGGATTTTTGATTAGCTCACCTCTTTTTAAAATCAAACCTGAAAACTAGTTACAAAACAAATAAAAACTATGGGCTTGTAACTGTTGTGCCCAGCATCAACTGGATTCATGACACAATTGGATGTCAAAGTCCCATACTGTTTTCACTAACATTTGGCAAAATTAGAACCAAGTTCACTCACGATGCACCGTGTATCTGTGTTGTTGTGTACGTGCGGCTGTACCTTAAGATGCAGTAGATGTTTAAATTTTAAAAAAAAAGCACTGCTTTTTGTTTCTCATAATATGATTACGATACATTCAAATGCAGCCTTTGTACAACAAATTAGTATCAAAAGATGTTTGTTCCCTGGATCACAGGATTAGGGATTACAGGGAATTATTGGGAATGGGAAATTTTAAACTATTAATATTCCTGTCACAGATTTTCAGTCTTCAAGCTCATGAGGCAACATAAGTGAACTTCATGAGGCAATTGAGTGAAATCATTTGTTCTGTGCATCATTTCCATGGCTCTTTCTACAAGTCCATCAGGGATCTTTCCCCATCAAGGAGTGCATTTTACACCTAGCATTAAGAAAAGGTTTAACTGCACATTTGATGGTGCCTGAAGATGTTAGACAGCTAAATACCTTCCTCATTATACAATTGTAGATTATTCCTTTTTTCAACAAATGAGTAAAACAGCCATACTCCAATGCAATCTGTGTCCATCACTCATGAGGGATGTGATCATGAATAGCTTCTGCAAAACTTGCCATAAACATCTTACACCCCTAGACCTGGTTGTACTCTCAGTTATAATAAGACAGATGGAAGTTGCTGAATTAGAATCACAAAATGTCAAGTACCATCAAATCATCACAGCTGGCTATTTAGAGAAGTAGTTTGTTTTTTAGAAAATTTAGGACAAGTAGGTTGGCATTCAAATTTACACTTTCCAAAAGTTAGAAGTAGGAATGTAACCTAGAATTTTGCTTTCAGCTAACAGAGTCAAAACTAGTGCAAAGTCATTGCAGTTCAGTGCCAAATACATTAAATAAAATTAAAACAGGTAGGAATAAGACATTTTCAATCAAGTTCTTTTCTGCTTTCTAAAATGAAAAAAACCTCTTCTCACTCTATTCTCTTGGCCCTTTCATGCCTGTATTTCCTGGCTGCTAGCTCAAAAGATGGTCAGATCTTTTGCCACTGAAATTCAGATATCTCACCAGCAGATAACCATAGAATATGTAAGAACTCTCCTCCCACTGAGAGCTGAGTTTCAACAAGGTCTTTTGACTTCTATGTCTGCTCGACTTTAGAGCAGAAAGGTTTTCCAGCAGTCCCTTCCCCAAAATGTAACATGTAGGAAGGAACCACATGAGCTTTCCAGCTTGGCAACAAGTTGTTCCTGATTTCAGGTGTAAAATGCACAGTTTGTGATGGAGAACAGTTTGCTCACCTTGCATTTGCTGGTGTGCTGTAATAAGCACATGTTGGTCATGTCCTGGCTCTGTCTAGGAATTAGAAAGCTTTTGGGTTTTGAAAGCTCTTCTAAGGAACTACATTCAAGAGCCCTGAAAGCAAGGGATTTCAGGCTATTAAAGTTTGGCTGCTTCTTTGTTGTAGCCTATTCTGTTGCAGTTTGCTTATGGTCAGCTTCCCATCGAACTGAGTACAGCTTGGGAGAATTGCAGAAAAACAGTAGTATCAAAAATAAGGTTATTGTAATCTGCTGAGAAACTTACTGACTGCATCAGGGAATTAATCAAAACAATTGAGAGCCTGAAGGTCACTGTCAGATGGGTATACCTTCATCTAACTTAGTTGGTTTTCTCAGCTTATCTCTCTTTTTCCACTAAAGTTCACCAGCATGTACAAAGCACCTTCTACCCCAAAGACTGGCAGTCAGCCACCAGGGCTTTTATGCCTGTTTGGAGGACTACTCCTGAGAAATATTTTCCTCTATAGGGCTGGGACCACTGAAAACTGTGAAGTGACTGAGAAGTGATCGCAGATCCACACTCCAAAATCACAATGAAATAACTACCAGAAAGAACTATAACTTGCTTTTAAATAATGTTTCCCGGTTTGACAGGTCTGTAGACAGTGGTACCTCACACACAAAAGAAAACTCACCTATTTAAGCTTTGCATTGACTCACGTAGGTGCAAAAATATCTGATCCAGAGAGCCAGTCTCAGTGTACATTCAGTTCTGAAGCTCTCTGCCATGGCTGCCAATAAGTACTTCAGTCCTGGCCAACCATAGCCATAGTTATGTGATTTGGACAGAAATTTCTCCACTAGAATCTGGAAAAAGCCCAGTAACTCATTTCACACTGGCCAGCAGCCATCAGATGGTAATGACTTTTGGGCACTGCTCTGATTCAACAAGTCTGACAATGTAGGAGGTGAAAAGCTCTTTATTCTGTTCCTCTGTGTCCTGCAGTTTAAATCTTAAGCCATCCTGTTCCCAGAGGATGAAGAATCAGCAATAGTTATCTTAACAGATTGATTTCTGTGCCACGGCTATGTGATTTATGTGCTGTCTCTGCAGTGAAAAAGCAGATCTCCCATGACCTTGCATGGGTTTGTCAGGAGTAGAAATCTGACTTGCTCCTTCCCAAAACAGATGCTAAGGGCCACAAACAAGTACGATCAGGAAAAAAAGTACCAGAGTTCTGTGTTTACATCTTTCTACAATTTGAAGCCTCAGATTGATTCAACACCACCCATTCACATTTCCAGTCTAAAGAACAATATTTGGCTTGCAACAGCATGCCCTGACTGAATGATGCTTACCGCTTCAGAGAAGGTACACACCTAGGAAGCTTTACACATCATGGAATAGCTGTTTCAACTGCTGCTTTGGACTGGAAATTAAGACTATTCATATGAAAGTGTCTGAATAGTAACTGGAAACAAAACAAAGCAACCTACCCAAACCTCAGAAGAAAATCAGTCAACTTGATAAAAGTGTTAGACAGAAACTTTCAACCACAAGGTGACTTTGTCTATGCCCTGCATTAGTCTACACAATGTGCTTTTCCTCAAAACAGACTTTCATTAAAATACAAAACTATCTTGTAACACCCTGATGGAGTTTTCTATGCCATATCATAAACCACAGCCTGGTGACTTCCCACCAGACCAGGGTTATACCATCAACATGATTGTTTTAGGAGAAAGGGAAATAAGTAACTGCTAACTCACTCTACTTTACAGTCATCAGATAAAAGAACTTCCATGGGATATTTTTTGGCAAATAGTCAGCAATGAAAACACAGCACAGTTAAAGAACCTGAAATAAATTACGCCTCTTAACTCAGTCTGATTTACTGTGTAAAATAGTCAAGAGGTAACAGTAAAACACTTTTTTATTGGTGATAATTATATAACAGAGAAGAAAAACTGGATCATGACAGTTTCCCTTTGGTGGATATTCAAGGCTACCATAAAACTCAAGGAACGATCAGATGCTGAGACCTGCATATTTGTGATCCAAAACCACAGTAAACAAAATCTGGCTATAATACATTAGGAAAATGAAAATAATATGCTTTCCTTGTCATTCTGTGACTAGCAGTATTCCCCAAGGTTCAATACCAGGCCCATGAACTTATTCATCAATGACTCGGATTAAGGTGCAGATGCCTCCCCAGCAAGTTCTCTGACAACAAAAAGCTTGGGAGAGTGGGCTACACCCCAGAGTGCTGTGCAGTCCTTCAGAAGGGCCTTGACAGGCTGGACAGATAGGCAGAGAAGAACTTCCTGAAATTCAACAAAGGCAAATTCAGAGTCCTGCATCTGGAGAGGAATAAACCCATGTACCAGCACAAGCTGGGGGCCAACCTGCTGGAAAGCAGCTCTGCAGAGAAGGACCTGAGGATCCTGGTGGACAAGCTGTCCACTAGCAACACCTGATCAAAACAGGATAGAAGTTAAGGTGTGAAATGAGCCACCTGGATACTAAGCTATGAACAGCAGAGTCTGTGCCACACTCATCATTTAGAAAATTTTTTATTAAAAAAAATATAAGGAGATTGCTGTTAACATCCAAAGCTAGTTATTTGTTTCTAAGCTGTGAATCACCATTTCACTTGCAGTTCCGAGCAGCAAGCACCAAATGTGACCATCAGGAGATCATGCAAACATCACTACAAGTGATCTTGAAAACTCTCCTGAACTGTAGCAACAAGGGGAAAAAATACACAAATGGGAAGCAATGCAATGTGATACCATTGCTACTAATCTATGCTTTGCTATCCTGATCCTTAGGAGAGCAGCAAAGATTGCACTGGGCAAGTTGTACATTTTTTTACTCATTATCATTTCAGAGATATTTAGACTGACGTGTTCAAGCAATGGAATTAAAAGAAAGAGCAATAGACAACTCTGACCCTATGGCTCTCTCAGATATATTTAATAAATCACTGTCACTCCTGTTCCCTCTACCAATGAAAAGAAACACAAGACCACCATGCAGTTAAGACAAAAATAGCGCCTGGAAGATAAAAATATCAGTTGGCCATTCTCACCCCAAGATCAAAGACTGCACCTGTATATTAAAATATAATTAGCATGTGTACATGCCATGCTTGCAGAAAACAGTGCCAACATTATTCAGAGGTGCCAGTGCCCTTCTAACTGACTGGGTTTGGCTGTTCATGAATAGATGTGACATAACCCCAGCTCAGCCTAAAAAGGAACCTACTTCTTAAATTTCTAACTCCTTTCTAATTCCTATTACATTGGAGTCACACCCTCTCTCTTAGAGTAATAAATTATACAGTGTAGACATTTACAAAAACAAAACTGTCATATAGCTATGTTATGGCATAAGCATGCTATTTTTAACAGCTTTTAAAAAATTTACAGCCATATATAAATAACATTCTTTAAACTGGGTGTATTGATTATCTTATCATGCTTCTTAAATCAGAGGGATGATGCTTCCTACAGTTCCCCTTCCCACTTTTCCTCAAGTGCTGGTCTATCTCCCAGAAGGACGGATTATTTAGTGTCTGAAAAAATAACTAGCATATTTCGGTAATTTTACACGTAATAACTCCCACGTGATTACAATACTCTCAGCAACTAACTGTTTGCTGAATGAAGTGCTCAAGGATCTGCAAGAATTTTTCAGCCTGGAGGCAAATGCCACCCTGACAGGTCACCAGACTAAGCAGAGTTTTAAGCAACTCAACAAGTGACAGTATAAATTCCTGCCTGTTAAGCTGCCAAGGCTGGGACCACATGGAACTGACTGCTGCTACTGTTGGCCTCACCACACACGCTGCGCAGGGATTTGAACTGCATGTGTAGAGATTGTAAGCGATGAAGAAGATCTTTGTGTTCACGAAGGAGGGCTGAGGCACAAATCTTATCTACTGCAAACATGGCCAAATGCAACAGAAAGTGTCATTCATTTTGACAGCAAACAAATCCATTTAGAGGGGGAGGAAAGCATCTCTACTACAAACCAAAATTAATTGCATGTGTGGAACAACAATAATTAATTTTGACCACTGACATAAGCGCTATGGTTTTCCAGAAGCGTTTGAGTAGCCTTAAAGCTTTTCCCTGTCTGAATGCTTCAGAGCATCTGCTGAGCTGGTGTCGGGGTGGGAAGGAGGTGTGTGCCACATGTTCCAGTGGCACTGCCACCAAACCACTGGAAGGCTTCCCCGCTCGCCCACCCACTCGGCTGTGAGAGGAGCAACCAGCTGTCAGCTCCAATAGGTTTGCTTGCCTTATTTTTTCCAATGTCACATGGATATTTCTTTACAGTTGCACTTCATAGAGGACCTCGAAGTCTAAGAAAGAAGTGGGAATTGCAAACACCCTTGCAAACTTGTATCCCACATATCTTCAACTTGACCAGAAGTTTTCAAGAGGTGCATGACCACCCTTCTCTCACTAAAATTTCTCTACAAATTTTTCCACAATTCTAGTCAAATGCAAACCTTTTTTTTTTTTTCCCAGTGCCCAGTCATATATAAACAACAATGAGAAGTTACAGGAGAAAAAAGTACATTTGGTTCTGGTTATTTTTCCAATTAGCTAGTATTTGAAATGTATAGAACATATATAGCATTTTAATAAGCATTACTGACATACACATGCACTACATATCACAAAAGTACCTTTAAAGTTAGACAGATATGTGACTATTGCTAAGGCTAAAACCAGTCCCAACTCTGTAATTCATCCTCACGAGGCAAACCTGGCATCAAAATTTGCCTATTACTGCCAAACCACTTATTTTTAAATTAGCTTCAAATCCAAAGATTAATATAATTTCATGAGAAAAAGTGAAACATCCTTTTAAATTCAATATCAGACTGAATTCCAAGTACTAGTTCTTTTAAGAAATCTCTTTTTTCCTCAATCTTCACCAAAAAGGGAAACCGGAGATCTTTTGTTTTATCTGCAGTATTTTCTCTGTAACTCTACCACCTTTCTCCTTATATCTGAACCAACCAAAATGCACCTAAAGGTTCGCAGCAGTACAAACTCTGACCCACAGTTGAAGCAAATTAATAGGAAATCTCCAGTATGCGTGTGTCCCTGCAAGACTTGAAGCTGCAAACACAAAGTGTGCATCACGAGCAGCTAGCTCCCTGTTGCCCCTCGGGGCAGCCTCACATCTTGTCAGCACTCCAGCAATACCACTTTTTCTTCAGTCATTGGCCCCTTTGCAGAACCCACTGAACTTCATTGTTTTAACTTTTTTTTTTTTATTTTTTTAATCTCTTTAGTGTTCTGCTCAAATCAGGCCCCCAAAAAAACCCCAAAAAAATCAGAAAAAAAGAAAGAAGAAAAAGAGGGAGAAAGCACAAGTGCTTTGTGAGCTGAAAAGCTAAGCCTTCTACTTACACTGGGTTTCCACACGCTTGCTACATCGCTGCCAGATTCCCTGAAGATGAGAGTCATGTGAGGAGGCAGAGGGTGGCTCGCAGGGCTCTGCTAAGCAAACACAGCACCGTAGGCTGGGCTAATCCTGCACCTGTGGCGTGTTATTCAGCAGCAAAGAAATGTAGCCCAGACTGCCTCTGCTTAATACGGCTCAGCTGTTTTTCTCTGTACTCTCTTTGATTGTAAGCTGGCAAACAGTATTATTTCAGCCAGGCGCGATGGAATATTCAGGCTACATGGGATATGACAGTAGAAAGGTGAAAGAAAAACAGAAAATCCTGGAATTACAAATAAAACAAAGTTTCTAAGCAATACAGAACGTGTAATTATTTCCAGATGGCTGACAATGGTTTCCAAGGTCAGTATGTGAAGTGCATAGTGAAGCTGGAGCCTTCTTGCTGCCCACCTCCCTTTAAAGTGTGTCTACCTGCGACACAGGACACACCACAAAGGCCTGGCCCTCATTTATCCAATTCAGTACATATTTACCAATGAGCACAATGACAAGAAGATTGCGAAGCTTTTTAGGCTTCCTCTAGTTTATTTTGCAGGCAAAACAGAAATGCCAGTTGAGAAAGGACTACTAACATTAGGCAACCAGCAATTTGTGATTTTATTTTCAGAGGAGCCACCAAAGAGATACCAGGATACACAGGCTTTATTATAGCACATCACAAAAAAAAAAAAAAAGTTAGCTTGTAACTTTAATTCAAGGAAAAGTACCCTGGCAACTGGGACTGCCAGATAACATGGTCATAATATATTACACCCTCTTCACATACCACATAACATCTATCACTTCCATGGTAGTATGTAACTGTTAGAGACAGTAAATTTAGTTACTGTAATGAATGTTTCTTTCTGATATTAAACTGTAAACATCAGACATTGCAATCAGAAGATGTTCATGGCATTTATACTTAAATGCTTTTCTCTACAAAATCACACTTCCGTTTCTGCTCCACCATTATCTATTCTAATTCTAAGTTTGGAAACTGGTAATAAAAAAATATTTGCACGTTCAGACCTATTGCAGACTAATTTCTTGTTGGGAGGTTTACTGCAGCTGCTGTTTACCTATGGGATTATTTCCAAAGAAACAAGAGCTTTATTCCTATGAGAAAATGCTCAAAACTAATCTGGAACTATATGAACTTTCAACGGGTTTCATAGAGAAGAGCTGACTCTACAGGATGCTAAGCGAAGCAAATACGGGATCTGGATATTTGATTTGATCACAGAGGACAAGGTAAGAAATAAGATTTTTTACAATATAAACATCAAAACAAAAAAGTTGCCTTCAACTTCCTCTTCCAAAAAATTTGCACGTATTTTCTTTGCAAATACTTCCCTTTTTGGAGACTTACACATGCTTTTTTAAAGCTATTTGATACTAGCAGAGGCAATGGTTGAATTTTTCCTCTTCCATACTGTTTAGTCTGTTCCTGCTGCATCTCTACTTTAGAAAGCTACCTATACACTCTATCAAGACCACATCTACCACATGAAAAAGATACATGCAAACTTCTGCCAACACAACGCTGTAACATGGTCCAGCTAGAAACAGCTTGGACTGTGCAGTGGTGCTCCTGGCAGCAATCATGTTTCTCCTCTTCAACTCTCTGAGGGCATGCTGCTCATTCTGCCTCATTCTGCTGCTCATTCTGCTGCTCATTCATGGGAATGTCCAAAAAAAAAATCTTCAGCGTTTTAAGTAGTGTTTTGAATTTGCTTTCTTTGTACAGTGGCCTTTGCACCATTATGTGGTGTTTTCCAGACTGTGCTCTGTAGCAGCCCACTGTTCTCCTGCCAATACAGACTTCAAAATCTAGTTTTAAGATGATGTGCAAACTCAGAAAAACAATGAAAAACATGGAAGCTGGAGCATCAACAAGACTGATAAAAGTTTCTTTAAGCAGGAAGACATTTCTTTCATATGCAGTTCCTTTTACAACCAGTCACCCATCTAAATGTTTACATTTAATTAGCTTTCAAAGCAGTGGACTAGATGGCTGTGGAGACACAGGAATTAGGTAGAGAGGCTGCTTTGTGTATCACTAACTGAAATTCACCTAAAGCCAGCAAAAGCTGCCTGATAGATTGCCTAGCTGAAACCAGAACATTTTGCTGGCTGAAATTCTTCAAGGGCCATATCCACCTCACTACACCTGTATTTGTAATTGCCAATGAATACTCTTGTAAGTTAAAAAAAAAACACAAAAAACAGGAAAAGATCATATTGACAAGCTCACAGAGTATAGTAGAATATTGATGCTTAATGCCATGAGGTATTGTTGCTTTCCATATTACTTAAATTTGAGGGATAAACAAGGAACTTTTGTTTCCAAGGTAATCATAATAGAATACAACTGATGGATGGTAAATCTATTTCTCTTTTCAGTCTTTCTTTCCCCTCTATCTTCCTTGAGCATGTATTTAACCCTATTACGAAGAAAAGCCTACCACTCTCCATTCAGGAACTAAGCCAAAGGTCAGGGAAATATAAAAAGTAATCTTTCTTTCATTAATAAACTAAAATGCCATATAAAAAGCCCTAGAACAAAATATAGCAATTGCCAGCTGCCTAATTATTTTCTCATCCTCTTCCAGACCACAACACAATGCCTCTGTTAGGCTGCCTGCCAGTTATGTTTGGAACATTAGAAAAACACTCAATTTCTGCAAAGACTCTGTGTTGCAAACTGTGTTGTGATGGGCAAAACGGAAGCAAATACCAGAGTAATCTGATACTATTTGCCTTAAATGATGAGGAAAGTGAGACTACTGTGTGCTGTCAACTCACCCTTGGGTTTGTATCCCTAGGAAGAACAATTCAGTAATACGAGGTTAGAGGTGGCCAAGGACAAATTTTGGTTCCCAATTAACACTACAGAGCCACAAAAGCCTTGTCTACTAGGCGCCATAACACACAAACTATCCTCCCACTGCACAGGGCCCTTGCTCTCTGCAGAGTTCAGTGTCTCCTCACTTGCTCAACAAGTGTAAGCAGAGGGATCATTAGTTATGGCTCGTAGAGTCTAGGAGATAATGTTGACTCTTATTTCAGGAACTATTAAGCTATAAACACTGCTCTAAAAGCCATTTATCTGCATTTTAAGATAAACAGAGAAGCTATTCAATTAAGAAGACTGCAAGAAATAAGCTACAGATGCCAAATCGAACAACTTTTAAATTTCAAAAAAGAAAATCCGTTCATTTAATAAGCACAATTTATGCTAAAAAATTTCTGACACAGAAGATCATAAGGAGCATAGCTTAACCACTCCATTACGTCTGACAAAAAATACAAATCAAAATGTAATTACAAAACAGTTAAATCCAAGCAATGTAAATTATATGACCTTATAATTTGCAAGTTACTACCACAGCTGCCAGTTATGAAGTTGCAATCCTTGTACAGCAGTATTTACATTTTATCTCCACATCACAACAATTTGAAAATGAGATGCTATCCTAGACCTCCACAAATGAGATAAGTGCCAAAGCTGTCATGCTGAAGTCTGTACTTGCTGAAGAGAACATTCTTACTGAGATAAGCAAGAGTATGAAATTAATTTCTTGAGTCTTGCCAACTAACCAAGTTTTTTAAATGAACATTATTCATCTATTTGGATGTATCACTATAAGATCTTTAAGATACTAGTTTAAAAAAATTAAAAGGAAAAGAACCAACCTCAAACCACTAAAAAGCATACACAGAAAATAGTTTCCAGTATCCTTTAAAGAAACGTAAAACACAAGGCATTCTAAGTGTCACGAAAAAAGATGCAGATTGGGTTTTTTTGGTCACAAAAATTAAAAACCTGATCTTTCCTCGCATTTCCAGATGCCGGAGATTTTCAAGCCAGCTCTGAGGTCAGACAGGGGAACACGCAGGTGCATCGCCAGCTGAAAGCTTGCAAGGTTGCACCGGAATCTGATCCGCACCCCCCTCCCCACATTCCTGCCGGCATTATAAACGTTCCCTGGAGGAATAATACCCTAATGCGGACTAATTTTCTGCAAAAAGCCCCAGCCTCATTAAACCTCTTCTTTATCAGCATTGTTCAAAGCAGTTTTTCTGGTAATATTGAACTCTCTTATGCCCATCTAAAAAGAAAAGAAACTCCTTTTACGTTCTCTCTGGTATCATTTCACCTATTCAGGATCACTGGCATTACACAATAGATTCAATAAAAATATTCAGTTTCATCATATGGTAGTAGTGTCCTAAAGACTATGACACGGATTAAGAGGGGGGAAGGGTGTCTGTTCCTGTAAAAAAATTATAAAGAGATCACTCTCCAAACAGGATTTGACAGATTTCTGTGAGTGATTCATCTCAGCAATCAGGCAAGCTCAAGTGAATTAAGAGGACAGGATTTCCAAAGCAGGTGTTTTCCAGGGCCTACAATTCTCCACACTCCTTAAAAGGCCTTTTGCCCTTCCTTAGACAAATTGTTTTGCCTTCAGTGACATCACACAGACACTGTTCACATGAAAATCCATTTCAGCAGTTAAAAAATTTGAACATGGTATCACCTAGCTTTGTTGAGGAGCCAAAAAAAGAGATAGTCTGCATTCAAGCACCTTGCAAAGCTGCGTAAGAGTGAGGCTATGACATGCAGAAATCAAAAGTGGATCCTCTTCCCAAAGCAATGAGTACCTATGTCACCTTATCTCAGATACTCCATGATGCACCTTGTCCATCTGCAAATCATTTATGTGAACAATTATATTCTTTTAAAAGCATTTTGGGGTTGCAGATGGTAATTTTATTACAGGACTGGCAGAAGAATGACATCTGCAGACATTTCTTCTTCCCCAGCTCCCAGATTATCCTCAATGGCCTGAAACTTCACATACAGCAGAGGATAACAAAATACAGAACGGAGATGCAGCCAGAGGATATCTGCCCACCCTAACCACACACTCTAATAACAATCCTGAAATGACAAAATTAGTTGTACTGTAAGTTGCTTGTTCAGAGGAGTACAGCAGATCAAACAGTGCTGCATTTTCCAGTGCTGCTTGTGCCTGCTGTTCAATGTACAAACACCCAAAAGGGATTGCCAAGAATACACATACTGGGAAAAGGAAACGCAGGCAGAAGTACTGGGAGAAGGCAAGCCATGCATTTACAGTCCTTCACCATTTTGATTGCAGCTAGCAGAGATATTTTGAAAGAAGATAAATGAATAAACAAATATACTGTTTACATATTACATATACAAGAAACATATTCTATCCAAACACAACCTATTTATATATATAAGTAACTTGTGAGGGCTCTAAACTGAGGAAACAAAGAGTAGCTGAACTGAACATATCATGGTGGAAATGAAATTATTTGAAAATTAAAAATACTGCTACTATTCAACATGATAATGTCAATATTAGCAACTTAAGCATAGTTCTCATAAGAAACAAACACAAGTCTGCAATGTAACTATAGAATAAGGGACTTAAATGATAACTGCTGTTTGTTAAGAGTCTTAGAAACCAAGCTGAAGCAACAGCCCTATGCAAGAAACCAGACACCTCCTACATGCACAGCTCAGCACTGTAAATGACTTACTGACTTTGCTGCAGAGACAAACCTGCAATACTGTGCAGTGTGTGTGCTCTGACCATGTGGTGTTAAGCACCACAAGAATGACTGTTATGTTCTCCGTATCATGCTGAAAAAAAGATCTAAGTATCATATTTTACATAATTTATAAGTGAAAATACAGTATTATTTCCCTTATTTTATTATTCTGTTCCCTCTTCTTTCTATTTTCCCTCAACCTACTTCCTCCACAGTGTTTTAGCATTTAATTTCCTTTTCCCAGGTTTTGGGGTGGTTTCGTTTTGGGTTTTTTGTTTGGTATTTTTTGGGGGGGGCATGTGGGTGATAGATTTGCTTCTTTCTTCATTTTCTTTTAAATAAAACAAGTTTCTTTCCAAAAACTCACTTATATTCCTCTGTCTTCATCTCTCTCTCAATTGCCTTTCTTCTATTCTCTTCTACAAGCTGACCCCTCTTCCAGCCCCTCACTCGTCCTGCTTTTCTATGATGCTTCAACAAACTCATATTTATTTCTTCCCCTTCCTATCTCACTTAGGTTCTCCTCACTTTCTGAGTGATTTATGTCAAAACCATCTGACCTCAACTCCTTCCTCATCTTTTGTGCATCTGACTTACTTTCCCATCCCTTTAAAAGCATTTTCAAGCTGAACTCCCAACCCCAAACCAGGCGCCACTTGTTCCCAGCTGGCACGTAGCTGTACACCCAGGACAAAGGCAACGCAGCACAGTCAGTCCTCTACGGGAGGTCAACCTCTGCATGGCTTCTCTGATGGTCCTCATGCTCCCCCTGGGAAGTGAAGCCCTTATTCTCCCTTCTCAGGTTTCCCTCTGGGAAGCACCCCAAAATGACTGCTGTGTATCAAGAGCAACGGTAAAAGGACATTGCTGCCTCTGAGGTGGATACAGGCAGCAGTATACCCCTGCCCTCCGACAAGATGTGTAGCTGCCATGACAAACTGCCTTTTCTTTCTTGATCAGCTTTTTTGGTGATGTTGTTTTGGAATTGGTACCCTATCTAGAGAAGATCCAGGTAAGAGAATAAAGGCCGCTGTCTACTTATTTCAACTGAAATCCCATTTGAAGTTTGCCAAGCTTCCATTAATCCATTAAAATTGAATTCGAAACCTTGACGTCAGCAAAATGCCAACAAAATGCAACAGCACGGGTCCTTCAGAGACCTCACATGAAACTGAAAGAAAGCGGCTATGCTCACAAATATGAATTTAAAGTATTAAAATTCATTTCTCCTTTCCCTTTTATTCTTTTTATCTATTTTAAAGAGATGGAAATTGCCATCCAGCTGAAGTTACATTTCTTTCAGCTCCAGTCAATCTCTAAAAATACTCCAAGTCATAAGAATTAGTGGCCTACAGCAACTATGTGTTTCAAGCTTAGATGCTGTGTGATTTCAGAGAGAAAGAAAAATATTTTCTCAAGCTTTCAACTTTTCATTTGTATAAAATGGTTTGTTTTACAGCTAGGTAAATGTATAAAATTAAACTTCTGCATTAGTGTAATGTACTGTAACTCACTATAAATACTGTTAACATAACTAAATGCACGAATTGTGCAACATTTTCCATCAGAATATGTAAGGTAATACATGCCAAATATAGGGTAAAAGAATATAAAAAGTCAAGCTTTCTTCTACAAAATAGCAGAATTCTTAAAGAAAGCGTTGGTGGTCAAGTCTCTGACAAATACGAGTTTGTTTCTGTGTTACACATGCTGATTATTGGTCTGATCAACCTTCACTAAGAAATAATGAAAAGTATTCGGATATTCTGTCAATAAAAACATGGATTATTATTTTCCCATAAAGCCGTCTGAAATTACTCCCTCCAAGCTCGTACTTTTTATTGCTGTTCTTTCAATGCACCACTGCTAAATTAATGATTTTCTGAAGTCCTTTCCTGAGTGGTGACTGTACCAGATTTAAAAAAAGCACTATCAATGAGTTTCAGTCAGATGAAGAAGGAAAACAGTAAAACTGGTTTTTGAGGATGGCTGTGATGACTATAGACACTGCTTTCCTTTCCAAAGTCCCCTCGGAAAGAAGCTGGTGGAGAAGAGTTGAACCTCTGTGAGCTAAAAGACCAGACTGATCTGTATTTCCACGCAGAAGAAAAACATTCTCAAAAGGCCATTTGATTTACTCCAACACAGAATTCGTATCTTTTGCCCTAGGTTACAACCATGCTCAAGAAAATGCATTCAAAAGATTTAGTAACACATTTAGCAGAAAATCAATGTAAACACTTAAATGTGTGTGACATCAGAAAACAGATCAGATTTAGTCATTTTCTTCCATGAAATATACCATAGCTAACTAATCTTACTCAGTATTTCTTTAGAATATTTCAGGTCTGCATGCTGGAGTATGTACACTGACAAAAACGACATGTAACACAGATGGCACAAACATAAGAATGCCAATCGGAAATTCAGCTGCAACTATGACTAATGTTTGCCAAATTGATAATGAGCTACAGTTGTAGGAGCCTCTTTAGGTTGCTGAGCCATGAGGCATGCATTCCAGCTGCTGGCTTGTATCAAGGAAAGGAAGAGGCAGTATTACTGGGGAGGAAATATCATTGGTACCCACTGTTAGCTTTATCTTGGAAGTTGGCTTAGAACTGGCATGAGAAAACCATGAAGCTCACATCAATTCTATAGACTAAGGAAGTGTTTGGTAGGCTAGATACATGACTTCTCTATTAAATGTTACCCATGCAACCTCAAAACAAGCAAGAATGAACCTTTAAATACTTGAAAGAATGAAGTTAATAAATTTATGTTCAAAAAAGTCCAGAATATACACTGAGAGAGAGAAAAAAAGCATTTTCTTGTACCAACAACTACATATTTTGTTAATCAGCAACAGAGTTACTTATATGAAAATAATTGTAATAAATCAACAAACCCAGGAAGCTACACTTAAAGAAGGCTGTGGAGTATTCATAAAACAGTATCCAAGAGTAACAAAAACAACAGAATCAGCAATTTATAATTTATTCTGCACCCTGCTGGCTTCAGTTTCAGCAGGTGATACACTCAACATAAAAACAACTGTACTTTTTTAGTTTTACCCTCAACTGCACTGTTAATGTGAGTCATTAAACTGAGCAGACTCAGATCTGAAGCTTGCTGTGTCTCAGGAAAGAATCAGTGATTTCTGCATTTCCGTACTGTTTGTATACCCTTAATACAGGACATGATCTCAAATCTTCACCTCTTTAAAAATCCTTAAGTTATAGAAGGAAATCCCAGTTTTACTGCAAGCATTTTTAGTTTTGTCGTCACCTCCAATGGGTTTAGGATTTCAAGGCACAGAATTCCTCTTCCTTTCTCTATCAGCTAGAAAAAAATCAATTAAAAATTTTATGTACTGAATTAATTCCCGTTTCTTGCCTAGATCTCAGCTCCCACTAAATTGAATCATGAGGTTAAAAATGAAGGTGAAAAAAGACCAGCACGCACTGTAATAGATTTACAGGATTCCTTTTGGATTTCAGATTCATTGTTCTGAAATACTAGGGACCCTTGTGAAGAAGTCAAAACCCTTGACTTCAAAACCTCACACCTATTCAGAAAGAGATGATTAGGAACTACAGTATTCTAGCATCATATTTCTGGTTCCCTTCACAAGTATAAAATAGTTTCAGATTCAGCAATAATATTAATCAAGTGTTTTAAGACCACGTTTTCCTTTCCCTGCAAAATTGCTCCCTCTTAGCACTCTCAGGAGTTTTTGCTTCTGCCAAAGGTAAATTCAGTTCTGCCCTTAACAATCATGGCAAAATAAGGCTCAGCACACTTCTAGCAAGGACCAGATGTACTTTATACAGATCATTGAATTAGAATAGTTCAAACCAAAATACTGCCAAACTAGAGGCGAAAAAACCCATGCTTTTCAGAGATGCTTACAAAAAACCAACATAGTCATATTACCCCATCTGTATGTTGTATTACTTACAGAAGTTCAAAAAAAGTTCAGTAAAACAGATTCTCTTTTTTTGTACGCTTCTTTTAGAGAGCTTGCAAACTAAAGATGTGAACAAGGAGGGGAAAAAAAAGCACCACACTAAAAAATAACCACAAACCATCTTAGAGATGTGGGGAGAGTTAGGGAGAATTATTTATAGAACAAATGTACTGGATGATTTTTGATAGAAACATCCCCCCAATCCCAAAGAACTTAATAATTTTTCTGTACATCGATATCCATTGTTTTATTTGCCCCACAGAAAAAAACAGAACATCCCACCAGAGTCTCCTTTCTGTCCCGGACACTGTGTTCTAGAAGAAAGTCAGCTCAGTATTCCTTCCCCCTTGCCTCAGCAGAGGATCACCAAAGTCCTCCAAATGACATCACAGGACTGTCTCACATTCGGGGGCCAACCTTTCCTCCATAAAGCCAGACATAAGATTTCAACAGGCTGACATACAGTTACAACTCAAAAGGTGTCCAGGGGTTCATCCAAGGAGAAGAGATGGAGGACAAATGTACTCAAGCAATTGGTCTTCCTTATGAACTACTCAACCCACTCTGCAGCAATTACAATACTGACAAAGGCCTCCACTTCCACAGTGACACCAGCTAGGGAGTAGTTCTTGACAAAAGAAACACCCCCTTCAAAATTCTTCTGCCAGCAGAGATGTGCGGGTGTTTCCCCCCTCCTAATTTTGTAAGCCATTGGATGGCGGACCTCTTCGTCTTCCAACCACAAACCACATGTGCTGGGACTTCCCTAAACTGGAGACATTATTGATAAAGAAAAACAAATTATGGAAATCTAGACCTAAATAATCCTCAGAGATCAGATTTATATCTGATTTAAGCTGTACCCAAAGAAAAATTGGTGGTTGGTGGATTTAGCGTAGATCTTCTCCCATTTAAGCCATCAAAACCTAGTCACCAAAGTTTCTTCCCACATAATACACAGATTTCAAATACAAGTCATCATTTTCTGGACCCATCCTTCAAAAATACTTAACCATTTCTAATGCCTGACACTAGGAAGCCTGCTAACATTTAGGCAGTAAAGGAGAGGTGATGAGTATTGTACTCCAGTAGTTAGATACTTTCTTCACTTTTTGCACTTTGCATTCATTAAAGATATGAATTAGAAGCAAACCTTTTCCTGTATATGTGTTTTGCAAAGAAAAATAGGACACAACGTCTAAAACACTTAAACCTCGTGTACTGTTTTAATGCCCATTGCCAAAACCAGATGAACTGATGCTCTTTGGCCAGCTGTGGTCCACAGGACATCAGTTAAAACTTTTTTTTTCACCATGAAAACCTATCTAAAGCACAACTTTTCCATCCTCCCATTCCAGACGCGTTTCGCGCTGCAGTAGATTTTCTCATTTCAACTAGCAGCTCTGTGACACAACCCAGAGGCTGAAGGAGATGTAAATTATTTACCCGGCCTCCACGTATGTTATTTTTGCAAACCGACAGGCCAGACTCCCTGGACCGTGTTTGTTTATAAGGCAAATGTTCCCCGCTCCTGCAGGGTGCTCATGGAAGGAGATGCCTGGGAGTTTCTGTTTAAGGAAAGTCACTAAGTGATCTGCATTTCTGGCATGGGAGATGCTTTGTTTAACTTGAAAACAGCTTTGAAAAGCAGTACAGTAAGTGCCTTATCCCTGAAGAACCTGCTGTCACAAATGATACTGCCATACAAGTAAGAGAAGAATACACTCATACAAAGACGTTCATATGGAAGTATGGAAGAAAGGAACCTTGAAAAGCTCTCAGTTAAAATAGGCACGGTCTGATTTCACTTGTATGGTGTGTACTTTCTCTCCTTCTCTATTTTCCACTCCTACCTCTGTAATACTTCTCCCTGGATGGTCTGCCTTTCTGTCTGTCATTGTTGATTTTTGGGGTGTTTTTCAGTTTTGCTCTTGGTTGTTTTGTTTTTTTAATAAAACAGGGTGGCCCAACCTTGAGGATGAACATAGAAGGAATTTCCAGATTTGGAGACTGCTAAAAATAAAAATTGGAAGTGAGCTTAAATAATTTATGGAAGCTTCCTCCAATAATGTCCCAGCCAACCTGCAACTTTGGATGGGTATTGTCCAGCCCACAGAATAGTTTGTTTTTAGATTATTTGCTCCTTCTTGAAATCATTGCATTTTGGGGTTTGTTGCTTAGAGCTAGGTTAATGTTTAGCTGAAAACGTTGTTTTGAAAGAAAAATATTTACCATTTTAGTGAGAACAAGTTGTATTCATACAAAATCAGGATTTTCAAAAATTCTGCTTTTATTTAGTTGAAACTATTAGTCAAATGTAACTCATTCGGCTCTATCTGCCACATCACTTTCCAGTCTTCTAAGAGAAAAATTAAGGACAATGATAAAAAAAAAATTAAGCATTTCCTATTGTATCTATACATTTTAAAAGGATGTTAAGGTCACATATTAGACTGAAAAAAAATACAATACAAAGCCAAGTGAACATGTCGGGTTTTTTTTTCCTCCTAGAAGTGGAAAAGCTGAAGAGAAAATTTACATGAAGTCACGTGATACATTGAGACAGTCACTGAAATATATACAGTTACAATAAAAGTTAGAAAGGCCCTATTTAGATGTGAGAATAAAGCTGGGTCCTAGTCAAAACAAGTCATCATTCCACCATCCCCTCAGTATTTACGACTTTTGTCACAGTAGGCAGCATAGATTTCAGAAACACCTGTATTACAAATTTACCTCAGTGTTGGTCTCACAAAGATATCAATTATTCAGTTTGAAGTAACTCTGGACTTTAGTAAGCCTTAATGCAGACCACACTCTGTTTTGGTTTGAGGTTTTTTTAATACTTAAGGAGGCTGCAGCTTCACATTAATGATTAAATCCTAGAGGTGAAGCAAGAGTTTCAGTCACAGCTGGGACCAGCCCTGCCGGATAAAATGGATCATCCAGGATACACCACATATTTCCCAGGGAATCACGGAAAAGTGGCATTTTGAGAGAGGGGGAAGTATTGTCTTGTAGCTCTCGTTCATCAGCAAACCTCACAGTCAATCACTCATGTCTTTTCAAAACACCATCCTTTGTGAAGGCTGACTTTGCTTCTTTCCATTTACTTACTACAAGACAGTAAGGAAGAGAGAAAGAAATAATTAACATCAAATGCAGATGGGGTGAAAAAATAAGGATGGTTAAGAATCTCATCTCCCCTTCTACTGGTGTGTTGCAGCACTGTTTCACACACCATGCAAACTTCTAAGGGCAGCTTCTTTTCATTTCTACCACAGCATCATTTCTATTAGCACAGGGCTGCTTGAGTTTAATACTGAAGAAGGTTTAAAGAAACCTTTCAAACTCTGCACAGCTCTCTGTACAACGCTGTTACAAGCTACTACTACAACTACTAGTAATACTATAAGCTTCAGTGTCAAATACTAGACAAATTTAGCACTAATTAAATGACAGTCCTACACATGAAGTCCCTATTAGACTATGGGGCAGCCTTATGAAAAGCTCTCCTCTTTTGGCAGCATGCCTTGTCCCCTGTTTGGACTTTTTAAGACTAACTTCAGAATGCTTCACATAGCACATTACTGTTCACAACCACTTATCACTCCTTTTCTGTCTCCTCTGCTTCCAGCCCACCTGGCAGGGTCATTACTTAAACCAATATAAATAAACTTTTCATTAACATTGTCAGAGTATTACATACTTTTTCAAGATTAAAATTTATCAGATGCCCAGCCTTTTTATTTTTTTTCAATATTTTATTTTCAAAGTGTCAGTTCTGAGCAACTTTCTGTGGGGTATTTTGCTGTTAATACAAAAAAATATTTAGATAGAGTACATGTAAAGTCTCTGGAGCAAATCTTACATAGTTGCTACTGACTGCAGTGACTAGTGTTGCAAGAAAACCTAAGAGAATTTGTAGGTTTACTTTGAACAATTTAATATACTATTTTCCATAAACATTCATCTCTGAAAATGGGACAAAAATCACACAAAGGTCTTTATTCTCTGTAGAGATCTGTCCTTTGCATTAGTATATCCTGTAGGATAAAATGGTATGAATGTTGTTCCCCACAGAATAATATGAGGACACTGAAGAAAATCTTACTAGAATGAGAGTTAAACATTGCCAAAAACCGCCTACAAAGAACACCTCTTTATTCGCCTGCTTGGACATTAACTCTCATTTATATAACTTTAAATGAAAGCTATAACCTGAAAACTGATGTAAATATAATGCTCACTGTAATAGCATTACAAATGAAACTTGCTCACCCTGGAAGTGAGTCTGTACTTCACCATCTTGTTTCCAACTGTGTGAAAAACAGTGGTGAGGGTGCAAAAAAGAATGGCTTTAATGTTGTTATACTGGAGGTTAGTTTCAAATGTTTGGCAGTAGGATTTCCTTGCATGCTCTACAGATCAGAGGCAAACCAGCCATTTGAATTCTTTCTCCATTGCTACTTTTCTGTCACCCAAAAGTTCACCTTTATTCATTAACAGAAGGAAGAGACGGGGAGAGCTGAAATCCTCTCAGTTAAAACCCTGCCTTTTGTTTCTCACAATACACTGGGATTACTTGTGCATGAGGACAGAATGCTGCCCTTTGACGGGATTTTGTCCAATCAATATGATTTATCATTTTATTATTTTAAAATGCTTAAACAAATGATAATTTGGGGTGACAAACTTCCCAGTCTAACCAGTTAGGCTTTAAACTGCTACGCATTTCTCCACTATGTTTTAAAAATGAGACTACAATTTTCCTCTGTCTTCTAAGTGTTGACAGCAGTGCAGCCTTCAAGTCTAAAGTGCAGTGCCGGTTCTCATACACTGAATAGATGCTGATGGATACATCTGCAAGCAGACACATCCAGTGTATAGAAACAGTGAGACTTATTAGGGGAGGCGCTGCAAATGAAACTCAAAACTCTGGCATCTCCTTTAGAAGGCATAACACACCACAGAGATCTTAGCAAGCATTATTGTGATGAAAGAACCCAATAGCACAGCTGTGTGAAAACCCTTAGACAAATAATGCTTGGTCAGTTAAAATGAGATACACTGCTAAGGCCCTTTTACACTGTTTTGTTGAGAAGACCGTTCTCCAGATCCTGAATAGACTGATAAGATGTGTCTAATTTTAGAAGAGTCTTCAAATTATTTAACAGATCATTGAGATATTAGGATGATTTCTTCAACTGTCCAAAGCAATTAATGTGCAACTATTGAGACACGGATATTCCACGGGAGCATGAATGCCTTTGCATGGGCAGAGATGGGAGATTATATCTCATTCTCTTCTGCATGAATATACATACTGCAGGGTGGAATAAAAGACAAGTTTCTGCACTGCTCAGAAAAGCAGCTGTATTGAATTATGTGTAAATTTACCCTGCAGTGTTTTGTCCTATCTATCAAACAGTAAACAGTCACCTCAGTAATCCTTGCAGGCAAAGTAACACAGGAGCTAATCCTTATTAGGTCTAACATTGTCTGAATCACATTTATGTCCACCCAGGAAAAAAAAGGTCACATAAATAAATCCAGCCTGCAAAAATATCTAGAACAAGAAACTCTATTGGCCAAAGGACAAGTCATATGCCCAGTCACCTGACATGAGCTACACACCCTATCTTAGCAAGAATTTTACCATTGCAAGAATTTAATCATTGGTAACCTCTTCAGCTTCCTTCCTTTCCTCTGTCCTCTTTCCCAAGTTGCTCAACAACAAAAGAGCTAGCAATACATAAAAGGAAGGTGAATAGCATCCTTGCATATGAATCATTTAAAAAAAATAAATTCACTGAAGACTCTTAATATAAAGGTCTAAAAAGGACAAGAGCATTTAGGGAGAAGCTTCTGTTAACAGAATCTTTCCCAGGAAGGTGCAGAGGGAAAATGAATCAGGAAAAACTCTTCCAGGAGAGCACTTTACACAAGTAAGAAGCTCTCTGTAACAGCAATCAGGGCAGCCTAAAGCTTATCCAAGGGAGGCTACATTTTATTCCCCTTCAGACTTGACCAGACATCAAATTTTGCTGCTCACAAACTGGCTGGACTAGGAAAACGTGTGCTGACAGTTTGGATATCACCAAAATTAAGGCATCAGCCATACTCTGAGATCACTCAACTGAAGAATTGTCTTAGCTCATCCAGAAGCATTTCAATTCCAATGGCCAGGAAGCAAAGTTGCTAGCTTGCTTATTTCCTTCTATGAATACGTGCCAGCACACCTGAATTTTACAGCAGAATAAAGGAAAATCCAGAATGCTGCTCCTAAAGTTACTGCTTACAATGAAATCACTGCAAGATCTTTTTTTTTGCAGACCCTTTTTGGGCCATTTTCCAGGATGAAGCAACAGCTGTCTTTGCCAATCTCCTCACAGGCAAAGAAAATTTTCAAGATTAATTGCTTTGATAGAAAACAGGATTTTTTTTTTTTGCTTTGCTTTGCTAGTGTTGCTTTTCCTGCAGTCAAGTTTCTGATCCTGAAGGCACTTCCCACTGTGAATTAATTAAAGGTTTGATAAGCTGCATACCTGTTGTTCACAGAGATCAGAAGTTTTAAACTTATAACTCTCTTTTATTTCCTAGAAGGCTGTAAAATTAGTTTCCCACTTTTCCAAGAAGGCTAATATGAGGCAATTGCTGATGTCTTCCTACGGTTTGAAGTGAAGCAAAAGGAAATCTCAGAAAACTGGGAAACCCAGAAAACTGGGTTTTAGCAGAGGACAAGGCCTGGAAGCATCAATCCTTGCTCTTCTCCTGAAGAGCTTCCAGCTAACTTATCAACAAAAGTAGTAGAGCCCATAATCCAGATTGGTGGGTGCCCCTGATGAAACCCATGCTACATAGGATGTCGTCCTTTTTAATTAGGACATTTAACAGACGAATCTGGCCAAGAACCAGAATTGCCTGTTCTTGTTCAAGAATAAGCTCTCCACCCAAACAAAGTATTAATGTGTCACTCTGTATAATAAATACATGACTTACTATACAAAGAAGTATAGCTGAATGGCTTTGGCCTTGTCTCGGACTAATTTATTTTAAGTCTATATATAACAAGTTCCTCTGACAATGAATTGTGTAACGTCTACAAGACAAAAAACGGCACACTTCGTTAGCTACAGAAAGACAGGTGGACTGACAGAAACTTCCACTTAGTGCTTTATTGGCTGCCTGCCATGGTTTGAATGGGAGCAATTATGAAAAAATTGAACACATGACTTTAATAAGCTTCAATATAGATCACTGTCTGGTGGAAACAGAGCTTTACAATGAGTAACTCTGGGTCTAGTCTTTGCTGCTAGGAACAAATGTGTCCTTTCAGATATCAGTCATATATATTCTTGGTATTATTTCAAAAGGTTAGCAAGAATACTGACATGTGGAATTGCGGATGACAGGAAGCAGCCACAGCACTGATCTCCCTCCACATCCTGTGAGATAACAGACTCCCTCTGTGCCAGTGGGGAAGTACCTCCCTGAGCACCACAGGGATGTGGCAGCAGCCCCTGACTCCAGGAACGCAGAGCAAAGAGCAGCTACCATTGCTGTGGGGGTTCAGCAGCAGCCCCTGCAAGCAGAGTCCTCTAATGCAGACACAGATGTTCTCTGCTCAGAGCTGAGCACTGAATACTTCACAGATAAATGAAAACCAATCATATCAAGTATTTAAGATCGATGTGTCTTGATGCAAAGGTGTCCCTCATTGCTTTTAGAGTTCAAGCTTCCATCTCCAGTAACTGAATTAGCTAGGAGTAAAACAGCAAATAAAGCATCACTTCACACTCACTATGAGGTCAGGGAGGCACCAGTGCAGCAGTTAATGTTTGTTCCACATTTTAAGCAGTTGAAATGAAAAGTTGAGGTTTGGATGAACCACCAAGTCTCTTTCCCAATCAATGCTCTTCTCTCCCCAACCAAGCACGCCCTGGCTTTTAGAAAAAAACTCACTCCCGTGTACCTGAAAAGGAAACTATTCTTCCAGCAATGAAAGCTCTGCAGGGAACTAACTTCTCCAGGACTGAAGCAGCCCATTAATGGGGGAAGCAATCTGTCATCAGCCCATTGCATGAGAGCCTACATGCGAGCCACAGAAATTCAAACTTGATGGAACTGCTCACATGGGAATGGGGGCAGAGAGCCTGACCAGAAGTGAAGACCACAAGCAGAAGTGGTCCCAGCCTCCAAACAATGTGAGTAATTTTCAGTGGCCTTGTACTTGAGAAGGACCATCCCATCAAAACATTCTAATACTTCTGGATGCTCAGATACATCATTATCAGAACTGCTCCAGTCCCTGCATGTTTCTGTTTTTCTGAATGCCCACTTCTTCTACCTGTGCTGATCTTGCCTGCTTCAGTCATCCTCCTGCACATGTATGTCAGAGGAGCTGTGTATGGGTACTGAATCCTTTTGTATCTCCAGATTACTTCTTATACTGCATGAGCATGTGATTTAAAATAATCATACACAACATGAAGTAACTATTCCTATCACTTGCTTACCACTAAGTGATGTTAATTTTTACTCTCACAGGTTTGAAGTCTTTTCAAGTGTTGCCCTTGATATTATTATATTTTGTAATTTCAGTGAGACTCAAACCCTCTGTAAAAATAGGTGGCAATTACTAACAGTAGGAACAATGTGCACTGATGAAAAATCCATGAGGGACATTTCTGACACACCACAAATTCACAAGTAAGGAAAAGTCCAAATAATGAACTGTCATAATTTGATGCACAAATAAAACAGAGAACAACCAGCTAGTCAATAACCTGCACCATGAGACAGGAGGTCTCTGACTTAATGTGAGTCATCAGTGTAATAATTTATGAAAAAGCAGTTACCATATCAGGATATAGCCACAGACTGTTCTTCACAAGAAGGGAAAAACTAGCATCCTCCTCAGGGCAGTGAAGTCTCTTCAAAAGCAATGTTGTGCTTTGGGCAGCATTGCTCCCAGAAGATAAAAACTTATGAAAAAGAAAATCCAGAAAGCCGCAAAAAGTATCCTCACTAATTTGAAAACAATTAATTATGAAGAAAGATTAAAATTATGAGATTTGTTCAGTCAAGAGACAAGGCCACATGGTAACAGTTCTGAAATAAGCAAAATGTCTCTGCAAATAGATAAAACGTACTCGTGCTCCATGTGCACTTGCAGAGGATGAGAAAAAAGGCTGAAATTTTAATACTGAGATCTCAAACATTCAGAAGATCAAGTTTTCTTGATCTTGAAAACAGATTGTCTACAGAGGTACAAGAATCAACCTTTCTTCCCAAAGTTTAAAAAAAAGATTAGACAAATAAGTGTCAGAAATGGCTTAGGTAGAGTTATACATGCCTTCAGGTGGAAGAACAGCCTAGACAATTTGTTCTTTGCAGATCTACTGTCTCACTATACAGATTTACCTCAAAATGTAATTCAAAAACTGTATCCGAAATTCCTAATTTTTACAACATCAAAATTCTTTTCAGGCACTTTCATTTTTTAATTCCATAACATCAAAATTCTAACTTGGCCTAATGAACAATAGAGAAAGTAATCTAAACCCAAAAAGTTCCAATGTAATGCTCATAAAACACATATTACAGTGTCTCTGCATTTCTGTTAATTGCTCATCAAGCCAAAAGATCTATCCTTCATAATATCTCGCCTCCTTAGTGTTCTTATCAAAGTAATTCAATTAATGGAATTCCAAGATTCCAACAACATTGTTCCCGTTATTTTATTCTCATCAGAATACGATATGAATAGTCTCTGCCTTGGTGACCGCGTGAAATCCTAGAATCACAAAATGGTTTGGGTCGTAAAGGACCTTAAAGATCATCTAGTTCTAATTCTCCTGTCCCAGACTGTTATCTCCAAAGCGAAGTAGAAAAATAAGGAAAACAACAGCTGAAGAAATGCTAAGGAACTCAGGGGAAAATTGTTTTGAAGAGACGCCGAAGCTTTGGAAATAAGGAGACTACAGTATTTTGCTTTTTCTTAACTTTGGAGACCAAGAACTTGAAGTATCCCTAAGTTAAATTAAAACGTATTTTTATGACACATTGAACACTGCAGTACATTTCTTTGCTCATCCTAGTTTAATTTCAGAGGAACAAAGCAACATTTTAAAACCACTATATGCCTCTACCCATGTTTCCTAATCTCCTCTGAGATTATTTTTAATGCAGGCAAGAAAACATCTCTTTCAAGTGAAAAAATCCGTATCATATTTATCTCCAGGCCTTTAATTGTTTAATGTGATTTCCCTTGGAAGATGTTCAGTTTCATCTATACAATCTTTTTTTTTTCCCCAAAAGACTAATCAATATTTTGAAATATAAAGCTACTCTATAAATTGCCCTGATTTTTCAAATGAGTCAAACTGAAATTGTAACAAACAATACAATTTACCATTTTTTCTCCCATTCAATGTACGCAATCTCTTGTGAATTAGCTTCTGCCAGTTGGAACTTCAGTTTCAGAGCAGTATCATTTTGTTTGCCAAAGCTCGTTCTCTATGCATAGTTGGAATAGAATTACTATGTATACACATGTAACTGAATTGTTAATTTACAGGCGAAGAAGAAAAGCAGTATTTTCAGTCTAGTGTGAAAGAAAATGACAAATAATCAAAACAACAAGGACCACGCACAAGAAAGGAGATAGACAGCCATAAGAGAACCAGTCAACTGGGCTGGACTGAATCTGCCAGACAGTTCTTTACTAATAATATTAATGTTTTATGTATTGCCTGGATCCATAGCAGGCAAAAGTGTTTCAAAATAGGGAGGAAAAATGATATTGCAAAGAACGTCTTCATGTGTCTTCTCAGAGGGTTTAATGAAACAAATAGCAAGTGCTTGCAACACTGCAGAAATGTCTTGAATTTCTTTACAGTCTGTGTCCACTGAGTTTCAGGGGACATTTCCAAAGAGGATGCACTGCACAAGTGCAATACACTGCAAGGATGCTGCATTCAGCTCCACTCTTTGGGAAGTACAAGCAGGTGTTTTGAAGGAATGTTTTGCCTGAAACCTGCCTTTTGACTATTGTGGCTTTGGGGACCTTTTGAAAAGGGAGACTTGACAAGGGCCCTAAGCTTTGTTTGAAGAACTTAATCCTCATTCTCCCAGCTGCTGAAAGGAAAAGACCATGTTTTGCTTAAGCAAAAAATTCCTTTCTTAGAATCAAGGGATGAAAGTGGTAGAGAAGAGCAAACATCCTCCACGAACAGCAGAGTTAACACATCCAACAGCAGACTGTTAACAGCAGCAGAAACATCCCTTTTCAATTCTACAATATATATCGAAGCACAAAATCTCTGCCAGATGGTGTTAGGCATTATAGGGATACAAAAAACATCCAAGTAATAACCTGATCCTGCAAGACACCAAGTTCCTCTCTCCTGTTGAAATGAATGGTGCAGAGGGTTCTACAGACGTAACCTGAGCAGTTGCATAAGCCATTCCAGTGCTATACTAATCATTATTTGAAATATTTCCAAAAAAAGAGAAAAAAACACTGTTGATTTAAACCAAAATTCCAATCTTGGATGCACACACTGCCATGAGCTTTGATTTTCATTACTTCTAACTACTGACAATGAGAGTCGAAAGAAAAAATTGCTCAAAGTGTTCATAGATTGATTTTTTCCCTCCAAAGACCTTTATTTTTACCAGTGGCTCACAAACGTAGAGACTTCCAAACACATTGTGAAGCAATGATGAGGTACTGGAACAAGTTGCTCAGAGCACCTGTGTTTGTACCATCCTTGGAAGTGTTCAAGCCCAGGCTGGATGGTGCTTTGAGCAACCTGGTCTAGTGGAAGGTGTCTCTGCCTATGGTGTAGGAATTAGAACTAGATGACCTTTAAGGTCCCTTCCAACCCAAACCATTCTATGACTCTGTGATATTTCAATATTATAGACTCATAGTAAATATAATTTGAAGCATTATAGTTCATTTCATGAAGCAGTTCTGTTAACTTTCTCTTAAACAAAATCTTTATCCCTAAGCAGAAGAGTTTGTACCAGGTGTACATTTGTTGCTGCTCCTTCTAAGATCTGACCTAGCTTAGCCACGTGATAAAACAGTAACCCCCCCTCCTCCCCAACTATACCAATTCTGAAGAGTTGGGTTTTCTGCCAATGACACCAGCAAAGAAATATGCCAACTCAGCAGGAATTTTCCAGCAGCCTCGGTTCCTGCCTGTGGGAGACTATGGCAGGCTGTGCAGCAGCACAGTGGATGATGTTGTTCATCCCAACACTTGGAAACTGATAAGGAAACAAAATGGGTGGAGAAATAGACCAAACTGGACTGAAAAACTGAAAAAAAGCACTGGTCGTAAAATCGACAGTTGAGCTGAGAAATCTGGGCAGTGGAAACAATATAAACTCGCATAAAGAGGTGAACAGTCTGAAGACAATTAGGCCAAGTGGTAACAAGAGTTGCTGGATGTTTCTCTATAGCTTAGAATGGCACCTTGATTTGTTGAACCTCATCACTCCTCTGTGGAAAAACCTTTCTGGAAAGCCCTAGCAAAATCACCTGTCCCTTCCAAGTGCTGGACACATGGAGATTTGTAACCTATTATTTGTGCCAATTGCTCTGTTCACTCAAGGGAAAAGCTTTGTGACGTGGATATGCACAGTCCTCGTGCTTCATCATGCTTTGGCAAAATGAAGTGGTGTGCTGCATGACAGGACTTCTGTTTTTCCACCTGATTTTTTTCAAGTTTAAACAATAACCCATAAACCAAAATATGTTAAAAGCACATTTTTAAAAAATCATCAACTCACCCACCCACTCACCTACTCAGGAGATGGCTGAATTAATGTTACTTCTGCAGATTTGTTTAACAAAAGATATTTAAGGTTGCATGTAGAACCCTTTTTCAATTTTTTCCAGAAACTTAAAAGGTAGGTATGTAAATCACGAGTAGAAAAAAATATTAAAAAAGGAGTGATCTTCAAGCCATGCCACCAGATGCTTTGCTATAACCTGTTTCTCCTAGAACTACTTGGGTGTGAAGCCAGAAGAAGCATCTATGCCTCTTTTTTCTGAAGTGATGCCCAGTTAAAGAATTTCCCTATGTGCTAAATGTGAAAACCTAGGTTCTAATCACACTGAGCACTCACAGGTATCATTGATGTCAGGAAGGCTGTGCGCTGCCTCAGGTAAGTATGTGCCAAAGGATGGAGCCCAAAGTGTCTTAAAAACAAGCCTATAGTAGAACAAGGACACGATGTCACAAGTGGATTTAACCAATGTCAGAACATGCTTCCATTGAAAGACACGGTCCAACTAAAAATTCGGCTTCCTTTTGTTTTGGAGGAGTTATTTTGCAGTCACATCAGTGATCCACTCCACCATGTGGCTGCCAAAGTCACAGGGACAGGCAGGGAGAGCAGTCAACGGCAAGGAATTGTACACTGTTGCTCATGTGCTAAGTTGGGCTGGTTTTACCCAAACATAAAACCACAGCCTGGTTGTCTTCTTTGAGCCTTAACTGTTCTCAGCCTCAATGCTGTATCTGCACAGAGAGGGGACAGATATCTCTTTGTCTAATGGTGGTGATCTGTAAAACCAAACTGAAGTTTCTGTAATGATTGGTACCTCACAAAAAAATGCAAAGAAATGAATAATTACAGCCTCAGCAGGGTTTGAATAGCATCTGGTAAATAAGGTGATGGTCACTCATTGAACAATACAGCTAAAATAAAATAATGAATAGGGACTCATTAGGCCAGGGCTGCTCATCCTTTACACCAAAGAAAGGAGAAGTCCAATGGAAAAGCTAACCTGTTATCATGCAATTGAAGACCGCATAGCAATGCATATGCACAGAGGTCAAATAAAGGTTGCATGTGCAACATAAATGCAGACGTTTTGAATACAGCACTAGAAAAAGTATTTTCAGCTTGTTTTGTGCTTGTGTAGCGTGATTTGCTCTGTATATGAAACTTAACAAGTACTGTTTACAGACTTGACATCATTTAAGATCTATAAATTTTATTTATAAATGTCACGTTACTCTCCTTAAAAATGTACCACTCTCAGTGCATTAAGCACTTGGTTAAATTCTTTGGTCCAGATCAGGCAGGAAACAAGATTAACAGATTCAGTTTTGGAGTGCTGAGGTTGGGGAATACACCTTTCTTTCCTCTGCCACATCCTTCCTACAGTTCTTGCAAGGAGACTTCACACAGATGCCCGAACGAGTGAAGATCCTGTCTGACAGTCAGGCAAACGAATGAATGACAAACACTGCCATTCTGCAAAGGAAATTTATTCTCCATTATTTTACATTCAGCTGCTCAAATAAAAACAAAGGCCATGTAACATGTCAGTAGCTCATAGCCAAAGTGGGCTGCCACAGGACCACTCAGATTTTGAAAGCCATCTGGTCCAGCATATGGAATAGCAGCAGTATGTTACTGTTTGCATATATATATATATATGAGTATTTCTATGGGTTTTATCACCTGTGGAGACAGCTACTCCCAATTAATGTCTGTCTCCCATAAACAGCTCCACAGAGTCAGACTGCATTACTTCCATTCTGCAGAAGACAATGTGAAACAAAAGCAGAACAGATTCACAAAATCTTTTTACCTGTCTCCCACCAAAATGAGCCAAACTTGGTTCAATCGCAGAAATTCATGGACCTCCATCCACGAATCAGATGAGCATCTAGGTGGGATTATACTACAAAACTTTGTATCTTTAGAAGTTCATTGGGGAACTGAACACAATAGAAAACTGAACAGTATTATTTCCTTCAGTAAGGGGTTGGTTACAACAAAAACATTAAATAGACATGAGAAACTGCAGGCAGGGAGTGAGGAGGTTATACCAAATGGCTGCAGTGGTGGGTTTAATGGCTCTTTTTCACACTGCCTATGACTTATTTTCCCCTTAATACTGCCTATTTATTAAATAAATACAAGAAATAGTATGCCAATAAACATTGAAAATATAAAAACCATTAATGCTGTCACACAGTAGCAAAAATCTTGCCATTTTAGCCAACAGTTTCAGAAGCACAGATTTCTGCGCATCCTTTAGATCTATATAAAAATATGACAAAGATTTACAACACCACCTTTAGTTAGCCCTAAAAAATCCTTTTGATGTCAGATGTGTTAAACCTAACCACAGGACCAAAGTGCTCTTCTTGCTCTTCAATTAAAGTGTGGAAGGTGCTTGCCCACTACTAGAAACAAGTTGCTTTGGAGAGAAGCAAGAGAAGTGCACCATTCACAGGAATTTTTTCATTAATTCTCATTTTCATTTGCCCTATACTTTTCAGAATGTCCATGACAGGGTTGCAGCCCTTCTCCAATGTAACACCAATCTAAAACTGTCCACTGAAAGCAGGAAGGTGCTTCCCAGAAAGAGCAATGTCATCTTAGAGCCAGGACACGAAAACACACAGGTAGTGGTGTCTGATCTCAGTGGCAGGCACCCACAATCTACAGATGCCATTCCCTCCTTGCTCCCTAAACATGCAGAGGACTCTGCAAACATATTGTTTATAGAACTTGCAGAAAAACAAGAGCTTTTTCACCTATTAAGAGCAATGCATTTTAGAGACGGAATTTATTTTCCATTAGTTCCACATCAGCGAGGCTTTTTTTTCTCTCCGTTACCTAAAATAACTGTAAGATATTTGTTACAAAAGGAAGGCTGTCCCATCAGGCTTATTTTAACACACTTTTTGGCGTCAGGATGTAGCCTTACAGCACAAACATGTTCCAAGGGGAAAAAGCTTGGTTAAAAAGGTTAGGTTTTTAAACAAGCAATGGCCCAGGCAGTTTACGTGCCTCCATAACTTAGTGGCACTCAATTTTATTTGTTTATAAGATTTGGTTTGCTTTTCTTTGGTGGAACTATTTTGTTGTTAAGCAAAACATGTACATGACTGAAGCACAGGTCCACAGACCTAGAAAGTGTGTAGGGCTTTTTTTTCAGCCAAAAAGAAGAATTTCTGAGGGATCTATGTAAAAGTTATAATACAGTGTTTAATAAAAGAATTAACGAAGTACAATGACAGCAGATATACCAGCCTGAGTCCTCCTCAGGTTGTATAAAGCATAGCAGCACCCTTTGTCACAAAGAACAGTCAGCCTAAGACAAGCATTAACGCTCCTCAAAAACCAAACCATTACACAGCATTGTTAAAAATCATTTGCAAGGATAGGCAGTGTCAGCTGACACTATCTATCATCTGCTACTAAAGACACTGGATCAACCACAAACATTTTGGAGAACACAGTTTTAAAGGGAATTGACCAGAAAAAAATGTCAGAATATCACAATTCTGTATCTGGGTTTGCATGGAAACAGTAAACTAAGAGCAATGTGAATTGCTGTACACTTAATACAGCCACTACACCAAGGAGGAAACTATTACACATACCAGCATCTCTATTTCATACAGAGCAGCAATTCCATGCCCGAATTTTCCCACATGAACAAGACTCTCCCTAGACAGATTAATCCTCACTGTCCAGCTGAAACGCCTCTTGCAGCTGTGCTCTCCCTATTGGCAATAAGAAACTTCTCAAATTTTCATCATTACAGCTATAACTGGAATTTTTATCTCCCTTTCTTCTTTGAAGTAAGAAATATTAATAACAACTGATCTGGATAGAATCAGACATAGAGTTGTATAAAAGTCCTAAATACTGCAGATAATTCTTTACCTTTCCTCTTTGTACCGATGACTTCTGATATACATATTTATTTTCCAATTTATAAGGTAACAAAAATAATAAATAAAGTATATCTTCAGGCAGCTACTAACAACTGAACTGCTAAGAGGACATACAGAAAACTACATTTAAAAAATAATTGAGCTTATGAGTTGTTCTAGCTCTTTGAAAACTGATCTGAAAGAATGTTCCCAAAGTCTAAATTTATTTGGGAAACTGAAGTTGGTAATGACAGATTCAGAAGGCGGCAATGTTATTTCTTCATCTGTAACTGTATTTTCAGCTGGTGACTTCCCACAGGCAGCTATCATTCATTCAACAAAATCTACTCAGTGGCCCTTATTCAGACAGAATATATTTAACAACTTAAAACAAAATACTGAGCTTTCACTTGTTCCACAAGTCACAATAGAAAAGAGGTTAATAAAATGTCACACTGACCTAATCAATATGCATTCAGATTTTAGAAGAGGTATTCAACTAACACTTAATTTAATTTATTTAATACACATGTTCCTTCATCACAACATACATCAATCAGAATGTAGAAATAGATTGTTAATCACTATACTTGAGACTAGTATTTCTGTGCTTTTTTCTGCTAAAGGAAAACCTGTAAAGGTTCACTCTCTATATAAGTTGTCATGGTTAGAAAAAAACAGCCTTGTCTTATTGCTTAGGCTGAGTAAAACAAAGCCTCCCACCAGAAGCCTTAGGTGGAAGGAAGAAACTAAACTCATTTGTTTCTGAAGCTATGTCACTTAGGCTGATTTTCCTAGTGCTACTGCTCAGTGACCAAGACAATCTGGTTTTGAGAAGCAAGAGAAATTTGCTAGAAACATCCTGCAAATGAAACCCAGATGCTCAAGCACTACCCCAGATGTCTCCTGCACCGTGTGGCTTTGATAGATTAAATTGAGCATAAGAAAGAGATTAAATATTTATGAAAATTAAATTTGCAGGATGCATGTCAGCAAGCCTGAAAAACATTTTTTTTTTTTTCAAACGAAGACAGGAAACCACATTTTTCACCCAATTGTGTTGGGTTAGGTTATAGCAGTGGCCTTCATGGAGCTCCCAAGATGCTTGCATGTCATGCAGAATGCTTAGCTTTTATTCAGACCACTCATTCCAGGAACAGAGACCACAAATACCGCCTCTGACACCAGTGTATCAAACATTTATAAACAACACACTCAAATGAATTATTATGTTTTACTCCTTATCCACCAATAGTTTAGTATTTTGAACGATAGGAAACTAGCTCAAATTACATACAGCACTCTGTGTAATGGTACCATGTACTGGACACCAGTTTGTACTGCTGGAAAAAATAAACCTGCCCTCTTCCACGTTTAAGGGAATGCTGTCAGACACTTAAACAAATTAACATATCCTGAAACATCTTCAGGCTATTTGTTCACCAAAACTTCATACTTGTATTGGCTTCCTCAAAAGAGCAGTGAAAAAGAAAAAAAGCTAATGTGGTAAAACAGAACAGAAAACATAAATCAATTAAGATCATATTCACAATTAAATGAAGGCATGGAAACACTAAATACCTCCATTTTTCTGACGATTAACGTCTTGCATAAAATTTCCAAACACAGCTAACATCTCTCTCCAGGTCTTGCCCATCTCAATAGACCTGTTATCCCTCTGATAAGCCCTACTACAGAACACGATCACGTTCCTACATCTCATCCCTCTGCAGGCAACTGTCTTGGAAAGGATAGCACTCTCTTTCAAGTTGCTCTTCTCTCTCTTCTGGGGAATTGAGAAATCCAGAAGAATTTCTTAGAAGTTCATCTTTGTGATTATTTAGCACTCGATTACTTCAAAATCCTGCTTGATATAAATTTCCTGCTTGTTACAAATTTCCATTCAAATACAGAACTACGATTTAATATACACAGATCTTCTTAGCAAAGCAAAACAGAATCACAGAATTAACAAGGTTGGAAAAGACCGTAGTGATCACTGAGTCCAACCTGTCACCTAACCTATTACCAACCTACTACCCACCACCATCCCATCATCTAGATCATGGCATTAAGTTCATCATCCAATATCTTCTTAAACACACCCAGGGACAGTGACCCCACCACCTCCTCCTTTCAAGTGGGAAATCACTCTTTCTGTGAAAAACTTTTTCCTAATATCCAGTCTGAACCTCCCCTGATGCAGATTAAGACTGTGTCCTCTTGTTCTGTCAAAAACGAGTCCAAAAGGTTAGTATTTATGTTACAGATTAATAACAAAGGGGCTGCACCTCTCTGTAGCTCGCTGAATATTTCTGAAACAGAAACCAAAAGACTATTAACTTCCCCAAAGCAGGAACAGAGAGAAACAAAATCTAACACTTCCATCACCTCTGTGCTCCTTGAACACCTCCTGAGTGCATTACAGGGCCACCGGATGAGCCAGGACAGCAGAGCTGTCCCAAAGGAGATCAGGGGTTTATTTGAAGAAGCCCAGCAAGTGACATTTCCCAAACACTCTTTCAAAAGAGAAGCAACGAATATCCCATTTCCTTTTCATGGAATGTTTATATGCTAAGGCTCAAGTACCTTTTGCACTGCCAAGCTAATGCAAAGCCACATTTCAGCAGAGGAAGAACAATACACTAGCTTAGTGTGCACATTTTGACTTGTATTTACAAGAATACACTGGGTCTGAAGCAACCGTCCAAAAAACTGCTGATAGATAATCAGTACCATTGCAATATCACTATAACTCCCTACAGTCAGTTTGCAGTGTCAAATGCTAAAAGACAGGAGAGCTGGAAACAGAAGTTAGTAAAAAGACAAGACTATCCTTGGTCTGGATAACTAAAATTATACACTAGCCCTGTTTATATTTTAAAGAAATTAAGCCTCCACTTCTTAAAAGTATTCAAAGAAGAAAGTAGTCCTGTCAGTCTCAAAAAGACCATGTAAGTTTAAAATCATACAGGTCTTTGAAGTAACCTGCTTAGTAAACACTTCATGGTTACTTTGGCTAACACATGGCACATCTAATTTCAGTCCACTTAACTATTCTGCTTTCTAGTTATGAACTCAGAAAAACGGGCATTCAAAAAATCGCACAAGTGAAGTGTTTGCCAAACTGCAAAACAAGTCAGGCCTTCGAACTCAGTACCTTAGTCAAGGCCAGATAAAGGAGAGGATGGGTAATAAACTCCAGTTTAGAACAAGTGGTGTGACGTATGCTTCATATGTCCTGAGTTGAATCATATCTCCTAAAAAAACAAGGAAGGAGGGAATAAAAGAAGGAAAGACACTAGTGTTGCCCCTCCAGGTATGAAGCTGAAGAGGCCAGATTTCAAGCATCTGTGATGCTCACCACCAGCTACTTTTATTGCTGATTAATAGTGAGAGATTAATAGCTGCAGATGCCATGTTAACAGCACAGACATGGTTATGCATTTCACAGCTGGGTTCAAACTTGCAGTGGATTTTGCTGTATGGTAACTATGCTCAGTTTACAGATGAAAAATTATTATTTAAAATGCACACTGTAAAACTTCACCACATAGTTATCTCTAAAATAACGCAGCCCAAAGGTCACCTAGCCTCATACTTCTTGAATCATCCTTCCACTTTCAACAAGGCAAACACTGTCAGGTCCTATCTCCTAAGTCCCACAATCTTTAGCTTTAAGTCTCTGAGTGTTAAAATGCATCAAGGAGCAGCAAATATCAGAGGTGGAAGTGGAGGCCTGGCACTTCTCCAGACAACAACTAGACCAGCAGGTGAACATTAATTTTTTTGGATTAAACCAAAGTACAGCATTGCCTGCTAACTCCCTTGAGCAGTCAGCTGTATGACAAATAATTATTCCGAAGAATTCTGTTACATCAGGTTTACATATTCACCATATTGTAACAATAACTAACAATTACCTCTACTCCAAGTCCCTATGGCTTTGTATCCGTTAATTTTAAAGGCTGATATGTCACTGTGGATGCATTTCTCCACAGTGATATATCAGTGAGGCTGATAGTGAGTGAGGCTGGGGTACACCAACAGAGAGCACATAGGCATAAGCATCACACTCCTCCTCAAAGATACAACTGGCTCCTGCCCAGTTTTCTGATAATTTCTCCCCCATATTTTTCATAAACATGATACTCTTTCATTCAGAAAGTCTCCCTTGTGATTTCCAAGTACCACTTTAGGACAAGGCTGTGACACAGTCAGTGTCTATTCGAAAGATGCTCGTTTGTAGCTCCACTTGGGATGACACCAATGGTAGTATGGGAAGATGGAAAAATCTTCCAAATCAGCATTCTGCCTCTATCCCACATGGGTAAGATGGGAAAGAAAATCTCAGGTTTTTGGTAAAGCTCCATTTTTCATTTTTACTATTCCATGTATGAGATGGATATAGCTATGAGGTGCCAAATGTAAAGGAATTGGGCCAAAACTACAGTTTTGCCCCAAAGCTCAGCCTCTTATGCAACATTTACTTCTCTTTTTTCCTTGAGCTGAATTTGCTCAGATTATGGGATAAAAGTTTTCAAAACAAAGAAGCCGTTTTGGTAGGAAAAGCTTTTGTCACACATTTCCTTTACAGTACATCCCTCTGGGTTGCATCACCAAGCTCAGATAAACACTTTTCTAGTTGTCCAGTTTAGTTAGTTTTTGGACTACATTATTTATGCTTCAATTTTCAAAAAAACATTACCTTTTCTGACTTTATTTATGAACATTTCCTTCATAAAGAATCTTCTTAAATCTGAATTCCAGCCTGGAAAATTACCTTCTACAAGTTTGCAATGCTAGATAGAAGCAGAAAATAGAGCTCAGTCCAAAAGCCTGAACACAAGAACTGCAGTTCAGGTTGACTGAACTGCTCTGCCCTTCTTCATGACAGTTTATTCTGAAGTTTAAAGATCAAATTCACCCAAAAATACTCCAACAAACAGACACGAGCAACAGTCAACACTGGTCACGAGCAAACCATGCAAAAATATTTAATTTCCCTTTAGGACAAAATCTAGGCCTTGTGGACATAGGACAAGTAAGATCGCATATGAACTGAAGGACAAGCCTAGCACTCACAAATGCTCTTAAGAAGCTGAAGAAATGTTTGGAAGAAGCTGATGTGCTATTCGGACAGTGTAACACAATATGCAGTAAGCACAACATAACACATCCACAAAAGCAGTTGCACAAATAAATACTCAGGTCTGACTTCAGTATTTACAGCAACACATGGAGAGACTGAAAAACACACAGCAAAGTTCAGCAAAAGTAATTGGAGATACTCAAGACCAGACAAATAGAACTGGGCTTGAACTGTCACATTAAGGCCAATTTTTCTAGAGATGAGAATAGGGAGACACAGGAACAAATTGCCTGGAAACCTGTGGTCTCCTCATCACTGAAGGAAAGTCAAATATTGGTAAAAAACCACATGTATATCAGAAGAATCAACTAAACTCTTGGCATCCAGTGCAAATCATCCATTACATTAATGATATAACTACATTTGAAATTAGTAACCATGTGGAACCATCAGGATCTCCCCAGGCATAGGTACGGGTAAAAGGCAAGCTCCACAGGCTAATAATTCATGTTCTCACTGTGAACATCCTGCAAGGAAACAGAAGCTTTGAAAGGAAAGAATAGATGCCAGTACTAAGCAAATTTAAGATAGAATTAATACAGCTTTAGAAACCCTTGATCTCAGCCCTAGGCATGGACTGAATTACTTTTAAGACCTCTTAATTTTATTTTAAGCTCCATTTCCATAACGATTTCTGGCTCTGAAATTGATCCATAACCCAAAGGTGAGGAGGAAGCAGAGTATTACAGTGATGCAACTGAAAAAGCAATAAATGCATAAAATATATAAGTATACAAGGTACAGCTTTACAAGGTTTTTCCATGGATTTAGCTCCTAAAATTATCCTAAAACACTCAATTGCTATCACTTTGTCTTTATTTGCCAGAAGGTTTTGGGCCAGATTTCATCTCATGTTCAGTATTTCAGAGCAGTACATGAAGCTGCTGAAGGCAGCTGTGGGCAGTCTCTGCAAAGATTCTCCAACAAAAGCCTCTCATCCTATAAGTGGTGCTGGCAAACAAGAAATTCATGGTCCACAGGATGGAAAAAACCCTGTGCTGAACAAGCCACTAGCAAGAGTTACTAAAAAAGTTTGCACAAGTGGTCAAAAATTGAGAAAGATTTGAGTTCCAATTGCCAGGAAACTGGGAACATATTTCAAACTCAAACTGTGAATTCATGAGCAGCTAGGTTCCAAACGACTCTACTGGGAATCTCCCACTGACACTTGTAATTACACTGTTGATAAGATGAAATATCTGAGGATCTTTTGGCGTAATTTTGGCATGCCTTTGTGCCTGAAATTCTGCAAAGAGAGAAAAATCTTGGTCTCTTACGTACAACCTAGATTTTCTGTTCACATCTTTCAGAAACCTACTGCACGTCTTCTATGGATCTGCCTAATGCCCTTGCAAATATGGCTAAGTCAGAATAGGCATGATTTCCTTGAAGGTCATCAAAACAAGATTCTCAGTGTCTTTATTTTGGTATGGATAACTCTCAGGATAATCTAAGAACCGCTTTGTTTTTCAAGGGATTATACAAAAAAAAAAAGTGTCAGAGTATTTACCCTCAAAACTTTAAAAGGGAACAGAGAAGCGAATAAGACTCAGGAACATTTCTGACTCCTGGTTTCAGGAAAGTTGATGCAGCCCCAGCTGCACTCCCCACTTCGGCAGTAGAGGGTGCTGGCAGAATACTGAGGGGTCCCTGCAAAGACATCCAGCACTGCTCAGTCAGGTGTGAGTGCAATTTGTCCAAAGCCTGCATGTCACAAAACTATCACTTAGGAAGAGCAGCACCAGTGAAGGGTTTTAAACTAGTTTTCCAGGACTACCAAAAGCCTGTAAGACCTGCTCATGCCATGCCAAACTGTGCAGCACACTCACTCCTATGCCTCATACACAACTTCTGCAGTCACGTCTGAAAACGAAGCCAAACATTAGATAAAAATCATCAGTATTGCGATTCAAAGAGAAAATGACTGATCAAGGATTGCAAACTTGAATCTGAGCTACGTATACAGTTACACTTGGTTAGGATTCCTACGGTCCAACTGCTACTCAGAATCCTGCTCTGCATCCACCATGCTCTCCCAGAGCCCAGCTGCTCCCATGGACACTTCATCCACTTCCCAGCACATGACAGTTTTCAGAGCAAATGGACTACACGAGTGGAACTGTTGCTTCCACTGCTCCTTAGCCTTAGCATGTCTTTTTAAGGAAGACAGAGTAAAATCATCTCAAGGATAAGCAAAACTCATGTTTGATGCTGAAGGGCTCTCTCATAGAAAGTTTACCTGTTTACTCAGCAGAACTGACTACTTTATGGGGAGAAATAAAAAACCTCCTTGCTGTGCATATTTTTTTCTCTTTTCAGATATGATACTAAGCTTGCTAGTTAACTGCTTCATAAGGAAAACGTCCTAGATACAACATCCAAGAGTGTTTCATTAAATTATTTATCACTTTTCTAAGGACATTAAGGCTAACACAAAAATTACTCTTCAATAATTTCATAGTTCTTCCAAAGAACACCAGTATATGACTGAAGCACTACTGTAAGCACATTTAAACTCCAAAAAAAAAACAACTCCTCAAAACACGTCAGCTCATTTACTGCATCCAGAATTTGTTTTCAAACGCAATTTTTGTAAGAACGTTTCAAATCCTCTAATACACACTCCTTTTTTTCAGTCTCTATAATGAATTCTACTATGATTCTCCTGTCAATCACAATTCTGCTTTACTGCAATCTCGATATACTGCTAATTAGTGCCCCCTTCTCTTATTAGCTGTTAAATTTTTGCTTCTTGATGGGTAAGTACGGCATTTTCACTTATCATTAACATGACGCTTTCCTGCTAAGACTGACGCATGAACACGTTTTGCCTTCCCACGAAAAGAGCAAAACGTTCCTTAAGTCTATCGCTACTATTAAAAAACCTCCTAGCTGTTAAAATGGGTAACCAGACAAAAGTTAAAAAAAACCCAAGACTCTCAAGATTTCTACAGGCAGATTTAACATAGCTGCTCTATAACTTTGTCTTCTGAGCGGCGCCAGTAGCCTCGAGTTGCGCTATGAGAAAGCGAACAAGAGCGGGAGCGGCTGCTCACGCCGCCCCATCGCGCCGGCTGTCCCCGCACTCCTCGGGAGCATCCCCCGCTCCGCCGCCCCAGCAGCCCGGCACGGCCACAACGACAGTCTGGAGCTAAATATCCTTCCTTCTTTCCTCGCCCTGTCCGCGGGCACCTTCCCGCCGCCCGCTGCCCCCCTCTGTCCGTCCGTCCGTCCGTCCGTCCCTCCCCGCTCACCTCGGGCGTGCAGCCAGCGCCGCGCAGCTCCCAGGGAGAGCCGCGGCCACAAG
>VXBA01002087.1:1398-128682 GCA_013399895.1 Serilophus lunatus | reverse complement strand
GGAAGTCAGAGCCGTCCCGCCGAACGGCTTCGGGCTTTCGCACGTCAAACATCTCCTCTGCCCGGACAGAGACCCTTCCCCGCGCAAAAAGCGCCCGCCAGCAGGAGCTGATGGCATCCAGGAACGAGCAGGAGCCGAGCGCTCCGCTCCCCCCCGGCTCGGTGTCACATAGGGCACTCTCCCCGCAGCTTGCACCGGACAGCTATTACAAACACTTTCTGAGCTGCTGTCGTTCTTCAAGTACTAAACGAGCCGCTTCAATATTTGTGCGGGGCAGGATTTCCCTGTAGTAAGCCTGTGAGTGAATCAGCCGCTCCTACGGATTTAACCTCACCCCGATGGTCACACATGCACAGCAGCTGTGACACTTCTCCGCTGGGCGCATTAAACAAAGCCACTCCGTCTGGGGCTGGGGCTTTTAGACTTCTACGGTATCAGGTCATCAATAGGTACAAAGCCAGAAAATAACCCACAGAATCACAGAACCATTTAAGGTTGAAGAGACCTCCAAGATCAAGTCAAACAGTTAACCTAGCACCGCCATATTCCTTAGTGCCACATCCTCGCGGCTTTTGTACCATCTACACATCTGCCGCTTAGGACAGGAACAAGTGTTTTAAACTGTTATAGCACCAAGCAGCAGAAGTATGTCATCTACATTCATGAACAAAACACAGATGAGACCTTAAAATCTTGAATACAGCAATATAACAGGAAAATTACAAACTGATGTACCACAATAAAAAGATGCTCCTAACTACCACTGAGGAAAACAAACAAACAAACAAAAAAACCCAAAGAACCCAAAACTGAGTAGGGGTAAATTAGGTATTTGCAATTAAACACTTTATCAATATAGAAATATAATCATTATTAATTACAGCCCTACTGTTTTTATCTTTGAGAAAAGTAGGTTTGTGATTCATTAGCTCACTTGTGACAATGTTTGTTCAATTTGGCACTGATACAGGACTGCTCTAGCTAACAGAAGCTTGGCATCTCATTGGGTAAATTCCACTACCATGCTTCAAATGGTATTTGGCTTCAAACAAGTGATCCCTCTGAAACCTTCTGGGGAAGATCCACATCTTTGATGATGTTTAGCAAAACGGAAATGTTTGAAGTGGCCAACTAGCAGCTGTCACACAACAATTAGTAATAACAGAATAAAATTCACTTTTAATGTGACTGAGAGTAATCTGGCCAAGCATGCATAAACCAGACCTTGACCAGCTATCATAAATGTGATGAGTATTACTCATCTTCCTAGGGACGAATTTTTCTTTCCTCACCCTTCTGTTTAAAACTCCATTACCTTCTTGATTACTACACCAATTTACAATGCAACTGCAACGCAGACATCCATTTCAATACACATTAATGGCATGCACATTTATGTGAATGTAATCATCATTATGTGAATATAATTTTTCAGTCTTTCTCACATGTTTTCATCAGAACATATAGCAAAAAAGTAATACAGTAGTGTCTAAACTGTTTATTTTCTGAGTCCTAATTTCAGATTTGCCCCACACAGATCAGTTCTCATGGGAAAAATTACCTCAGTACTAAAATTCATATTTAACCTACATGCAGTCTTCAAAAAGCATGACATTTCCTTCCCACACTCCCACAAAAAAACCAAACCTTTAGAGTAATGCTTTGTCATCTACTGATACAATTTTAAATGTTTCTGCTACTAAAACTAAAAATCCCAAAATTCCATATATCACAGAAGGTTTAATGCCTGCATGAAACAGAGAATGGCACTCCTATGACCTTTTTGACTGCAAGATGGAAGATTATCACTATTTGGGACACTTGGGATAGACAGCACAAGCTTCAGTTGTATGACCTTAACAGGACTAGATGAATTCAGAGCTGCAAACGTCTGAATCTGAAAGACTGCCATTAAAATACGGGGAATCTAACTGAGATACTTTTATGATGTCAGCAGAATCAATGCATCAAGAAAAGGAGTTTCCTGCGCAGACTGAAACAAAGCAGTCTTTAAAATCAGTCTTTAATTCATGTCTGCATCTGACTCCAAACTCACAGTGGGAAGAACCTCTAATACAATTGCAAAGCTGCACCCTGACTGGGCATTTTAAGACAACATGTGCTGGGATGGCCACAGCTAGCTAGTCAGGCTCCCTGAAGGAAAGCAGAGATCTGCATGCTGACACAGAAAAGTGAGTCGAGGTAAAGTATCTCTTAAAAGTTACTGGCTTTCGCGTTTCTTTTCAGTATTAACCACAGGTGCACAACAGGTGTTTGTTAGGGTGTGGATGGCAGGAGGGCTTTTTTAGACTGAAAGTCAATGATGTATCTTTGTAAATTAGGTGGTTTTTTGCAAATCCATATAGAATCTATGAATATCAGGTGCTATTCCTCTTTGGGATAGTGGCCAGAAAGAAAGCACAAATTACTTTAACACATGTCTTGATCACTTTTTGGAATTAAAACGAGTGGGGGGAAAACACAGGATATGGTTGCTTAAGACACCATTGTCATGAATTTGATGACACGAGGCTTTGTCTCCTGTCTCGTGTTCCAGTGTTTTGGACCTTAACATGAATAATACTGTCCCATTCAACAGAGCAAAGAGGTGACAGCACAGCGATGGGAAGCAAAGGGAAGGGAGGGGTTGTCCTACTCATGTTTCTCTGATAACTTCAGAGTTCAAGGTGTGAGCTACGACTAAGGAATCTTTTTTATTATCCATTTTCAATGAGGATCAGGACACTCCTGTTATTATTAGAGCACAAATCAAAATAAATAAATGAAACATGCAATAATGTACTATGATTACAGGGTTTGTAGACAGGCTGTCAGCATTCATGGATCTTTCCCTCGATCCTGGGGAATACATCAGTACGCTTACTTATACAGAGTGTGTAAGCAAGCTAAAGTATTGCTAATTATTGCCTTGATAGGGACATTTTATTTCTGAAAAGGAAAAAAATTTCAAGTCATCATTAAGCGTAGAAAAAATATTTTCTCGCATCTTAAAGGATGACATCATTGTTTCCACAGTGGTTAATGTTGCCAGTGATGTAACTGTATCTTTTATTTCTTCCTGCTAACTATGCTATTTCCCTGTATATTTTCTGTTCTTTAAGAGCTTCTTGCCCATTAAAATCCTTTCCTAAGCAGAAGCACAAATCAAAAAAGTCTAAATTAACAACATTTCATGGCTACTCTCTTTGTTTTCCTAGATAAAAAAACAATCCAGTACTTAAACTACAATAAGTAATATCCACAAACAGAAGGCTCTTCCTTCAAATAAAACCTGCTTATGTCTGTTTCATCCAGGAAAGCTGGCAGAAATTAATTCTTTAAGGCATTATTCCCTAATATTTTTATTCAATTCATGGTGAAACACAGTGTCCCCATCTGTCGAGAACAAACTCCAAAAGAATAAAAAGATGCTTTTGCTCCACTTTAAATAATTGAGGCATTCAAATCCAGAGACAGGCAGACAACAAAAGCTGTGATGTGCTTAGAAATCTCTGAGAAGACTCTTTAAAGGCACTGGAGAACATCTTTCACTCAAGTTTCTTCCCTCTTGCCCCTCTCCAACTGTGAGGATGTTCCCCCAACAGCCCAAGAAGAGCCACACATCCCAGCCCCTGCACAGGGACAGCCACCCCCTTGCAAACAGCCTCTTTTCCCGTGGCCCAGCTGAGGGGACCTTCTAGTATTCCAAGCACGTACTCCTCTGGGTTTTGTTTCTTTTTTTTCTTTTTTTTCAGAGATCTGCCAAAGTTTCCCCTCCCCTCTAACACAAACACACCCCCATTTGAAAAGGGTAAAATAGCAGCAAGAAGGGAGAAAATCCCACAACTTGTTCGAAGCATGCAAGGATGATTTGTGTTCTCACTTATGGGGTATGACTGTCACTGTTGATCTGCTTTCAGGCCTAGATTACATCTGATAAGGGTTGACCTTATTTGAGTATTCACACATTATGCACTCAGAGAGAGCATGTGGACAAAAAAGTCCCTCAGATGTTCTGGGCATCAATCATGCTCACAGCGTGGAGGCTGACAAACTTTTTTTCCCTTACTCGGGAGAGGAGAGGGTAGTCCAAGACAGACTTAATAAAGTTTAAAGCTGTGCCACAGTATATTTGGGGCCCATTGTCTTCTAAAAATGTTCTTTTCAACAAATTCTCTGCAGTTACCATGGGCAACAATTCGTCTTTAACAAATTGGGGTGGACTGTGCGCAGACTGTAGGGAGGAGGGGAAGTGAACAAAAGGCTTGTCAGGTCTGTTAAATAAAAGCCAAACAACCAAAATCCTTCTGTTTCTTAGTTGCCCTGTATTTACAAAAACAAAGTAAGTTCTCAAAATCATTCCTAAAAGTGGAGTATTTTCAAAACACACCTTAAGAACTCATGAACCTATTGTCCACCATATGCCACTACTTAGACACATTATCACAAATAATAAGTGCTTTTGTAAAGAATATATTCTAAACATCACTAATGATTAAAACATTTCACCTGTTGCAATGACTAACATCTTTGTTTAATCTTTCCAGATTTCACAAGTACTACAACTGGTTTTATAAACCTTCTGCTTCAGTCTGCACATTATATTTTAACTTAAGAGAGTCAGAAGAAAATAACAGCATAGAGCAGGTGATGCATGTGCTGCTCTGAAATGTACTTACGAGCAGGGCCTTGCTTAATTTGTAAAGATTGAATTCTCATCATCATCCTTGCAGACAAGAATATACAGACTGCAAACTTTCATGAAAACAAATAAACTGCCCAAATAAGCTATCATATCTAGCTTTCAAACACCTTTTATTTCCCATGTCTGTAGACTACATGAAATGATTCTCAAAACAAAGCACGATTTGCTTTGCTAGACCATTCTTGCTAACTCTAAAACTTACTTAGGCCATGTAAACTTACTTTCTTCCGCAGCTGGCCACTCCCGGACAAACAGTAAGCTAAGGCATTTTTCACGTGACTGGAAATAAGTAAGTACAAAATACAAATACTCATCAACCGAAATCCTAGGGAGGATGCCCTCAAGAGTTTAGTGTGCTCTCTTTTTTTTCAGTTTTAGATGCTTTTAATGATGGAGGGTTTGTTACTAAAGTTTAGGAGATCAGTTCACCATATGATGCATCTCATCATGGGGAAATTCTGCTGCTTTTCCAGAGCTGGTTGGTGGAGTTTTTTTCTTTCTAAAGCCACTTATTTCTCAGTTATGTATTGAAACAGACTGATCCTTGAGAAAAGGAGCAACACACTGTCAAGAGAGGTGAAAAGACCTTTGGATTAAACCACAGGAAAAGGGCATTGAGAAGGAAGCAGTTTTCAGGTGTAGTAGCTTCCAGTAAAAGGGACAATATCCAAGATGACAGCATAGACAAATCCACTACCAGTTTCACTGAATTTTCATTTAAGACATTTCCAGCAGTAGCATAGAGAGTCACTGACTTCAGGAAGTACCTTTTCTAATAAGGACCTACTATGGCTGTGCATCATGTGTTGCAATATATTCCTTTTAAAATACAAACAGCAAACCATTCATCTCATCACATGTGGGAATCAGGATATGGTATGCTAACTAATGGCTCATCTTAAAGGTCAAGTATCCAGTTGATAAATCTGTGTCCAGTCTTAAACGAAGTGTTAATTAGAAAGTTTTTGGCTACACTAGCATTTGAATCGCAAAGTTTCAAAAAGCAAAACCATCCTAGTAAGAGGTCCTACCCACTCTAATAACTGGGTCCACATTTGCGGTGGGTTTTTTTGGTTGAAAACTAGCCTTTAAAGCTTTAAATACTTTGATGAAATTAATTTCTTTTATCAGTAAAACACAGACGAAAACATACACATATAGATGCTCATCCCACTAAAAGTTCATTTCTTGGTTTCGAATGCATCACTTATAAAAGGGTTATTCTAGGATAAGAATAAAAGCCCATTTCTCTGACAAGTTGGATTAAAACTTAAAGATGTGAAGAAGGATTGTACCTTTAGCTTTACTAACACTCTTTGCTGACTATAGGCTGACTGTATTTGGGTAAGGAACCGACATTGTAAAAGGAAAGTTAAAGAAGCTTGCACATGTGTTTGCCTTATAAATCAGAAACAAATATTTATAGTGTTTGATCATATTCTGCCTGATCTTGCAATGAGAACCTGCACATGGTATTTCAACTAGAAGTTGCCCCCACAAACTGCGAGCCATGCAGCCGCCATCAGCTCACATAACTGAGCACCTCACAGCAATATACCTACCACTACTACCATTACCACAGCGACTGGATGTACTCAGCTGTTGAGCCAGAGCTGACTTCTGTCCACATGCCTCAGACTGTGGCAAAATAAAACCATATCCAGCTACAGAAGGTAAAGACTTCCCCAAAAGATCACGTAACATAGCAATCTCTGTGCTGGCACGTCAGACCAGAGCAACAGCTCAGTTTGTCCATATTCCTGTCTCCAATAAAAGGTATTTGCTTTTTATTAATTTTTAAATGCATTACTTTTTAATTTCATTGGGATGTCTCCTGTCTTTTATTATGTAAAAGGTTAAATGGAAGAATTCAATTTGCTTCTTACTTTTATATGTATTATTTTATTTTCCTTTTTCTGTCTCCTCTTATTGAAGTCCTCTCTAACCAGCCCCCAAATTTTAAATTTCTTGCTCCTCTAAGAGATAGTTCGTCTCATATTTTGGTCACCCGCCTATTCCTACTGCACCTTATCAGCTGAGGTGGTCTGATGCAAATGCAGTGCTCCTGGAGGGATGCAACACTTACTGGGTGATAGTCACTCTCAGAAATCAGCTCCATCTGTTGTTTGGAGTCAAATGTTTTGTTCACTTTCCTCACTGTGCAAAGCAGATTTCTTTGACTTGTTCGTGAGGACAAGAAGGATACTTTTTGTACTCGGAGTTATTTCAACATTCTGGAAATATACCAGGATTTTGTATTTGACAACGTGCATTTGTTGAAAATACTTTAACCCACATACTTGTATCACTTTAGCAAATCTCTCACAGTTTTGCTCAATTCTCTCTGATCTAAGCTAATTTAGATAATTACTTTTTGCTTCCCTGAAGTCGCTCTTTCCTGAAAAGCCTAACATACTCAAAACCAATTCCAGAAGTAGCTTATTACTGCCTTCCTGGTGGCAGGAGCAGCATGCCTCCCAAATCTCTGCTTCTTCTTTTCCTTTCAAATATGTCAAAGAATGAGGCTGCAAGAGAACAGAATAGGAAGACCAAGAGAGATGGATGGTTTGGTGTGATGATTAGGTAAGAAGGGAGGAGTGCCTGAAGAGAGCTGTAACTACTCTTAATAATTCTTTTTGTCATTCACACTGGCTTTTCGGGGCTTTCATATCTCATCAATACATGAGATCCTTCCCCCTGGGGAGCTGAATCCCCCTGACCTGCCAGTCTGCCCATTCACCTGCCACAGGCAGAGCTGGCAGCTGTTCTTTAGCTCCCTTCACCACCTGGGAACTTAAATTTAGATCTCTGGCCTGGCCAGAAGAAAGTGTTGAAGGGTCAAGGGTGGACAGGCTGAGCCCTAGTCTCAGCACACCATTAGGGTGCTCAAGCTGCATGTGTACGCCTCTGAACGTGATTCCTGCTTGGTGCATTCTCAGGCAAACTTGGCCACCTCCCAGCTGGGTGAGGTCTTTCAAGGTGGCTGCAATACCAGTTAATATGGACATTTGGAAAATGAAATGTCAAGGTATCATTCTATATCAATAAGCCACACTATCATGAATTTTTTCTTCTTTTATAATTGAGAAAAATTATACTAATGAGTCTTTAGCATGCATAAAAATAATAAACAATACTTCTCTACCATAAAGCGTTCTCAACAATTAAGTTATGCTAGAGTCTTGTGATACAATATTTTATCAGCATGTAACTTCATATTTCAGAAGTTCCTTTCAGTACAGTTTGGATTTCAGCCTCCAAGCTATTCTCCCAAGCAATAAATGGACACAGACATAGATTTATTCACCCTGCTCCCACTCCAAAAGCATGTCTGATGGATTTGGAAAGTGTCCTACAAATTCAAGATAGGCATCTGCCAAAATAAATCCTACTGTAATGCTTGCAGAGGATATTTATTTTCTCATACCTCTATATTGGTTAACAACTTTTCATTGAAATCCCTTTTTTTTTTTTTTTTTTTCTGAGCAAAACAACCTGTTCCTCTGTTTGCAATCACATTGCTCTCTATTGGTCGAGCTTCACAGATCACCCTGAAGAACCCCAGTGGCACACCGGTTTTAGGTACACAGGTCCCCAGGGAGGTTAATTCCATACTATACAACCACTATTCATAACTCTTCTATAATTACAGGGGCACAAAGACCACAAAAGTAACTGAACACACAGAAAGAAAACCCATTTTGTGACTTCAGTGTAGTAAAGAGCACAAGCAGTACTTGGCAAAAAAATAAATAGTAGCTGTATTTACAGACTTATCACAAGCGCGTGGGAGAAAAAAACCAAAAACAAAAAAACATCAAAACCAAAACAACAAAAACCCCCCCAACATTCCACTCCATTGTACTAAATTCTGTGTACTACAACAGAAGACATGTGAAATCTCAAAGCAGTCCCTAATACAATCTGGACACAATATGACCTCTATGAGTCACTTCTAACTGGTATGATGAGCTTGAAGGCAAGTAGTTCAATTAGTAATTTCAGTTTCACTTACTTCTGCAATATTATCAAAAATAAAGCTAAATTTGAAGATACCGCAGTTCTACAATACCCCTTCTTTTGGAGAAATATATTGTTTCCTTGTTTGTGGGGAGTTTTTAGCTAAAATGCATATTAAGACATTTAAAAAAGCTCTTGGCTCTGCCTCTTTAAATAAGTAGACAGCTACTTTAGTCCTTAGCATTCCTTCACCTGTCCCCTGTTACACAGCACAGCTGCTTGCGGGTTTAAGATTTTTTTTGTGAAGTAACAGTTCATGATAATCTCATTAAATCCTTTCTAACACTTTCCAGTTCATACAGGATTTCCTTCACTCGGGTAAGTGGAGCAAGGATTGGCTGCTTAAACCATCTCTGTGCAAAAAAATAAGTCACGCAAACCCGTCCTCACAAAGCACCCCTCAGCAGCCGGAGGGTGCAGGAGAACCAAAGCTCAGCCCCGACCAAGGAGCTCGAACAAATCCACAGATGTAGCAGCTCTCTGCTGTTTCTCTCTATAGCTGAAAAACCACTTTAAAAGTGTAATCCTCAATATCTTTTGCTTGTAAAACAAATCATGTACTAAGCAAGCTCCTCTACCTGTAAATCATTCTGTTTAAATGCAGAAAGTTCCCCTCTCTGCTAGCCTAGGAAGCAATCATTGTAAAAGAGATGGGGAGTTGTGCCCTCCCTCCAGGACCGGGTTGGCTGCTCAGACATCATAGCCACACCCCAAAATGGGAGATAAGCCTCCCTATGGGGATCAGACAATGTGAAACAAAAGCTAAGACAAAAAGAAGCCTCCTATCAGATCTTACAAGCCATGCTATAGACATTCTGAAGGCATTTTAAAGCAGAGGGGTCTCCAAAGAGAAGCCCTGGTGATAAGCAGGTATAAGCGAAGCGTTGGAGGGAGAGCAAGAAAAGTTGGGATGTCTTAAACTGCTCTAAGAGAAAATGGGAACAATTTTTAGTCTTCATTACAGAAACTTCTATAGCATCAAGAACTTCTATCAAAATAGTCAGTTTTCATTTCACTGTACATGGTCTCATCAACTGCAGTTTTATAGGATTTTTCCTTATTTACATGCACTTAAATGGCAAATATACATTTCCTGCTCCAGTTGCCAAAAACTACTTTTTCAACTTGCCTGCCTAAAACCACCCAAAACGAGCGATGCAAAACACACAAGACAGTTTAAGGTCTGTAGAAAAGGCTGGCCAGCTCAGGTATCTGGGTAACAAATATTTTTATAGGGCTTTCAGTGGCTTAAATCCAGGATAGCTCTGCAGTGATTTATTTCTCTCCAACAGCTTCTAGGGTGGCCTATGTAAAATTAGCTGGTAATCACAAACCAGGCCCCTAGTGGGCACGTTCCACAGCCAAAGCAGCAATGACTGGTGCTCTCTTGCTGAGGGTCACAGTAGAAAGACCAAGCACTGAGGGGGGAATGCAGGATATCTTATGCCATAAGAAAGAACGAGGCATTATGCTAGGATTTTGCAGGATCAAAGCACAGTTCATCTTATTTAAACCATAAATAGAAGTGTCGCTTTTTATGATTGCCCTTCTAATACTCTGAATAAGCATTAAATACAGTTTTTAAGGGTTATGCAGAATTTCTCTTTCAAAAACCTACTCCCTTAAGAGCCAAGAGCATAGGCTGTTTGCAGTCTGATTTGCTACTGCAGTTCACAGGTTTTTAGCTGAAAATTTTCCCTACATCTCAGTGTGTAAAGGAGCAAATATTAACAATACAACCTGTTTATTGACTCTTGAGGAACCTTCTGATGTCTGAGACTTCACTGATGAATTTTTACATAATTGCAACACTTTGTTTATGACAGAATGGGTTGCAAATCCCCCATGCACTGAAAGTCTGCAAGTCTTGCCACCACCTTTCTATGCTTCAGGGCACCATCAGTACACTGCCCTTGCCCACAGGCTCCTGCTTCATCTATAGAACAAATATGCTTCTCAAGAACCACATGAAATATAATTACTGGTATAAGCCTTACTGGATGGTACAGGAACATATTTTTCAATTCTTTGGTGCTCTTAGAATGAAGATTGTCAATCAATGAGCTCCCAACCACTCACTGCATTTGACGTAAGTACTTGCTGTGTTTGGGAATAAATAGCTCAACAATTATCATACAAGTCTTAGGATGATGAACTCACCTCAGTCAGTTATCACTGAAAGGGCTGCCCAAGTAAACTGTAGCATTTGCTTGGGCCTTGGCAGCTGTGGTGCCACAAAAGGAATTTTGCCCAAAAGAAGCATGTGCGTACACCAAAAACATGCTGACACATTTATTCCATGAAATCACACTGGGCTGACATGGCCCACTCAGTAACATATTAGAGGAGGCTCTTGGGAGCTCATTAAACTTCTACCGCTAAACTCCTCAAGTACAACCAACGCTGCAAGGGGTTTTTTTCCTTCTTTCAGTACAACTCTATCCACCTCTGCCAAAATATCCAAGCGAGACAGAGGCTAATGTGTAGCACCTATAACTTTTGTTTGGCTGGGATGAGTCAGCAACATCTACATGGTCAGTTTATATGCCAATGAAAGTCTGTTATCATCATTGTCTCTCAATGACCTTAAACCATCACCAAGCTGTGGTAATTCATATACTCAGGTGAAAGCTAGAAGCTGATGGAAGACTCTCAGATTTTACATGACCATAACAAATACAGAATTGCAACTCCTTTTCTTGAACAATTCCCCACTATGTTTAAGACAATTGATTCAGACAGACATTACAGTTTTATGCTCTCAATTCCTATTATATTCACTCAGGTCTAATAGAAGTACCTCATTAGATATGAGATACTTATTGAATCTAGATGATTCAGTTTAGCCACATTTTTCAAAAATTTGGGCTGATCTATTTTTGGTATTTTCTTTGGATGTACCTTCTTTAAAATGTGCTAATTTACTTTTCTGGCTGTAGATAATATGTTAATCTCAGCACTTGCAAATATTCAGATGGAAAATAAAAACGGTCACTAGAAGTCACATGCTTATTTAAAACACATAGCTGGACAGTATCAATATGACACAAGGACAGTAAATGAAAATTAACCTATAATTCTGTAATATCATCAAATAAATCTACTTACTAATGGAAGGAAAAACATTTCCATAAGAATTCGAGTGGTATCCAAGTAACAATTTCACGATGATATATTTTCAATTAAAGAATTACAATAGAGCACACTAATTTTTTCTCTCTAATGTTAGGCTGTAATTCATTATTACACAGCCAGGTGAATATTAACGTACAGCTTCTGTTCTTTGTCTTCCAAGTAACTGAGAAATGTTTTCAAGGTCAAATACTTTTAATAAAAAAGATACATCAAATATTTGAAGTTTTCTTCTTTTCCATTATCTGATTGCTTGACCTCATCTTTTTTTATCAAGATAAAAAAAGTTTAACAAAATCTATGAGAAACTCCTTGCCAGACTGACAAGAGTGAAGAGGGGTTTACCCACCCATTACAAAAGCAAAAGAAGGTCTATTTATTGCTATTCTGTAACCAAAAAATATAGGCTAATTTGCCACAAGACTTGAAAAGCAAACTCATGTTTACAAGAAAGTAGAGCCATTTTATGAGTCAATGATTGCAGGGAGCAGACAATTTATTAACTATTCACTTACGGTGACAACCTGCTAAGTACAAGAGTGCAAAAATTTACTAAAACATGATCTTTAATTATTTTGGGTAGTCACCTCATATTCTGTCACAGCATATCACCCACTGATGTTGCTATATAGTATTCCAAAATTGTTCATATTTAATCAAATTAAAAGCAAAATACATTAAATGCTAAAGATGATTTTCCTTATGCAGCTACATATCTGTCAATAATTACATGCCTGAGTTATGGTCAGATGGCACTGGTGCCTGGCAGGAGAGGAACAGTACCCTGTATTGTCACACTCTCCATTAAGGGTTAATTGCATAATTCAGCTTTCATTTCAAATGCTTAAATCAAGAGTAACTGAAGTTAAAGCTCAAACCCCCCCACCTCTATCCTTAGAATCTGTGAAAAATATTTTTCCTTGAATTTGACAGGAAAATGAAAAAAAGGGAGGGCTGAAGAAAGAGAAAATCAAGACATTTTTCCCATTACACAGTATCTGTGGAAGGATTATTTCAAGTTAGAAAGCTATCAAGAAATGAAAAAAAAAAAAAGATTCTTACATGCTGAACAGTAGTTCCTGCTTCCCATGAAAGCCATCTGTTCTGTGTATGTCCATGGTTTGAAAGACATTCCCGGGATTGTGTCAAGCCAAAGGAATCCCCACTAGAGTTACAGAAATATAAACTCCCTTTACACTGGCTGAAGAGTGTTAAAATGCAGCTCTGAAGGCATGTATACCACTACCAGGCTCAGAACCACAACACTTCTGCTGACATACCAGGCGTTACACAGGATTTTCCCATCTGATATTATATTATGAGAACTGAAACTTTAGCAGGGATAACATTGCAATACTTTGAATAAGAAATTCTTCAGATGAGTGTAAGGCAAGATCTCCACTCCTCTCTATTGCAAAATGGCATCATCACCCTTTCTCCCATTTGCAGCTGACACGAAAAATGCCTGGAAAATATTGCTTAAATAGGATTAATTCTATAACACAATTTTTGCCGTTACTGATTTTAATGGGAGTGGGACATGGTGCAGTTTGAGTAATACACTCGTCCCACATTCATTTTCAATCTCTGGACACAAGAGTCTGAAAGCAGAAGTCTAATAATTAATACTTTTATAAGAAGGACAATCCTTCCTGTGGCCTGGCATTTTTGCAATCCCTTGTCTACTATACAACTGAGTTCAAATTGCAATTATTTTTCCTAGGGAGCAATTAAATACTGCTACCAATGTTAAGCATAAACACAATTTTAACTACAAGCAACGCTCAGATGACTAGCTCAGGTTCAAGGGTTCACTGCACATGAATATCCATAAATACCACTGACAGCCTTAGCAGTATAATGAACTTTGCAGCAACTCATGCAGGCAGTCTACACAATACAAGAACATAATGCCCCTAACCATAAAGCAAGAAATATGCAGAAGCAATTTTGAGCTACTTTTACACCTGAGACAGTGTATTTGAGAACCTTTTAAGAAATAGTCCAATTGTTCATAAAATGTTCGCATGTTTGTTATTTTTTAAATCATTGGATGGAATCAAATATATGTAACTATATGTAAACATGAACTATATGTGAAGATAGTCAGTTCCACTGAATTGTCATGCCAATTAGGAGTATATTCTTGCCTCCATTAATTAAAGCATGCAACATTACAAGTTAAACACCCTGGTCTTTTTAAGGCATCACATATTTTATCTTTAGGGTGCTTACATTTTTTTCCTTTCAAACACTGGCCACAGTACCACACAGCCTCCCATAAGCAGGTATCTCTGGCATCTCTTGAAATATATGCCCCCCTTCCAGCTCTAAAATCAGATCTGTGTTAAAGAAACACTCTCTATTTGAAATCTAGGCAATACATTTAAAGTATTGGTTTTGTTTCTTTAACTTCACTATTTACTTAGTTGCAAAGATGCTCCTTCTCTACTTCGATGTGGACCTGCTGCGTGAATAACAGAGGAAGCTGCTATACAAATCTGTGTACTTGGTAGATGCTGCTAGCAAAAGTGAGCACATTGAAAATACAGTATATGACTCCAGGCTCTAAGAACCCTGAGGGTTGATTAAGATGACTTCCAAGAGTTATGAACTAGGAAGATGTATGGTTATTAAGTCAATGGAGGTTTTCCATGTAAATACAATGGAATACCGAAGTCCCTTCCTATCTTCTTGGTTGAGATCCTGGCAGAGAACTTTTTACAAGGTGCTTTTTCCTACTTTTATAGTCACACAGAAAGCTATCACATCCGTTTCTCTTCTGAAACGCTATCGCTCCTTACAAAACGCTGCTAGAGTGAACTGCATGAGACCCCCATCTATTTTACAGACAAGTCAGCTGGGCTTAGTTTAAACAGTCTTCAACAGCAGCTTGAGGCAAGATATCTGAGCTTATACCAAAGCAGATGAGGAGCACTCAGTGGTCTTGCCACCCCTCTTCAGGAGAAAGGCAGTAATCATCAGCAGATAAGCAGTAATGTATTAAGACCAGCACATCTGTTCCAGCAGCGAACATCTGTCTGCATACTCCTTTATGAATGGATGGACCTGCAGTTCATCACTGCAAGGGAGCTCAGTGTTATTATCTAGGATATTTATCATGCAAACTAATAATTTTCAGTGCTGCAAGGCCTAAATATAAGCTAGAGATGATGCCAATTATTTATTTCTAATTTGCATTCTGATACTTAACATTAGATGAGCAGCCTACTGACGTTAACAGACCCTTCTGATTTTGAGCTCAGTTTATGTGCTGATTGCTGATGATCACCAAAACTCCACAAGCATTTGCTATGGTCTGAACAGTTTTACTATCTATACACCAGGAGCTCACACATAAATACCATGGCATGTAATAAAAACTTTATTTCCTGTGTGATCCTGGCAAGAGAGGTGTGTGCCAGACTGATTGTCCTGAAAGACAGCTTTTTTCAATGTCAGCAGTTTTCTTCATCTGTTGATCAGCTGAGAGGTGCTTCCGTGCAGCTTCAGAAGACTGCTTCAGCCACCGACCAACCTGAACCAGAGATGCCAATGGTTTTTTTGGCCACAACAGGCCTCACCTTAATGCACAAACACCCAAAACCGTATTATTCTTGCAACTGATTTCTCTCTTTAATGATGGGGGAGAAATGCTGTCTTTAGCAAGAGGATGGGTGCACACCTCCCTGAAAGCCTCTCAGAAGAGAGAGTGGCAGAGAAAGGACCTCAGTTCACCAGTGCATCTGTCTTGCCTGTGACCACAGTAAAGAAAAATGGGGGAAAGTGGGGGTCTAGGTCCTGAACTGGGTGTCTCAGCCCCTGCTGATTGCTAATTGTAAGTGAATAATGAGTTTGTAATTCCAGGAAAAACAAATCAATACAGTAGCTGTGCTGTCTACGTTTTCTGTCTATAGTGTTTGCATCTTTAGTGCTTCAAATTTCTATGGGTGCTTTTGGTAGTCCTTTTAACATATCACCTTACGGCTGATTATGATCCCTTTAAAACATCTGCAAGGGATTTTCCCCAGATTAATGGAGCAGTAACCACAAGCCTCTTCAGTGGCTGAAGTAACATGACGTGAATGGGTTAGTCCCATCTTCTCTTGTTCTACAGAGCTACTCAACCATACTCACAAATAGCTTTGTAAAGAGGAATCAGAATGAGGCGTTTCTCATTCATGTGTGGTTCCAAAGGCCTCTAAATGTGCTAGGTCACATGCTATTATAGAGAGAGTGTTACTTCTTTGGTTTCTTCATGCCTTTAAGTTTGGAAAAGTTTAAAACACAAGTCTGAAAACTGACATAATGAAAGACAATGAAGAAATAAAAGACAATAGCCAGCAGTTTTAGTTTCAACTCAGTATCTTTAGAGAGCATCCAAAAGGCATGAGCTTTCACATCTAACGCTTATTAAGAATCAACTCCAAGCAAAAAAATCAGAAGGAAATATTTGCCTTGATTGAAAATATAACTCACAGAAGTTGGACATCATTTAGAAGGGAACAGATAAGCATTCAAATGATCAGAGACGATCTTGCAAGAAAGTGTGGCGTTTCTACAGTAGGAACCTGTCACAGTTGCCCAAATGCATTCTTCATAGTATCACTTAGGAAGATTGTTTCCTGTCAACAGCACATTATCTACAATACCATTGTATTTGCCTCCTCCAAATACCAGTTTTTTACTACCTGCGGAGTAGAAAAGCAATTACCTAAATTAATAATGTACAATGTGATTTGTCACATTTACTGGCTATCTTATGTCCATCCATCTGGGGTCACTACCTATGAAAAACAATTTTGTAAGTAAATGGAGAAGTTATCAGTTTTTATTGTTCTCAACTGATTTGTAGAATTTTTCATGGAGCTTTTTCTCTGTGTTCCCCATACAACTGTACGACTCTTTCCTACTGCTCAGTCTTTTACCCTATGACTTACTTGTTCAAGTACCAATCTTCTACATAGTGTCTAGATGACGCACTCTTCCCTGCCAATTGCTGAATTTATGAGGCAGGGGAGAACAGAATTTCCTTAATACCTACATTCTAGACTGCCCGAGGAAAATTGCTCCCAATACAAGTTTTAGAATACTCTCACTGTCCCCTCGTACATCATGAGTGTCAAATAGAATTATTCACAATCTACCTATAAGTAGTGCAATTAAATGGGACCATTTGACAGCATTAACTCCTTGGTTTCACATCAGCAAAGCTGGATTCTGTGCAGCAAGTACCTATAAACCACAGAAGTGGACTTAACATTTCAAGGCATCTGAGCAAGAATAGAATCATGTTTCAGATATGGAATTCCATGTCCCAGAAGGCATTTAATCCTCTGTGAGATTAATAATTTTTATTCAGTTTCTAGAATGCATGCAATCCTTTCAAAGACTAGAAAATAGTCTTTGCAACTGAATTGCTACTCTGCTATTGCTTAAGTTTAGCAGAAGAGAAGGATTACTTTGGGAGATACTCTAGTTTTGCCATAGTAAGACTTGGAGAGGACTTACCATATGTCATGATTCACATTCAAAGCTGGATATTCAAAAATTACATGCTGTATTTTAGGAGTTTCTACCTCTAGTCTACAGAGTAATAGGGAGCAAAGGTGTTCATACGTTCCTGTGGCGATCTAACAGTAACTAGGTCTGGAACCAAAAGGATCCTAACTAAACCACGAAACCTAAAACCAGAGAAATGTTTTCATTCTCTTATAATAGTAAAAGAGATAATCTCTTAAAAACACAGAGGATTTGAGCAGAAAAAAAATCTTGATTTCTTTTGTTTCCACAGTAGTCTTTTTCAAACTTCTCCTTGATTTGATGAGAATTAGAAACTTCATTTTGCTTTATTGCATGAAAACAGTTTCATTTGATCACTTGAGTGTGGACACTTGGGATATCAGACAAAGAGCAATAACTGGGAGGCTAATGATGAGGTTACAAACGTTGGCATCTCTGGGCAACCATTCAGAACACTGCAGGGGAATGCTGACAAGTCTGCCAGCATATCCTTCAATCTCCCATTGAAAATGCTAATTCACTGACATGTATAAAATAAGAAATTCTTTCAAATGGAATTTTCTAAAACATTCTTCATTTTAAATTCAGGACCTCATGTCCTCTGTGTGAGCTGACTTTCCAGGTGTGATGATCCCAGACAGATGACTGGAGTGTTTTATGAATTTAACTATTCACACTTAGCCACCAGATGCTTTTTCATTATGAAGGAAGGAAGGACCTGAGGGAGACAGCCTAGGAAAGAAATGAGAAGGAACGGCGGCATGAAACACACTCTACATTGCTGGTAGTGTACAATTTCCAAGTTCTGTAAATATACAACAGGGATATTCACACCTATCTGGGTCACTAGTAAACACATTGCAGGAAAACTGGATGTCTGGCTTCAGCATATATTGCAAGTAAACACATCAACAATAACAGGGAAAAACATCTGAGGAAATACTGAGAAAGGTGCCACTAAAGAAGTGATCTTTTTTGCGCCACTCCTTTCAAATAAACATAAAGGAGAAATGAGTGCCACTACCAGCTCCTGAGGGATCTCACCTTGAACACAGAGGAGATGCTAATATATACACTACATAAGACCTTTTTTTTCCCGTTTTAGATTCCAGGGACGTGTGTGCATTCATATTACTACGTAAGTTGGACAGACTCCTTTAGCAACCTGTTAGCAGTTAAATTTGGCCAAAATTGGGATTCTTATTTCTGATAGGCTCCAGCATGCCTCCTGTACAGGCATAGGGGAAAAAAAAAGAAAGTATATCATTTTCCCCTTGAACAGCAGCCAGCAGAAATGAGCTGTCAGGCCACTGGAGGAGATGAGCAATTGATATGAAATGTACTCTATGGAACACGAAGCCTTCAGCATCTATCCTTCACCTTCTTATCCCTTGAAAGTGTTTGTAAAACAAATCCCATGTTTTGTTTCAGCTTCTGCAACTTTCTGTCCTCTGCTCTGGAATTTGAAGACACGCTAGACAAAACACCAGAGAGGCCCTCAGAGAAGGAGGGGACTTTCATATCCATGCAACCTCCTCAAGGACAGAGCTTGCAATTGCAGTTGGCATGAAGAAGTTTCAATAATCATAACAAAACACACACGGAAACTTTGTATGTCTTAGCAGATATTTAAACTTCCAGCTCTCCATTCTGAGATCTGTCCTTTGTGAGTGTTAAAAAGTTGGCCCTTGCTCTTATTGCCAGAACTGACTCTCGAGTTAAGATAAACAATGCTTTTGGCACTGGATTTGTTTGCTTGCTTGAAATTTCTGTCAGGGCCATGGAGATATATAAGCAATGAATTGATAAAGCATTACAGTAATGTGTTTCGATGGTTAAATATTTTGTTTCTAACTAAAATTATTTTAATCCTCAATGCAGCCCTCTGAACTGTTTTTAACTTAGAAGTTGGAAGAAATTTTGAAATCTCTTTACAGATACATTGTTTTAAAGATGGAAAGAAAAAAAACCAAAACAACAAAACACAAAAAACTCCACCTTGTTTCAAAATAAATGGCTTATGTCTTCCTGAATGTTAATGATGTAAGACATTTCCAAAGAGACCAAGGAGTGACAATGGCACACGAACTGTGGCAGTGGTTCCACTACTGCAGAACAGCCCCCCAGCAGTGAACGCCTACTGAAGTGAAGCAGAGCAAACTCAGGAGGGAGGGAGGCAGAGAGGGGGAGAAAGAGAGAGAGAAAGGAAGAGAAAGAAAAAAACCAAACTGTTGCAAGTTCATGCACCCCTATTATAAATTCATTTTAATTAAACAAAGAGATTATACAGACATTGCTGACAGGGATTATCAAAATAGAATGGCGCCACCTGCCCCTTGCAGCCCAATTAATTAGCAGAGATTCTGAGGTGCCAATTATCACAAAGGAATAAGAAAGGATCAGTAAACACAGCTCATGGTGAACTTGAAAATTAACTCTTTCAGCTCACAGCTGAAGCCTTATAGCCTTAAACAGAGCCCTGATGCTGCTACAACCCTCCAAAAGTCCCACAATGACAACACACAACAGACTTCTCCAGATCTCTCTTTCCCATGGTCTTATGAAGGATGACCACTCCTGCTCTCCTAAAGTCCCAAGCGTACTTTTAAAAATGATGTCACTAAATTTAAATAAAAAAATCATTTAAGGTTGAAATGGTTTCTCAAAGCAGAAGATGGCCCTCTTACTTTGCTTTGAGGTACATCAGGAAAATGTAGATCATTTTACATGCTGTGAGAGGAAAAACCAGAGAGGTTTTAAGACAAGAAGTCCCTGAGTAGAAATCCAGTTAGTGACAGATAACAGCTACAAGTTTTAATTTTCTAGGAAGTAAGTTCTGGCCCAAAGGTGTTTGTCCCCTTCTCTCCCACCCCACATAAGAACCACTCCTCTTTCAAGCTCTTGGGTAGGATACCTGCAGGCTTATTGAGAAAAAGTAGGATGGTTCAGCAGCAGTAACTAGTTGCAGTCTATTTTCCAGGAAAACATAGAATCTACTAGAGCATTCCAGAAACTTTTGGCTTTGGATCTATGCAGTGTGAGACATTATCTAAGGCACTACAGTGTCCATAAGAGGAGTCTACCATAGCACAATAGGCTGATGATGTCCCTGGAAAGGGAAGAGCTACAGCCATTTGCCCTTTCCTGGTATAAATCCCATATCACTTTTAGTAGAACTTCCTCCTCCTTCTAGGAGATTCAAAATTGTACCTGCCCTCAGTCTATGTATTTGCAGCTGTGTCATAAAGAGGAATTGGTAAGTACCTTGTGTGTGGAGCTTCAGTATTTTTTCCCAGCCTTTGAGGAAAAGACACTGAGTAACTCTGCCTCTCCAGAAGAGTGATCTACTGCCTTTTGGGACAGGCAGTGCTAGCATGTTTTATGCAAACTTGTAATCACAGTTTAATCTTACTTCATGGTTTCCTGGAGGCCATAAAAACAAATCAACAATCACATGCAAAGCTATGGGAGCAGAAAAAGACAGCCACTCTCTTTTTAAATTACACACACATACACACACTCAAAATAGAGTTTATTATAGGGAATATTTACCTCTCCATTATGCATATGCTCATTTTAAGATTATATCAACAGCTTATATATAAGAATTATATACTCATATATATAAGAGATATGTATAATAGTATTATACAGAATGTATATTATATAGAAGTACTATGTAGAATGATAAACTTAGCTTGCAGAGGCTATAAGTACTCCATTCAAAGGGTGAACCCTCAGCTAGTCCAGTGTAAATTCAGTGTTTTTTTGTTGTCTTTGCTGGATTTGAGTACCAGAGCTGGAATTAAACCCCACTCCTTATTTTTGTGCTATTTCTTCTCTATTGCTTTTGAAATAGGACAAAAAATTGTTTTACATGACAAAGTGAGTAAGTATCAGTTAGGCAAAAGCTGTATTGATTCAAATGAGGAAAATATTAATTTCAGAAGTCTGTTTTTACTGTCAACATTGTTCAATACTCCTGTAAATAAAAGTGAGAACATGGCTGTTATAAGCACAGAGGGAAGCACATGTAGTACCACTGGACCTAAATTAATTATACAACTGATGTTGCATGATAATTACATTTTCATATCTATTTTGAGAACTGCAAAACAAAGTCCAAATACTTCTACAATGCAACCTGTGAAATACAAAAAGTTTTATAAGCAAATTTGCCTGCAATTCAAAGCTCCTTTTCTAAGTGCCTGCTGGATCCTTACTCAATGGCTTTATTGTTTCGGGATCAGAAAGTAAGGGCTTCAGCTCTACAATGCACAGTTTGTCACCCTTTGGATAAAGGGGCTGTGAACCAAAGGAGCGGGACATACTCGCATTTAACACAGTGTGCTCTGAAGAGCGGAGCACATGCTGGCAGGACTTGAAAGCCCTAAAATACCAACCAGTTTCTCCAGTTAAATTGGTGAGACCTCTGCATACCTGTGGGGTGTGAAAAGGCCCCGGTGCTCATCATTCTGCATTAGGATTGAGTTCATCTTATCAAATGGGCCTTTGAGTGTATTGTGAAGTAATTTACCAACCGAAAAAATCATAACGATTTTCCACTTCATTTACTTCAACAGTAGCTACGTAATGTCAATAGTTTTAAACATTTAATTAGACACACCACGTGTTTTATGCTCTACTAATTACATAAAATTGTGCTCAATAATTTTCTTCCCATTGAAACAAACCTTAAGCAGCTGTTAAAACACTAATTAGGTGAATGCTTCCATGCTGTGCATTTGACCTGGTGCCAAGCGTGTTCCTCCCAGTGGTGAGCAGGGTTTTTCCAGTGTCCATGATGGAACCGTAAATGCACATCAATCTCTTCTGTTCCACAGAACCAAGAGCGAACTGCAAACATTTATTTTGGCCCTCATCTTTGAAAACTAACCTAATATATGAAATGCAACAGTTCAGAAAGATGTTTAATTATACTGGGCTTTCAATTTTCTCTACTTCCATTTTTACTTCCAAGGAGCAGCTAAATTCAATGCAGCTTGCCATTTACCATCCTCTATGAAATCAGCACTTTCTATCGCATTGGAGCTTCTTATCTCACAGTACAGACAAATGGAAACACGCTCTGAGACACACTGTTGAGCCTGATAAAAATGAAGCCATTAGTACTGCACTATTTTAGGGGTATTTTTGTCCTAAAATGTTTAAAAAAATATATGAACTGCAGCTACTATGCATACAGTGCAAGGGATGCGAAAACCTTTTTTACTTTTCAGTTTCACAGAGATGTTTTGTTTTAGATATCCTTATGAAAAGGCATGTAAATCTCACCATGGACAAGTTTTTGGTGAGCCTAATGGCATCCTGAATTGACTCAGTTCCTCTGAATCTCTCAATTAGCTTCACTTGGAGCTTTAACCCTGGATGTAACTCCAGTAAAATCAGGTTCTCTTAATTAGTGTCTAAGTCTGTACAGCTACAGGCCTAATCCTGGCATTCCTACAAAGACAGAGGCCTGGCAGAGGGGACCAGATTGCCAATAACAGGAGCTGTTTGACACAAATCCTACCTCAGCAGTCCTCTAAAAGTGCCCATGCCTCTGTGAACTGGGATTTTGGTCTTGACAACATCCTCCACGATTTGTTCCTGAAAGATTTCTGTATGAAGAAACTACTCATGCTGGCCATTTCCAGAGACACACTTTTACACTTTTCTGTGTGTGTATTCTTGAAACTTGGACCCTATTGAGTGTGCATAATTGATCAAAAATTTGAAAACAAAATGGATTTTTCTCTTTGATATATTCATAATTGATCAAAAATTTGAAAACAAAATGGATTTTTCTCTTTGGTATATTTTGACAAATTTTTAAGCGTTGTCACCTGTCTATGCTTGTTGAAGTATGCCTGTTATATTACAAAAAGTAGACGTCTTATATTTTTGTTAATATCAACTCTACCCAAATTATTTTAACTACACTTTTTTTTTTTAATAATTTCCTGCAATTGATCTGGCTGACAATGGGTCTCCTAAAATACATCGCACCTGTGGACTTTCTTCTTCTATACGTATTACATGGAACAATTCATAATTACTGTCCACAAAAAAATTATTTCATTTCAAGTAATTATAACTTTAGCTTAAAGGCTGTTTATAAACACTGTAGCATTCACTGAAACAAATCCTCAGTTTACAATACCTTACTTCTTTGAAGCACTAACTTCGAAAGGAAAAGTAATCACAAGGCTTTCCATTAAGATATGAAGCCTCCAACACTTGCAGGACTCTTTGCAAAACACTTCTGAAAATGAAGAGGGACATATCCTGGCTTCCCTTTCTAGTGCCACTATGACCTGAATCAGGTGTACTGTTTGAATGTTTTTAATTTTAACTTGTATGTTCTGCTATCATGGACATCACTAAAAATGGTGCAATTCTAATCCACATACCACATCACTGAAAACTGAAAGAATAGATCTGCTTAAAAAAAAAAACAACAAACCCCAAAACATAAAATATGTTGAATTCCCACAATTCCTCCCATTGACATAATGTACCTGTACAAATGAATAAAAATGTTCTCATTAAAAAAAATAAAAAAAAGAATATAACTTCTTTAGTGTCTGGATATAAATTCAAAAAGATTTTCTTTTTTCTGCCTTTGTTGAAAAAATCCTGCACATGCAACAATGCCGTACACAACCAAGAAATATTTCCTGGGTAAAGAAGAGTACTTTTTCTGTCTTATGGAGGTTCCTAGCTTAGCCCATTTTTCAGTCCATTTTCAGAGGCAGTAATATGGCTGTACAAAAAGAGTAAAGGAAGGTATAGCTGAGGCAGCGTTAATATGATCCAAACCCATCAAACAGTCCCTTTACGTAAGACATAGAGTGTAAATCTCTATCAGATAATTATACTGAGATGTAATACAAGAACAAATAGAAGCTGTATCTGTGGATATAATTTCAAGTGCTCTTCCTACACAATACCTCTAAGATTTTTCCTAGTAATTAAGATATCATTGAGTCTTGCTGCTAGAACTCTTGAATCCCAATACAGATTTCCCTTTCTGACCGATACTTTTTCTGAATCAAAATAGCAAATCCAGTATTTATTTTCCCACTTTGCAGGATAGAACATCCCCATCCACCAATTAGTTCTAGCAGGCTGACCTAGGAAAATGTCATCTGAACAAACTGATTAGTGCCAAGCATCATTACTACAGGATAAAAAAAAGCAACAAACAAACCAAACAAATCATGGACCTTTTTTTGCTGTTAGAGATGAAAATTTAAGTCCTTTTCATAAGTAAGTTGGGCAGTGCCATACCTGTGAAAGGGAGGAATTAATCTACGTTGCGCTTCCGATAAATAGGCAAATGAGATGGGCAATTTAAATTAGTACTTGATAGCCATGTTACGTAGCACAGGATAGCCATGTTTTCCTCTGCCTTTGTGTGGACTTGTTTAATGTACTGTAGGGATTTTACACAGCGATGGTGTGCAAGTCTGTTTAATATCAAGAGTTTAAAACTAATCAGACAGAAGTATTGGGTACGATTCCTTTTATATTCTTCACTACAGAAAATTCCATATCCACAGTAAAACACATCAGCCAAGCTAGCACAAGGATTTTCTAATTTTCACATGCATAAAGAATTGTGAAGATTCCCTCACTTAAGTGTTCTTCCAGAAAATCATAGTGGAAATTACACTAGTGTGGAACACTTAGACTGCACACGATGCTCTTTTCTGTAGCCAGTCATAGAATCATTAGAGTTGGAAAAGACAAAGGTCACTGAGTGCAGTCCTGTCAAGGCCGCCACTAAACCATGTCCCTGAGCATCACATTTACACATTTTTTGAACATTTTCAGGGATGTATATTCTAGCACTTCTCTGAATAGCCTGTTCTAGCACTTGACTACCCACCCTTTCTGTGAAGAAATTTTTCCTCATATCCAATTTACTACTTCCCCAGGAGCAACTTGAAGCCAAGTCCTCTTGTCCTACTGCTTGTTATCTGTGAGAAGAGACCAAAACCGCCTCACCACAACCTCCTTTAAGGTGGTTGTAGAGACTAATAAGGTCGCTCCTGATTCTCCTTTTCTCCAGGTTAAACAACCCCAGCTCCTTCAGCCGCTTGTGAATAAACTTGTGCTCCAAACCCTTAACCAAAGTCATTGCTCTTTTCTGGTCATGCTCTAGCATCTCAGTATTTTTCTTGTCATGAGTGGGCAGAAACTGAACACAGGGTTTGAGGTGCAGCCTCACCAGTGCTCAGTCTTTTGTCCTGCTCACGGACTGTTAACTCATAGCAAGGCCCTAATACATCTTTCCAACATTCTCATCTCACACCATTTGAAAATGTCTCTTAGATAGGATTAAATGACTTTCCAAACTGAACATACTACAATGCCCATGGAATGCTGACAATCACATCAGGTGGCCATAACCTCAGTATCTTTCACACACAACTCACTTCCTAATTTTTCCTTTCTAGCGCAGGAGACGGTTGTACTCATCTGCCTCAGCCTGAGTAACTAATTTATGTCCTTTTTATGCATAATGAACAGCAGAATATGGGGGCTAAAGAGTAATTCTCCCTTTTCAGGTTCCATATTTCCTTCATAGAATCTTTCTTTTTCAACCACATTCATGTTCTTAGAAATGTGTTCCTTTCAATAAAAATGACTTACTATTTTATGGGAGTTGAAGGAAAATGACCCAAATCCTATAAATCACTAAAAATACTTTCTCTCATAGAATGCTAACTTGCTTTTTTCTCAGTAGCAGAGAAAGCATTTTACTATAAACAGTTACATTTTTGCCCACACTAAAAATTCTGTATTAAAAATACACTAAATGAGGGACAGATGTTTAAAAGAGTGGACCTACAATGAAGTATTAAATATTGCTGGCACAGTGCGCCCTTTGGTACAGTTTAGTCTCTTTTTGCAATAGGCATGTTTTCACAGCTGTAAAAGCACCAAAAATTACTGTCTTTGCTCCAATATTAATATAGAAATCTATTAAAAAATGCATGAGACTGCTGAACAGATTAGACTATTGTTCATACATTCTATTATTAAAATAATTTGCTGCTACAAATTAATATTAAACTTAAATGTTTTGAAGTTGTTCAAGGAGAATAGTGTCACTTTGAAGAGTACGTAGATTATCTATATCAAACCAATGAATTCCACTTCTGACAAAAGAAAAATGCAAGCCTCCTTAAGAAATAAAACTGCTACTTGATGTTATGCTCAATGACAAGTCTGACTCATGACAGCACAGAGTAGGTGGACGATCTTGTGTGATATCACCCCAACCCTGTATGCTGAGTATGCAGTGTAGAATTAAAGTCCTTTTCCACAAGTATTGGTGGTGTCTTAGAGCTATGGAAGCAAGAAGCGAGACAGGACATGAGAGAGCAGACTCTGTGGTCTAGTGGATTTTGATATTATACGTGCTAAACATAAACATGAAGGGCAAAGACATAACATATACAACAGAATGAAAATACTGAAGTCTTCAGACCTTGATCTAGTAACTGTGGGGATGAACCTGGTAACTTCATAATTACAGTAAGATCTGCTCACCATTGATGAAATGATGCCTACTTAAGTTTGCAACCCATCTGGAATACTAAAGGTATGAGATGTCCACAGCTCAATTTATTTTAGTAAGTCCTACTTAAAATACCAATTAGGAACATTAATTCTTTTACTATTCAAAGCAATAAGGAGAAAAAATGTTACAAAAGCTGCATCTATTGTTAAATGAAACATGGAGTACTAGTTCGGGACCTCGAAGGAACCAGGAAAAAATTAATCTATTGAATGTATATGCATCTCATAATCTTTGTCCAAGTTGCTGATGAAGAAGGGGTGGGCAGCTTGACTAAAAGCTCCAAACTCCAGAAACATTGTTTTAAAAGCTAGAAAAAAAAATCTAGAAGAAAGAGCAGAATAAGATAGAATATGGGCAAGGATGCAGCATACTGGCCAGCCTGATCACCAGGCAGGATGCTAGCATATACAGTAATAGAAACAAATCCCCACAGGGTTTTAGGAGCACAGCTCCTACTGAATAAACAAATTGCATGGACCAAAAACACTTCTTTGGAAAGAGTTTGTATGGCGCAAACATTTCTACTCTCTTCTTGAAACCTTGAAAAACCAAACCCAAAAAACCACACACACACACAAAAACTGAACATGTCAACATCCCAAGTGAAACATGATTCTCAGCTTGTAAAAAGTCACATGTTGTTTGTCTTGGTAGGTCTTTGGCACAGAGAGGACTGTTTGCAGTGGTAAGACGTGTTTGCAGTGGTAAGACATGTTTGCAGGCACCAGTGCTTACAGCCAGACTCACATCTCTGTAAGCACTGCTGCCATGATGGGCATGTCCCACATGGAGCCCCACCAACTTCACCAGACTTCCTCTAAGCATGAGGTCTCAGCTGTGCATAGCTGGGGATGCAGAGGCATGAAATGGCAGCACTGCCACAGCAGCCAACACAGCCCAGCACATAATGAAACAAAGAGAGCCCTCACCCTTCTGGTTAAACAAAAAAACCTCAGGGCTATAACATATAACAGGGGAGAGGGAAGGGGGCAATAAAAACAGTCTCCAAGTAGGAAAACAGGATAAATTCATTGAATAAATTATTTACTGGAATTATTCACTTAGCTTCAATTACAATCTATCCATTCTACCCACCATCTACATTAAATTATAATAAATTATTTTATTATAACTTGGCTTCATGCCTGCTGATTTGCAATAGCTTATTTTTTCAGAAAATAAAGGTCTGATGCTGTTCAGTCTTCCACAGTATTTAGATATGCACACCTGGGCACACGTAAAAGACAGCTTCTTTTGGAGAAACTCAATCTTTCTGTAAATTAAAGAGAGGAGAGTGAGCATATTATATTTAAATTGCTAACAGATATTTTGACAACACAAGAAAGACCCGAGATATCTAAATAATCTTAAAACAAGAACATCCTGCTGCTTTCCTGAAGATTTTGGCATACATCCTGTACTGAGCACCCAAATCCCATTCTGAGAATACATACACACTCTCCATCCTTCTGCCATCATGCCTCTACTGAGCAGATCTTTTAGGATTCTTCTAAATAAAAAATGCCTTGTTCTACTTTACCAGGCCATCTTTGATATTCACAAAGGGCTGTACTTGAAAATTGGAATAGGATACAAAAAAAAGAGGGAGAAAAAGAACTCAAGAATCTTGCTTCTTTAGATATTATATTAAAATAAGTTCTGTTTCCACCATCATGCAGAATGATTATTTGTTAGGAATCCAAATCTGCACTGGGGTAAAATGAGCACAGGTCTAACTGAAAGGTCTAGTTACATTGAAAGGCCAGCAGAGAATATATGCAGTTAAATCAAGGGTTTGCAAATGTAGGAACACTGCTCACCTTCCTTCCCTCATTCCTGTACTCCTGCAATAGCTATGCCTATACAGTGAACTGATCAGACAAACGTTGAATTTTTAATTCTATATACAGTGTAATTTTCACATCTTCCTTGACTTCAGCACAGCATGTATCATATTATGGATGAAAGCAGAAATAAATAAGGAAAAAGGTGAGCAAAAAAATTGACTTTTATATGTTTAGCAGTACTCTATGAACCAACACTACAAAGCAAGAGATATGGGTCTGTTTTACTAGATCCAGCTGCTGGAGCAGCAAGATATGGCCAAATGCTACACATGTTGGCAATCTGAAGGCTCAAGTTAAACCAGCTGAGCAAAAGGGCAGTCATGTTCTGAATGGGATAGATTTGTTCTGTCCCTGGCAAAAGGTCAGGAACAACACAGAAAAGAGCAATGCAGAGAAATTCCACCATAAATTCATATACACATTTCAAGAACCTGAAAGCACCTTGGATGCAGCCACCTCAGAACCGTCATGAAACAAGATCCCATCTTTTCAAACATGCATCTCAGAAAAAAACACAAGACATCATACTAGTAAGATGAAATCAACTTGTACTTTCTTCATCCCTCCTTATAGGAGTAGCATGAGGTTTTATTTGGCTAATATTAAGAGGTTCTACTATGCTAGTAGTGCTTTTGTAATCCTGAAAACACACTAGCACTAATTCCATGCAGTTTCATTGCTGATGTCTACTACTATTAAAGGGTAAGCATATACTTCAAAACTATAATTCACTTAGCAAGTTACCAGAGCCAGCATTATGTGAATAAGTTTGATATATCTCTGTTCCAAAACCTATCAGAAAACAATTTATGGAATCTAATAAATTAAGAATGAATTGTCTCCAGCAACCATATATTTAAGAATAAATGTACGTTCTTTGATCACAACTGACTGTGCTGTGTTCTAATTAATTTTTATACAGAAGTTTGCTATTGCCCCTTAAATAGATTTTATACACAAGAATAAGCAGCTAGCATTTTCAGCTGTGCCTTTGTCTTTTCACCTTCCAACCAAGTTAAAAATTCACAGAATTCAAGTATTTATGGCACAGCTTTCTACATATAAGCTATTTAATTTTATGGACGGAAAGACCTATATTTTTCCTTTGCTTTCTTGACCCCAACAGGCACATAATAGAAAGAAACACATGCAGACAGTTTAAAGACTTGCCTCTAGACAATATGGCTGTGGAAACGAATCCCTTTCTAGCTCTCAGTTACTTTCTTACACAGGAAAAATACTGGAATTACTCAGTCACTGTGTACCCACCCCACAATCTTCTGAGACAGGCATAGAGCCATTTGGTATTGCTGTTTGAAATGGCAGGGTAGCTGGCATGGACATTTTAGCCCTGTTTCTGCTGAGGTGCTGTAACTTCCCATTTGTATGTTTTCTTGTATCAATAACCTGGAAAAAACATCTACGAGTGCAATACAAAATCTGTAATTTGGACTGGATGATCTATTCACAGATTATTTTATGCATCTGATGTGCAGATTCTGGCATCAGATTTAGGGAGAGAAAAGAGCAGTATGGCAGGGGTAGAAGGCATTAGCCAGGGCAGAAAAACAGAAGAGAAACGAGGAGGTTGGCCATTGACACTATTTGCCTCCTGCTTTGTGACAGGAGGTAGATTCTGTTCACTTGTGGGACTAAAATGCAGTTAAAAATTCTAATTAACACAGGGTTAAAAGAACTCTACTTTCTTGTCCAAATCTTCCTCTGTCTTTATGCAGTCATGTAGAAAGGTTTAAGGCTCTTTACATGTTCTTGCATAGCACCATCATTGTCCTTGCTTACAAGTAATAAACTACGCCTGTCTACCTGCCATTAATCTCTGAAGGGCAATACAATGCAAACACTTTGGCTATTAAAGACATTTAATATCTAGTACATTTTATTCCTGTATATACATACATAAATGTATATGTATGCTTTGAAAACCAAAATAAAACCTTGAGGAAATGAAAAAAAAAAAACAACAAACATAAATTCTAGGGAATTCCCAGTGAGAAAGAGAATAGCAAATTTAGCCTTAGCATCAGGCATCACTGCACAACAAAAAATTCTTGTTGCATTCTTTGTGGTCTAGAGACACCAATAAAGTTGACAGAATATACTTAAGAAAAGGCCAGGAAACTGTCTCTCTACAGTGGCTTAAGTATGTGAGGATCTGGCCTTGGGAGACAGCCAGATGTCTCTGGGAGATCTCTTTCATCATTTTTCTGTGACTGTAACAATGGTTGTGGGGACTCTGAAAACTGCTATTTTAAAAACATTCCTTGCTTTGTGGAGAAACTCTAGCAAGAAGCATTCTTATACACAGATACTGTCTTCCTGTAGACTGATACTACCATGAGTAAGTAGGAGTATGCATAAATTAAATGAAACTTTTAGAACACGGGGCAGTGATTTTTTTTTTTTCACATACAGACCATACAAAACCGTTTATGTTAAATGTTCAAAAATTAAAATAAATTCCATAATACAGACAGGAAGTCAGTGCAATACGAACCAAATGGGAGTAATGGGACCCAGGTGGTTGGAATGGGTACAAAAACACACATAGATGGCCATGTACAGCACAAATTGGAACCTGGGGATGATTATAACCAAAACCTTCCAGAAGAAAGAATGGCTGTAAACTGTTAACTGTATCAATGCAAACATCTTGGTATCTTACCAACGAGGAACAAGTGAGGAAGGAGAAGTGTGTAATTCACTTACCTAGTACAACCTGATGTGTTCATGCTGAAACTATAGCATATTAAGGAATGTATTGGTATAGGGCATCATATGCATATAATTTTAACTCTTGATTAGGATGAGACTTGAGCATAACAGAAGTGACAAGATGGAATTTACTTTCAATCTGTGTCAAGGAACAAACAGCCATACTGCTTTGAAAGTCACCGGACAAAACCGTCAGTTTAGAACAATTAATTGTCTCTTATTCATCATGTAAGCTGATAGGGATAATACATTTAAGCTTTAGTAGTATAATATTGTTTGGGTCACTGAAATAATTTATTTATCCACCTCTCTATTCCAAGACAAAAGACTAACAACCTATAAAAAAATAAAATCATGTACAAAGCACAACTAACTCATGAACAAAGCTCTCTTGGATGAAAAATAAATACCTTTAAGGAGTTTTTCATTAAGAGAAAGAATATCCACAATGTTGTATACCATGGCAACAACTAGCCTAAGTGAAAGAAGCAAAAAGCATTTCTGGCTTTGAATATGTAAGGTTAATACCTTATAAGAATGTAGAGACCCTGAGCCCTGACTAGTCTTGTTGATAGCAGAAGATACATTAAGAGCCCATGCTCAGGACTTTATAGATTTAAATTTCATAAAGGTGTCCAGCAGAATCTGTGACTCAAGGACAGCGTATGGATTTTAGAACTCTTCCCCTACTGCAGAAAGACTGACAAAGTGCCCAGAATTTTACTTGCTGCACTTTTAAAAGCAGTATGTCTTTCTTGGACTCCCTGGGATTCTGTTGATATCTGAAGTCTGCTGCTTTTTAGCACTTTTTTTGGGAGGAGGGAACAATTTTTTTGGCAAAAGAGGGAAAAAGAGAGGGAAGACATTAATACTGTATATCACAGTCCAGTCTGAAAACTTTAGAAACACTTTAAATGTATTTGCTCATATTGTATACTGATGAAATATCATTGTATCAACAGATTAGTGTAGCTACCATACCGAAGAATAGTGAATAAAAAAAAAACAACTTAGAAAGTCCCATGTAAAGGGAAATTTTAACTTATTCAGATCTATATAGTTCAAAGAAATAGATATTATTTTATGAAACATCACCCTAAGAACAAAAATATTCAAGCTACATATTATGAGCAATGTATACTTTGGGGTTGAGGGCGTGAGTGGGTGTACTGTCTTCCATTATATACTCATTTGGGTATATTTCATTCTTCATTAAAATTTGTTAATTAATTTTTTTAATGAGAACCAAAGCCTTTATATATACTTTATATATATATAAAAAAATACATTTTTAAAAAACTGAAAGGAATAGTGAGGAAGCAATCAGAAATTCATAAAATTATACAGACCATAAATAAGTAATGAAGAATGCGCTCTGAGTATTAAAAGCAAGTGGAAGCAATAGTCACTGTTTCAAGATGGTAACAGAGTAAGACAAAAAACAGAGCCAACACCATCAGGTTGACCTATAATCTAAAGGCAGACAATGTAGAGGACTTTTTTTTAAAATTAGAAGGTTAAAAATTTGCAGAAGTTTGACATTTCATAACAGAAGAACAGAGAAGATGAAGTGAATTCATAAAACACAAAATACATCAACATTGTGGAGAAGTAAAATCTATTTAAGTTTCATGCCAGTAACCCAGTCAATATGCCTTCTGATGGTAAACAGCCTGAAGGAGGTGGCCGGCCTTTACTGGAGTAAGAAAATAGATCTAAGTAAGTCCCATGTGAAAAAGAAATGAAAAAACATCTGCTTAAGACACAAATGGTTTGTTTGCTGATGTCAGCAACAGGAATGCTTTCGGTATATCAGCTCTGGGCTTGCCAGCAGGTGCTGCTGCAATTATTCAGAAAAATTAGAAGTGATATTTCCAAAAGCATGGAGATGACAGGGCCAATAAATAAGGCAAGCATGATGTTGTCAACAACTGAAATATAAGTATTTCTCATAAATCTTTTGAGGACCTCTGCAAGTAAGTATTTTAAAGGTATCCACCAGGGCCTCAAATTTTACCAGTCATACTAATAAAAAATCATATCCTCCTCCATTACTGATGCCACTGAAATTCCTAACACAACTCGATTTCTACGATACCTCCTTTATAGAGTAGAATCTCACCTTGCCAAAGAGAAATACAACCATGAGCAAATACACCAGATAATATTTTCAGATACTATGTATTTGAATGTATTTATTTATTTGCAATAAGCATGCACTTTCACTGATGTTGACATTCATTAGTATTTAGATTAACTAACTTGATTAGTCTCATTACAATTTTTTTCTTTTCCTTTGCAGAAGATTTCCAGTATTTATATATTTTCACTGTAGCTATGTTTCAGCTTATAAGAAGGCATAAAACACAGCTATAATATTTAGCTGTTGGGTTTCTCAATATACTTTGAGTATGACTATGCATACAGTATTCTCCAGCTGGGAATAGACATTAACAGTACTTTGTAGATCAACACCAAATATGGCACAAATTTACCTAATCGTAAAATCTCCCCTTTCTTTCTGTATCATGCACACCTGTAATCATCTGAAGTTTTTAGAGGAGGTTCTCAAATTATGTCTACATCATGATATGCTCTCTAGCCTGAATTAAAGTGCATTCTCATTTCATTCATCTTTCTAACAGAAAACAGAACTTGGCTTGGTTTTTTAAGCCGTTCATCTTTCTAACTATCTTAAATAAGAAAAAGTCAATTAAAAAACAAACAACATAATAAAATTTGCATAATTTTGAACCATGAAATTACTGCTCATGGAAATCAAACAAGGAGTGTAGCAGCTATTTCACACTGAACTGCATTATGACCCCACATCCCTTGATTCACTGTCTTGCTGTTAGTTTTATAGCTGACTTCAGTAGACTCTCTGTCAAAAACAAACCTGTCTGTCATCTACATCATTCCCTGCATTTTCATGGAAAACCTGAACTAGAAAGAGATAGTAACTTTTCCTTCATTTGAGTTAGAGAGCTAAGCTGATGACTCATGGCAAATATGCCTACTTATTTCAATGCTATATTATGGAGACATCACCCAGATGCTCAGCCCAGCTTCAGGAACAAGAGTCAGTCCCTCCCAGGCACATTTTACAAAGTATTAACTGACTCAGTACAGGTGGAATAACCCCACTGCAGTTCATGTTTCTTTTTTATAATATGCTTAGAGATGAAAGATGCTCAAGTCACTTACTATGAGATTAAATGGCAGCAATTCCTTGCATGCTCAGAAGAAGTTACTTAGCACACGCTCAGCTTCCATCTTAAAAACATGCATTTTGCTGTTTCTCTGCAGGAAAGAAATATTAATGGAGACCTTCAAAATCTTCTCAGGATGCAAATTGCTATTTAAAGAGCTCTGAGGGTGGAAAAAGTTAGGATGCTGATAACTGCCTAAAATATTAAAAAAACTCCATGAGAGAAATAAGGCCTGCGAGTGCAAATATAGGATGATATGTGGTTTGACAGAAGCGATGCAAGGAAAAAAATCAGTATTTCTCCTACAAAGTGTACATTTTCTTAATCTGCAAGTTTAAAACAATCTGCAGGTTTCTCAATCTACAAGTTTAAAACAAACAAAACAAGAAGAAGTTGTTCTTCCAACAGCCTGCTTTACAAACGACACCTGGAGCCTGACCCGAAGTTGCGCTGCATGCTCTCTGGCTCATATTAGAAAGCAATTAACAATTTTGTTGACAATCAACAAACCAGAATAGAATACAGCTCATTTTCTCATACCACTATAGAGCAGATAAAAGTAAAAAGTCATGAGCATTTATTTTTGAACTAAGGAGAGCAAATATATCTTGGAAGAGAATCAGATTTTGGATCTCTGGAGAAGGATGATAGCGTTTCTACATAGTCATTTTCTGACCATATATGCACTTTACAAACAACTCCCCTATCCCACAGCATCTTAGCTGGACTTGTTAAAAACTGGGAAAGTAGCTTCATTTGAAATAGAATCCCTTTCCAGTCACATCCAGAGGGTATGAGATTTCCTTCCCTCAAAATGTTCAAAAGAGCTGCATAAAAACTCTTTGCACTCTAGTGAGAGGGACACAGCTGCGCTTAGTGGCTTCAGAAATGGAGTTAGCATCTGCCATTTGATGCCTGTGCTAATAGCAGGAAATTAGAAACATTTTTTTCTAACTGGTATGAAGTAAAAATCTTATACCATACATGCAAGAGTAATCCTTTCACATTCATTCTGTTATCATGCTGAGAAAACATGATATAAAAGACACTGTCAAATCCGTGATGACCTTGTGCATCATATGTGGAGGAGACAAGCAGAGTAAAGAAGGAATAGAGATGAACTTCACCTAGAGTTTAACCTGACCCCACTCTTACTGGTACAAGGTAGTTGGAGTCCATGTCTGCTAAAGCCACCAGATCTACACCCCTCATGCATCAAACTTATTAGATCACTTTTCAGCACAAGAAGAAAGGAGTTGTCCCAATTAAAACAAACAAACAAACAAACAACCCCCCCTCCAAAAACAAGTGGCAGGCACAGCATAGAATCTCACCTCACTCACTCATCTTTGCAGACACCGTGGCCCCCTGAGGGCAGCTGATGCCTAACCCTCAGGGCCAAATGGGCTGCCCACCAACTGCACCTACCATGGACCTGTCACCAATTCACCAGCCATGAGATGATGCTGGGAATTGGTTTCCTCCAAGCCAAGGCAACAGCAGGGCAACCCATCTCTGGGATAACCTGGGCCAGGCTTCAGTGCACTTGCCCCCTGGCAAGGTTGGCTAAAGGCTCTCACGGCACTAGAAGGAAGAACATTTTAGAACACACAAAAAATTAATTAGCAAGAGAAAGGGTTACAAGCTCTATAATTCACAGGTCTCACATTAATGATTAGCTAAGTGAACCACCTGCCCAGTTGGTAATTTGATTCGTTGGAAAGGAAAAGGCACTCTATGGACCTTGAAAAAGGTTTTAGCAGAACTGCGTGTCCCAGGTCACTCTGCTTCCCCCTGCCTTCACCATCTCATTGTCAAGCTTAATTTTCCAGAAGGGTCCTGATAATAAACAGAAGGATACATTGCAAGTTTAGTAGGCAAAGCTCCTGGTGGATGCTGTCATGGGCCATTGTAATGATGAAATGAAGGAGATGCAGGGATGGAAAGGGTTGGGTTTTGTTTAGGCAGTGGCATAGTCTTATTCAATTATCACCCTTCACTTATTTTACCTTGGCCATTAATACTTCATATGTACCTATGCTGCTAAAAGTAAGAAAAAAAAAACATTCCTGGGAACTTGAAGGATATTATTTACTGCTTGGAGGGAGAAATGAATGGTCTGCTAAACTATCTAGATACTGATATGTAATTTTCCAAGTCAAAGCACCAGGACAATGTGCTTGTTAATTAAAAATCAAACTTTACACTTATGCTTTCTGAGGTGAGATGAAATACAGTAAATAACTACGATTCACTGGCTTATTTTAATTTTTATAGTAACCATGGTCCCACTTCAGTGCCCTGGCACTTAGTGCAAAGTGTATGTAAAGGGTATTCTGACCTTAGAAGAGAGATTTAAAACAAGTAACAGTGGGCCAAGTAACAGTGTGGGGCCCAAAGGATAAAGAAAAATCGGAGTATTTTGTCCTCTGCTACAAGAAATGCATTCTTGAGTGCCAGTTTGACACAGGAAGCAACAGGCTCTAGACTTTCAATTTGCACTTTAGAACACAGAGTAGTTGCCTGGTCCTTCCTTTTCATGGTTGATATTTGAAGCACTGTTATTTTGCTGAGGTCATCCATGTTAAAGTCTGCCTCTATTTTCCAACATGAAAGGCAGCATCTTAACTAAAAAGCACAGAAAAGCTCCAGCTCTTTTCCCAAATCCTTCTTTCTGTAGAGTCGAGGAGGTTCTGTGCATTTGTAATTCCTAAAGTACAAGAATGTCAATAGATTAGGTCAGTTGGTTAGAGCATGGCAATAATAACACAAAGCTTGTGAGTTTGATCCCCATATGGACCATATGGGGACTCAATGATCCTAGTAGGTCCCTTCCAACTCAGAATATTCTGTGAAATCCTTCTGTGAAACTATTCCAAGTCGTGCCTGGGATGACCAGTACTCGGTAGTTCAAGTTCGAATCACAGAGAAGTGTTTTCAATGGGAATATATGTTTTTACAAAAATATTAAAAATGACAAAAAAATCAGAAGCAGTAGTAGTAGAAGACCAAAACAAGAAAATGTTTTAAATGGCATGAAAACTTGAGCTTTCTTTTGCTGTAAGTACTCTCATGTCATAGACTAAGACAAACCTGAAAGGACTTTTCGCACTGCAAGTGCTATTTCTAAACCATTATTAATGGGCAACCACATGTAATTCTCTGCATTCTTGGTTTGCCTAAATGAGCACCAGTTAAGTGACTAATTCTTGCTCAAATAAGACTGGATTTCCTGTGTGCAGGGAAAAAGATAAAGGTCAGTGATCAAGGGACTTAAGTGCCCACAAATACAGTGTTCTGTAAATGTATGTGCTATTGAATGTGCACCTGCCCTCAGGATAAGCAGCGTTTCCCTTAGTTGTTAAATACTCATGGTATCTATACCTAACACTGTTGATGTAACCACTTTGAATAAGGTTTTCTCAGTTTTAGGTGAAATTCAATACCAAGCAGCACTTGGTAGCAGTTTGCAAATACAAATCAAACTGAAAAACCCAATACTCATCATCCAGTCAAGGACTAAATTCCAATGCCAGTACAGTTTTTAAATATCTGTGGCAGCATACCAATAACATTGCTGTACAGAGAGTGTTCAAATGCTGCTGTTTTTAATTTGCTCCCAAATTTATTACTACAAAACCTGAAGTGCTCCCAAAGTCATCATCGGCAAGCTATGTCAATGAAAAGATGCAGGTGTCACTTCTCTGACACTGAAAAGTATCACAATTGAGGAAATACTGGCATAAAAAATAAATGTATGCTGATTTTCCCATTTCTGCATGGGAATACAGATATTTAAAAAAGAACAAAACAATACAGAGGAAACTAGCCTGAAGATGAAAACAAATACTGCCATGTTTATTCCTAGGAGAAAGTTTGCCCAAAGATTATGCCTGAATGCAAAGGAATATTAAAACAAACAAGCAAGCAAGCAAGCAAACAAACAAAAACAAACCCAAAAGCCAAACAGAGATTTTACTCTTCGATCTCTTGAAACAAAGACATTTCAAAAAGAATTCCTCAAAAATCACAGATGGAAAGAATGAATACCTAATAGCTTGCTCTCGTTTTTAGAATTTGTACACAGAAATTAGTATTTCATAAGACAGATCACGAAACACTGAATGACTCAATAACCCAGACATTAGAGAGTCACAATATGGGAGATTCATGTCTGAATCCCCAGTCCAATGAGCATGCATACCAAGAGAAACAGCCTCAGGTGGAGAGGCTTGAAGTGCTCAACTATAAAGTGGGAAATGAGGCACCACATCCCTGACATGAATCAGACAAGTCCATGAGATTAGACTTGAATCCTTTAAAACCCACATATATGCTCTTTGCACCAGGTATTGGCTATTTAATATAATGGTCTTTGTAGTTCTGTCCCTGACAGAAGCATTCTCAGATCCAAGACAGCTTTCCAAAATACATTTTCTTCTAAATTGATGTGTTACAAGCTGAGCTCCCATACCAGCATATCATCATTAGGAGTAACATCAGAAATCATGCTCAGCCTTCTCCCTGCTCTGATAAATCATCAAAACCCCCAGGGACTACCTGTGCTACTTGTCCACTGCAAGCACTCCAAAGGACTATCTTCAACAAAGGCATGCACATACTTCTATGAAGTTACCTTTACATGTACATATGCATGCTTTCTTTTTTAGAAAAAAAAGTCTCACTTTTTTCACACATAATTTCTTTTGACTATGCCATAATCTCATTTCCCCTATGAATGCAGAGTATGAATTATGCTGTTGTGTCAACCTGATTATCCTGACAGGGGCTCCTCAAATGGAACACAAGAGCAAGATAAAGAGCAAGAAAAAAGCAAATGTCCCAGTTTATACTATCCCTGGAAATGAAATGCTAAAGCTGAAGTTACACGGTGAATTTCAAGCTCCAGAATGACTTATAACTTTCAAAAAACCCAAAGATAACTCAGACCCAATCCCAAATACAACATAGTTGCATAGAGACAGAGCCATGCCAATTAATGTATTTTTATATCTATGATCCTGCTCCAATTAATAATGGGGCAGGGGGGCATCATAAAAAGTGTTATCCCTACAATCTTTTTGTTTGAAGTCTTCCTAGCCATCAGTTTATTAAAACCTCTGGAAGACAACTTCAGCCTCACTCATCCAAGGAGTTCTTCCCATCCTAGGCAACCACTGACAGCCCTCCTAGGCACGTCAACAATAGTCAGAAAGCCCCAACATTAACCCCTGCAACACCCAATGCTGTTACAACTCCTACAGACACAAGTGCTGAAGAGGCAGCGTGTGACTTTTCTCACCCCAGCCCCAGCAGGTAATTGGACTTTCCATGGATAATCCCAGCAATCAGAGAGAAAATCTCTGCCTCTAGCATGACCCATTAGCACAGAGTTCACTGATCAGTAGGTTAACATGCCATTAAAGCATCTCTCTGTGGGGCTTAGGAAGTATCAAGAAAACTCCATCACAAAGAAGAAAAAATACCTGCAGAGCTCATATGTGGTTATATCAAGATCTTCACAAACACTTCAAATTCAACTCAGAGGCTATTCTCTCCTCTGGGATGAGACCAGCAATCTATGACAATCTAATCCTGACATTTTCTCCACATCTTCCCTTGAATGTCTCTCAAATTTGCAAAATAGAAAATACTTTACTAAATTATATGGGAAAGCAAACAACCTATCTCATTGTAAAGTCAGATGATTCCGTTCTGCATTAGCTACTCTGCAGCACTGCAGTTTATGGTCGTTGGTTATAAACGACAGGCCTTTTTTTACCTGTTTACCAGCAGGTAAGCCACATTTACCCAGGGTAATGATATACACACAGAGGCAGTTACTAAAGAACAGTTTATGCTCTGTAAAGAAGATGCAGGTTCAGCAACTGTAAATCACTTGTATGCGTGTAGTAGTAAACGGCACAATAATGAAGTACAATAATAGTCAAACCTGTCAAGGCTGTGATCATCTAGCGATGTACTGTCATAGTATTAAAATTCTGAGGATGTAAACTAATGCCTTGTAATCTACTGTGTCCAAACACACAATGATAAGTCCCTTTTCAACAACCGTACTTTCTCTAATTTCCTATTAGTTGCATTTTGGCCAAGGCACTAGACAAAGAACATCCATATAACCTTCAAACAGAAGCCCAGACAAATTTGGATAAGTAAGAGGGAAAAAACAGGAGGTTTCATCTTGCACTTATCATTTATTTATAAACCCCAAAGAGATGTGACAGTGCTGTCCTCTATAAAATTCACTCGTTTTAAGGCAACTGATTCTTTATCTTATTTTTTCAAAGTCCATGTACTGGAATAGCTCTGTAATGAGAGAATTTCCCGGGAGATTAGTTTTAGTAGTGTTAATTGTCCACTTAACATGCATTTCTGTTTCTAGTGTTTGTAGTAACAGTCTCTAACCAAAATGGGAAATATATGATACACAATCAATGATCATCATGATCTTTAAATATAGACATGTTTTCCAAAGATTCTCATACAGACTGCTTTTCTTATCTGGAAAACACCACTGTTGTTGTCCTTTACTTGCTAAGTTTTAAATGGGTGGATAGTGTCTTACATTACATACCCCGTGCATGCAGAACACTGGTGTTAACAAGTAAGGCTAAAGATCTAACGTTAGCCCTATCTTGCATTTCCTTTTATTTGTTAGTTTGAGCCTCAAGCTTAAAGTTATTTCAACAGACTTTTATTTTCAACACATATTCAGTATGTTTCTAACACCCTCTGAAGTTGCAAGCCACCCTCCCACTCACCCCCAAAAATCTTCAACCGGTGCCAAAGTCTATATTTTCTTAACTTAAAGAAGTAATTCTAGGGCTGTCAACTGATAAATTTCATTCAGGGAAATGCTGTGTTCTTTAAGCAACACATTAATCTTCTCTGAGTTAACCATAGTAAACATCAATGTTGGATTGTACAGATTTCACATGTTGCTGCCAGGAGAGAGATTCAGAAGAATTATCCCCTTTTTAGGTAACCTTGCTTTTAAAATTACACCCTAAAATACGCAAACAAAGAAGACTAATGAACTCAGCAGCCTGTATGTATTGAGGGGGCTGTTGAAAAAGATAGTGTGAGTAATGGAAAAAGGTTCATTTTTCAAAAGTTGTAGGGAGCTGCCTGAGTGAAGGTAAGCGAGGAAGAATCTTCCTTTCACTTTGGTTATGAGAGTTTGCTGTAAACAATCATTTCCCCCCTGCTATCAGGGAATATCCTGCAGGGTGTGTGTTCTGTGTCACCTTGACCAATTCACAAAGAAAGGGGAATTTTTCTCTCCTAGTAACCCACTCACTTCCCCACCTTTTTCGAAATTATTTTCTTAACTGAAATATGAAAGAACATCCATTAACTACTGTCCTGCTCCTCATAGAAAGACTGAGGATTGACCCTGATTGCTAATACAAAAGCAGACAGAAGTTTGAGTCAAACTTTTTTTTGTTTTCTGCTACTAAAAGCAGTGCATACAGGACAGCAGACCTGTCATGCAAGTGCAACCAGCTATACATCAAGAAACAGATGCTTTAAGCCACAACCTAGACATTATTACAAGTCAATATTTTAGCTAACCCACACTACTTTCAGTAGCGGACATAGACCGTGTGTATTTCTTTTCTGATGCTGACTGACCTTTTGAAGCATGTTGCTAAATGGAGAAACCACACGATATTCCTCTGTAACTGTATACAAAATCCCCACATGCAGAACACCTTTACGCAAAAGGCAGCACTACCCCTCAGTCACAGCACCAAGCTCTTCATGCAGTGTCCTCAAAGAGCAGTGAGCTGGTTGGGACACTGGAGGTGAAAGTGACACTAAATCAATTACTTACCCTCAAATGTCTTGTTTTAAATCTTTTGCTTCCACTTGGTCATAACATGAAGCAGGACTGCTATGATTCAGAGAGATTAACTCAACAAGGGGGTTTTATTTAATGCTGCTTAAGTAACAGAAACCTGAAATAAAATTGCTCTCAGTTCAGCCAAGATTTTTCTCGCACTCCCTCTCTGTCTCTCTTTCCAGGACTGCTACGTAGTGGTCTATAAATACTGGCCCCAACACTTGCTCAGTGCTTTCCTTGCCGATGGCACAGGTCGGTGTTACTGTACACCACAGCATGGCTCAGATGAAGTTCTCAGCTGCTCAGACAAAGCCATGGACTGGCTCCCCACCCCGCCTGCCTGGAAATACCATGCTGCTGCCAGTGTTACAGATGCTGCAGGCCTAGATCAGGCACAGAAGGGTAATTATGAGGCTCGNAAAAAAAAAAAAAGACAGCTTTTTGCAAGCAGGTGGAAAAATGGGGAGGGAGAATGAGGAGGAAGCCCTTTTGTTTCAGCCCATTTTGCAGGGCACATCTAGCTACGATTATAGAATTTCATTCTCAGGTAATGTAGATGTCAAAAACTTCTGCAAAAAATGTTTTCTATAAAGCAAGTTCTTCAAATTGAAGTGTGTGTTTGTTAGAGACTTCACACATTAACATTATATGAGTATTCACAGAGGGATGATGGACACATTAACATATGTATTGATACCTACATAGTCACATCTCAAAATTTCTGTCAGTGGTGAGGTATTAGGTACTTAAATTCATATTTAGTAATTATGTACATAACAGTGTGAGACATCACTGGTGGCAGGAACCCACAATGCTGCCCAGCAATAAATAAGAGTTTCAGAGTTTAAAAGTACTTCAAAAATATAGGATCACATCTTTGAGAACCAACTGAGAAACTGGGCTGTTAAAAGATGGGTTCCTTGAAACAGAAACTGAGGGAAATGGAAAAGAAGATGGCGAGATCAGTGCAAACACTTATGTATTTGATGCATGTTCTCAGTGTACATCATGGGACAGGTACCACAAATGCAGTCCTGCCTTTCATCAATATATTAGATGGCATAACTGGGAGGTTTTGCCTAAGTAAAATATAAGACACATCATAACTATATTAACACTCAGAGCTACAAGAGTCTATCTTAAAATTGGTACTTTTTTTGAGGTAGATTATGACCATGAAATTCTCTTTGCCCTCTGCACTTTCCTCAGGACAGTATCTATACATAAATCTCAGTCTGTTCCAAAGCTTATAGGACCATCAAGCTTTTGTGTTTAGACAATACAGTTTCTGTAGCTGTTGGCACAGCCTTGAATAATCCAGTGGCTAGCATCCCTGCACACCTTTGAGATTACTACTGAGGTCATGGCCACTGCTTATTCATCCATTTGCAGCTCTGTTGGGTGAAGAAGTTTCAATAGTAATTTTGGAACAACAGGAATTTTATCTCCTGTATCTATATTGAAAGATATATTAAGTCTTACTGCTTTACTTCCATTACTTTCTTCAACAACAGCTTTTGGAAATGCTTTCACTATCATGTTCACATAATTAAGGCTTTCATTCTTTCATATGATCTATTTATCTTTACTGCACAGCTTGAAAAGCTAAGATGATCATTAGTAATACACAACTACTGCAACTGACTTTGTTTAAATGGACACTGTTTATAATACCTTGGTCTAGAAGCTTGTCACTGATGCTACAGAAATCTCTTGTATTTAAATGAAAATACATTTCAATGACATGGGAAATTGCTAAGCCTTGGACAACTGCCAGATGCCAAGTCTTCTAAACTAATTTACTCATTCCAAGTTTCTCAGTCATAAAGCTACTGCACATTACTCTCATCCTCAATGATGTACATGACAGTTTCATAATATCAGTCCATCAAACTGCTAAGCTGCCACAAATAAATGCCTGGAAAAAATAGAAGCCAGAATGATTTAATAAAATTGAGCAAGTGATTGATTTATCATAGCTTTACATGTAGTATAATGTCAAAAACTTATTCCTGAACATCTCACCTATAAAATAGAGAATTCTCTTAGATTTTTTGAAATTATACTGGAGAAGCACTTAATTTTCATGAAACATTCACATTCCTGTACTTCTGCAAAAAAATATGCAGTGTCAATACCATACTCTAACACTACCATACCACACAAAAGCAAAAGAAGACAAGAGAAGGATACTACAACTGTACCTGTTAGTGAAGGCTAGTTTTATAACAATATGTTTATTGGGTATTGCATATGCAGAGAGGCTACAGCACAGGTGATGAAGCACAGAAGATTAGCATCCCTGACTTCAAATGATACAAGGACAGCAAGTTGACAAAAAATAGGAACCTAGTATACTGGAAAAGTCTGACAGCATTGAGAGGATGAGTGTTGGAGGAGGACGACAAAGGATAAACAGTGGTGTTAAAACATGCAAGAAAAAAACCCCAGTTTTTTTAACAAAATGTCAATAGAACCTCTTAAAACAGGCAGCATCCCAGCATTAGAAAAGGTAACTTACAGTAAAATCTCACATCTTAAGTGTGCACAATATACAAGAATTGGACATTAGTGTTGGTTACCCTAATGTTTTCTTAAGTTTCCAAAATCCTCCAACAAAATTTTCAGTAACAGGAGAGCTTTGTAGGAAATGCCAATTACGTATTTTTAGGTCTTTTTTTTACTAGGAAACTAGTAGGTCCTTTCCTACTCCAATCACTGAAGTCAATGGGGCAAACCACAACATCCAAAGTTAAACATGTGCAAGGTTTAGCTGAATCGCAGCCTTCAGTGAAAGAAGGATAGCTCAAGAAAAATGTGATTGTATTACTACTGGTTTTTTGCTTGCATTTTGCATACCCAGCAACTCTACATTTAGATAATGAGGCAGTTGTTACTACATCACTTTAGCTCAAAGTCTTAAAATGCAAACTGGCTAGCCCTAAATCTAGGACTAACATTAATATGAATCAAACTTTAAAATTCGTTCATGAGAATCAACTTTAAAAGGATGTTGTAGTTAAATAAGTATCTCCACAGGGAACAGAACAATGTATGAAACTGCATGGACCAGTATAGTTCCAAAATTACTTTTTAGCAAGATGAGTAATACCAAAGTATCACAGTCACCTTGTCTGACTTAAAAAAAGATAAAAACCAGTTGAAGTAACTTGAAAAAAAGAAAACCAGTAGTGTGAAAGGTTTGAATTATTTGGAAAGAAAGAAAGGAATGCATCCACCAGTTAGGAAAAATTATTTCCAGTAACACTATAAAACTGAAAGACTGTAGCAGACACTAAAATCCAAACTGTGCCCAGAAGCCTGGATTTCTGCAACTATAAACCAGTTTAAATACTGAAAAATATTCCAAATATTCTGCATATTTTTAAAAGCATCTCATTCTATTTTCTTTCATTACATCAGTCATGATACAGTAAATCACGCCAAAAGTTCTGAAACCACAAAATAGCTTTAAAGGTCTGCAAGATTATTTTTAAATCTTTTGAAAACTACCTTAACATATTGTGCTTCAACAAACCTTTAAACACCTTATTTAAAATTTCATTACCATATGAAAATCTCCATCTGTGTCTTCATGGTACACTGTGCTTTTTATTCCATATAATGAAAGAGTGAATTTTATCCTTGATTAAACGAAGACTTCTTCCTTGGCTATTCTTGCCAAATAGGGAAAAAAATTCTACACTAAAAGGGAAATGTAGATCATCAATGTAGATCATCAAAAATCCTGTGAGGCTTGCAGGCCTAAATGTGTCCGAAGTTCTATTAACAATAATAGACTTGTACTTCTAGCTCTCTACTGACCACTTTCATATAGGATATCTCCTTTTCACACTTTTCCCACATTATACAAACTAACTGCATTTTTTTTTTTTGTTTCTGCTTGTGCAATGGTTATGTTTTCATATTTAGAAAGATTCATGTCTCTCTTGGAGCAAGAAATGGGGCAAGGAAGGCAAGAGACAGACCTGGCTGATTGGGGACCTGCTGGTCATACTAAAGGAAAAGAAGCAAATGCACAGGCAATGTAAACAAGGACAGGTCACCTGGGAGGAGTATAGAGGTGAACTTTTGTTGTGCTGGGATGGAGTTTGGAAGGCCAAGGTGAAGCTGGAACTGAACCTGGCAAGGGACTCAGAGAGTCCCTTCTAGAGTTATTTTAATCAGGAAAGGAAGGTCAAAAAAGGTATACTCACAACAGACAACGCTGGAAAACTAGCGATGGACGATGGATGAGAAGAAAGCTGAAGTACTCACCAAAGTCACGGCACTCAGGTGAAGTCCCAGGTGACTGGAAAAAGGGAAACATTATACTCATTTTTAAAAATGGTAGAAAAGAGAGCCTGGGGACTACTCACTTGTCGGTCTCACCTCTCTGCCTGGGAAGATCATGAAACAGATCCTTCTAGAAACTATGCTAAGGCACATGAAGAATAGGGAAGTGACTTGGGAAAGTCAGCATGGCTTCTCCATCAAGGGCAAGTCCTACCTGATAAAGCTAGTGACCTTGTAAGATGGAGTGACTGCATCAGTTGACAAGGGAAGAGCTGCAGATATTATTTGTCTGGACCTCTGTAAAGCCTTTGTCAGGGATCCCTACAATATCCTTCTCTGAATTGAAGAAAGATATATTGGATGAGTGGATGGTTAGAGGGATATTGTTCAGAGAGTCACATCCAGAGGGTCAATGTCTCAGAGTCCCAGGGGAACTTCAGTGACAAGTGGTGTCCCTCAGGGGTCCATATTGGGACCAGTGTTATTTAATATCTTCACTAATGATACAGACAAAGGGATCGAGTGCTCCCCTCAGTAAATTTGCAGATGACACCAGCCTGAGTGGAGTAGTTGACATTCCTGAGGATGCCATCCAGAGGGACCTGGACAAGTTTGAGAAGTGCAGTTTTACAGGACCAAGTACATGGTGCTGCACCTGGGTCAGGGTAACCCCCAGTATCAATACAGGCTAGGGGATCAAGAGATTGAGAGCAGCCCTGCTGAGAAGGACTCGGGGGTGCTGGTGGATGTGAGGCTGGACAAGAGCCAGCAATGTCTGCTTGCAGCCCAGAAAACCAAATGTTTCCTGGGCTGCATCAAAAGCAGTGTGGCCAGCAGGACAAGGGAGGGGATTCTGCCCCTCTTCTCTGCTCTAGTGAGATTCCACCTTAAGTACTGCATCCAGCTCTAGGTCTTCTGCACGGAGAGGACATAAACCTGTTGGTGGAAATCCAGAGGAGGGCCGCCAAGATGATTAGAGAGATGGAGCACCTCTCCTATGAGGAAAGCCTGGGAGAATTCAGAGAAGGCTTCGGGGTGACCTAATTGTGGCCTTCCAGTACCTGAAGAAAGATGGAGAGAGACCATATCCAAGAGCATGGGGTGACAGGACAAAGGGGAATACCTTAAAATAAGAACAGGTTTAAATTAGATATTAGAAATTAATTCTTTATTGTGGGAGCAATGAGAAACTGGAACAGATTGCCCCATCTCTGGAAGTGTTCAAGGCTCTGAGCAACCTGATCTAGTGAAAGGTGTCCCTGCCCAGAGTAGGGGTGTTGGAACTTGATGGTCTTTAAGGCCCCTTTCAACTCAAGCCATTTTATGATCCTATGTACTATCAGCAGGTGCCTCTCTTTCTACCTCTGTAAATGCCGTTCTTGCTGCTTGACAGACGTATGGTCATCGGATGAAGTTGGTCACTAGAAGGAAAGTTGGGTAATAAGGAATTCTGATTTTTTGTTCCATAGTTTGAGATCATCAACTTTAATACCGTCAGAGAAATTAATTCTGATTACAGATATCAAATCAGAAACTGAGTTCACAATAATTCCTACTGATCATAAAAGCACAACTGAATGGCCCATCTGTTTTCCCATAAATCTACAGTCTTAAAACTAACAGGAAACAGTGAACCAGCTGAAAAATGAGCATGTAATTTCACAGTGACTTGGTCTTGTCTTGTCCCTACAACGGTCAGGAAAGACTCAAAAATACATCAAAGCTAAATGCAGTAAGTTTTTACAAAGGAAGAAAGTACTATATTAAAGAAAACAAAGCCCCAACTGCCTTCTTCAGTCATCAAATATAAAAGAACTAAAAAGAGGTATTGCTTTATTTGACTTCAGTGTAGCATTAGAAAGTTTTAGATTGTTTTAGAATCTAGTCTCTCTAGCAAGGGAGTGTAAACTACAAGACTAATATAGTACAGCATTAACATAATTCTCTTTCATTTTTTTTCAGTGGTCAATACTCATCTGAAGGCTTGTGTTGCATTATCTCCAGAATCCAAAATCTCATAATTGTACACAAATTAATCAGTAAAAGAAAGGTAATTTGAAATATTTTGAATCTATTTCTACTTCCTGACTCGAGTTTTTTTCCCCTTTACCTCTGAATTTCACCCAAAATTGGAAATTTAAGGCATCCTATAAAAACATTACAGGTTTTTTTTCTATATACACAGTACTTACATTTTTTAATTTAAAGAAGGAAGTTAAACGAAGATGTATATATCGGAATTAGGTATTGTATATCACACACTGTAAAAGATGACATCCCCCTTAAACTGGAGAGACAGAAATCCTCCAGAAATTTATCTTGTCTTCTGTTAATAAATGCTTTAGAAACTATGAGCAAGCTGTACAAGCAGATGACAGAAGCAGTAAGACCAAATTCTGTAATATTCTGTAGTGTTACCTTTCACCCAGCCAAGAAAATTAAGAAAATAAGAGCCATTGCGGGTTTTCATAATTCAGCAAAAGTTAAGACAAACCTATATTAACAACACAATAATAGTAACACCTGTCGCCAAGACTGGCACATTTTCGAATGCAATGTATGTGAAATTGCAGTCATTCTGAGCTTGAGTCCTCAGTCTTCATCACAGCCTACTTTCATGTACTCTGCACAATGGGAAAGTCTGTCAGCTATGCAGACACTAATGAAGATGGTTTCAGTTTGCTTTTATGAAACCCAAAGAATTGAAAGAAAGGGTGTTATATGCATGCAAATGCTGGAATGGATTGGATGTATCTCTTCACTAGTAAATAAAGAAGCCAAGGTTGAGACAACACTTGGGTTACTAATAACAACTTCCAAAATCTTGGAAGGCAGAAGTTGGAGGAGGAAGATTCTCAGTAAAGATGATGGGATATCTGTAGGTCTTGTCAAAACCCTTTGTGAACTGTGGGAAAAGACACTGGTGCATACCTGAGCTTTTATGGCCCAAGGTCATGCATAAGGAATAGATTCTAAGACACTTTACAGCAGGGTAGCTCTTTACGCTTAACAAATTCCTTGCTCATGTCTTAAAACTGACGATCTGCAGGCCAATGCCTTAGTGATAGATTTGTGCAATAATGCTTTCTCATTTCCTTACTCAGCTGACAATCCCTTGAGACAATAACCTTTTAAAACAAAATTAGTCAAAATATGTAGTACTATTTTTTAAAATCTGAAACTAATTTAGTTGTTTAATCAGAGAGTAAATCAATGGTAATCTTTCAGCTATGTCACTGTGCTTCCCTATTCAGAAATGCCATAAGCAACAGAAGAAATAGCAATAGCAAAAGACAGCTACAGCAAAGGAGACACAACCATGGATGACTTGTTTAGAATGCTGTTTCGTTGAATTATTTCATATGAAAGGTCAGTAAACAACCTGACTCACATAATCTAAGCATCAGTGTGATATTTATTGTATGGTAAAAAATCTGTTACCAATACTTTGCTACTTAGTACTTCTCTGCATCGCATCATCTTTGATTTGTCTGGTAAATTTAGGCAATATATTATCACAAAGAGCTAGTTTTGCAGCAATGCAGAGTTCTTAAAATGAAAACAAATCGAGTGGCATTTCTTTTCAACTCAACAGGTCTGCTTCCTAATATCAGGATTTATAGGACTAAATGACTGAGCAGTGAAGGCCAACTGATTCAGTGATTTCATTTGAATTTGTCAGAGATATCACTGTTTCCTAATGTTTCGTACAAGTTTAAAAGCCATCCATATAAAAGAACACTCAGAAAAGTGCCAAAAGTGGGGGAGAAAAGGCAAAAGGGCAAATTGAGTCGATGCAGACCTTTGGTGGGAAAGAAAATGTTCAAAATCATTAATTAGCACAGATAATTTTCAACACAGTAAATTTAGATGACATATTCCTCCATGCATGCTTCCCTTTGGGAATGTATACTAACAGAAGAAGAGGAGCTGCTGCCATAGAAGAGCGCTCTGGAGCAATTCCTTGGTTTTGCACATCCTCCTCTAAACCAGCAACAGAAAGCAAACATCTTCCCTTCTGGGGATTATAAAAACTTCTAATTGTTTAGATACATAGATATTTTCATCCGTGGGAAAAAAAAAATTAATACAAGAAATTTGGTTAGACTAGAGATAATAGTCTGATAAACAAACTCCTTTCTAGAAATTCAGAGCAGTATATGTTAAACAGTTTTAATTCCACCTGCATTACAAACCGTAATGCAAGCATAACAATTGTTTCCTCCAATTCTTCTCCCAAGCTAAAAAATATGAGTTTTATCATAACTAAAATATCACCAGTTACTTTCAATGGCTTAAGCATCCTTAACAAGCACCTCAGATACTGATTTAACACAGAACCAACAGAACAGCTATCACTAAAGAAAGTGGCTTTCAAAATGGAGAGGGGAAAGGTCTCTTCCTTTACGGAGAGGACCACAATAATTCTCCACATTCCTCAAGTAAAACAGTTTTATGATTCTAAAAAAAATACTTGGGGAAAAAGTAAATTTACAGACAGTAAACTGCACATGGCTGCACATATTGTTCTGTTTCTGGAAAATTAAATCCTAAGTCAAGTTTTGTGAAATCTGAACTTCAGATCCTTGTGATTCTTCATTTCCTGTTTCTTTTCCCTCATAACCGAAATGACTAGTCAGTTTTTGGTTATAAACCCTAATTTCTTCAGCTGACAAACTATCTCCTCCTCCTCCTCAGGTTTGACAAGCACAAGGTAAGTTTTTAACAGCAGCATTGATTTGAGTTTTACATAGGTGTGCTGTTAGCAGCATGTGTAAAATTGAAGCTCAAAAAGGGAAATCTAAAAGGCAGATAATCTCACAGCATTGTCAGTGGTGACTGTGAAATTGTTTTAATCAAACATATCTCAAAAAATTAGAATTTCAAATGTCAGAAAGAATATATTTTGAAAAACCACAAACAAACCAATTTTTTTTCCTCCTTGAGAATACTTATTTGAGACTCTACACAGGTCCCAAATATCACAATAAGATTTCTTCATATTTCTTTCACCCTTGCATTATGAACCACTCTAATCATCTTCACTCTTCAGAGTGAATTCTATTGAAGGATTTATCTGTAGGCAACTCAAAGTAAAACAAAATTTGGATTTTTCAAATTGGCTGGACCTTCATGAATCCCTGTAAGAATTGTTAGCTTTTGCTCTATCCTAGTTTCAGCCAAAAAAGTGTTAATTTTTTACAGTAGCCAGGAAGGGAGGGCATGGATAAGAGCCCATATGCTATCCAATACCACCTCACACCATTGCCAAGGGCAGAGGTAAGGGACTCTACTTCTGGGAAGAAGAACATTCTTTTAGGTGGAAGAAAGTATGGTGGATGACAAGGTCTGGTATTGTTTCATGTGTAGATGGTTTTTTGTCTCATACTTTTTGCTGTCATTATTATTGCTACTATTGCTACTCCTGTTCCTCTTACTATCTCACCCTTTTGTGATTTCAGGTGGAGGGGGAGGAAGAGCAAGCCGCGGCGTGATTTCATCAGGACTACTAAATTGAAGAATACCACTCCTGAACCACAACACAGTCATAAATGTTGATAGAAAACAGATCAATTTAATTTTTAATTTATGTTATTTTCTTAAATATGCCATCCATGATATAGATTTGTCACATCTGAAGAATTGCAACATTGAAAAAGGCCACTCTCTCAAAGACTATCTCTGTACCACATGGGTGGGCCATGCTGTCATAAAAGGCTTTACATGTCCAAGAACAGCTTTCATGCCAACACCATTTAAAGGTCCAACCTAACAGAACATTTAATCTACCCAGAGTAATTAGCAATACCCTCGATCTGCAGAACCAAATCTTATTTGGTGAAAGCAAAAAGGCAAGAGCATTGCATTCCACGTAGACTAACGAATGCACATAAAATATATGATGATACATGAATTCACTGTTTATGAGCGTGGCCAGAGGGAACTGCCTCTTAGCTTAGAAGTGATGGGGTGAGAAAAGAAGACTGAACGTGCAGTGGGCCCTACTAGAGGCCCATTATTAACTCTCCACCGTTTTCCCGTTTACAGGCATGCTCTTACTCTTTCAGCATGCCATTGCGTACCTTTGACTCTAAGGGTCTTTGTTTCCAAGTAATAAATACTTCAGACTCCAGGGAGCAGACAGGAAGATCATACATGACTCCAAGAAATCCTTTACTGTTGATAGATTATTGTAAGCACTTATTCATTATTAGCTGAAATGCTATTGACTGCACACTTAATAAATAGCCTGTTTGTTCTTTTCAACTGGAGCAATACTGTAGCAGGATTTTTGAAGAAAAGACCATTAAAAATATAAAGCCATCACACAGTTGGTAATTTGCAGAATGTGGTTTCAGTTTTCTGTTCACTGCAGCACAATCAACAAATGCTGTAGCAAAATTTCTGCTGCTTCCATAAAAATTTCATGCAGGGCAAGCTATTCATACACCTTAAAAATGATCCAGAAGTTTTCAAGACATGAAGCACTGAGGTGAACCATAAATGCGCTTTTGTAGCTTTATAACGACACAGTATAATCTTTTCCCTCTTCCTTGGACAAAAATGGCAACCTCGGCTCACCCAGGGAATAGATGCTGCCCTGAAGTGCAAGACCACAAATGAGGTGAAGAGCCCACTTTGCTGCAAACCACCAGTAAGTTGTCAGAGCAAAAGCCATACAACAAAACATCCCCCACCCCTCTTCCCTTTTTGTTTTTAAAAGGAGCCTAATCTCATTTAGAAGAAGAAAATATTCACATCTAAATTTCTTTTGGTCTAATTCAGTCTATATAAATATTTTCAGATGCTCCCTAAATCACTGTTAATTAATCACTACATTTAAGACCACACCTAATAAACTACGTGCTAGATAACTGTCTCTTAATGGCTACAAGAAGGAAAACAATCACAATTTAAATTGTTTAAAAGGATTCCACACAATTAAGAAGTGGAATAGAAGTATATTGTATAAAATGGAGAGATTAATTGGGAAGGAAGAGACAGAAAGAGAAATACTCAAAACATGTGACTGCACAGTTAAAGAAAAAATCTCACAAAGCATAATCAGCCGTTAATGATAGTTAATTCACAAGACTGACAAGTGATCCATTTCCATAATAAAAGCAACTATGTAATGTGTTAGTAATCTCCTATTTCAAGATAAAAAAAATCCTGAAACAATAGGATACTCAGAAGTTTCTAAAGTGCTTCTGAAACAAATCTTATGCAGAGTTTGTACTCAAGCGCAATAAAATAAGACCTGTAGGAATAATGAAAGGAAAACATCTCTAATAGGGAATGTTTTGTTATGGCTTTGTATGGCAGTTTTGCTGTAGCACAAGTGAGCACAAATGAACTGAACTTGACAAACAGTGACTTTCCTTAGATTTTGCAGTCCAACATGTCTTTACTTTCTCACTTTGTTTAAAAAAACCAAACAACTGTAACAAACAGCAAAAAAGTCAAGAAGTAACATACATTTCAGCCTACATTATTTAACATACACAACTATTCTTTAACTTCACAATTGGACAGCTTACTGACTCAAACACACTGGTTTGTTCTTCAATGATAAAGGATCAACGTAACTTTGTGAGAGTACATGATGCTACTTATCTACAAACACATCTCATAGGTGCTTGATTTTATTTCTGATGTTGGACTTCCCTAAACAGCTGCATGTCTGCACTCACAGCTGGATGCAAGCTGCTGGACAGCTACACTACTCCTGGCAGAAGGGAAACAGAGATAATGATATGCAGTGAATAGGACTTGTTTGAATCAGACTAAATATTTGGATTAGAGTCAAAACCTTTCTAAAGTACATATTGCAGGCATATGTGTGACAGAAGATGAGTTCATTGGAGGAGAAATATAAAATAAAGGGATAAGAATTACTCCAAATGCATGGGAAAGGCAAACTAACTCCCTCAGTATTTCTCAGACAAATGCAATTGACTCCTTTCTTGCAGTCCTATTGGAATTTGTTTTCTAGTAGAGGCAGTTATTGCAGTCTGGCATCTTTCAAGCATGTGTGGAGGCTTTGGCAATCATCATGATTTTCCCCCATTTTTACTCATGCACCTTCTTTTTCTTCACACAATGAATGTAACACCATAATCATCACATATTCTAATATATTCTAACATATTCTAATGCAATAGAGTCTCCCGATTTAAGATTTAGTGCTATGGGGAAAGATGTTATTCTTGGTTACATTATCCAGTAAAAAATCCCACATTGACTTTGCTGTTGATGATAGTTACAGAACCACACAGAGTTGACACAATGCTAACAGCAACTTTTTCTATTACGTTGTCACAAATCATGTCAACAGCACCAAGACTTCATGGCAAGTTTAAATCCTTACATCCTGTCAAGTCTCCTTCCTCCAAAAAGCTGAGGTATCAAATACAGGAGGAACATAGGGCACCCTGGCTCTACCCTTGATACGAAATCTGAATAGGGGCTGAGAAACGCAGTCTCCCCTGAGACTCTTTGATCCATTTCACAGTTAATTATTGATCCACTTACAGAGAACACATGAAAATTAGAGATGAATTTTGAAACATTTTCAAATGGGGTTCAAATTGGCTTTGTATTACAATACTGCTACTTGCTTTACATTCTCAGACCCTCCCACTGAGAAGAATGACTTCTAACATTTCTAACCATTTTTATAAATCCAAAGTAATTCAAGAAGTTACACCACATGAGAAAGCAACCTAGGAAATATTCTAAAAGCTGCACTGGCAACAACAAAAATAATTTCAGTGCCATCTCAATTGCTCTTTTAAGTATTCATATTATCTTTATCTAGGAATGCACAAACAACGTGCTAATTAATGAAAAGCTCCTCTTGCTTTTTAAATTAAGTTTCCATGGTTTGCATCATTATGGTTCAAATCTGAAAAAGGTACTACACTTTTTAATCATAGAAAAAGATAATTACTTATAGTACTTTCAGATTAGACCAATATATTGTTTGGTCATTTCTAGTACTTTGAGATTAGACCAATATATTGTTTGGCCACTTCTAGTGAGACACAAGATAGGTATCTTTTAGATTTAATTTTAATTTAATTTATCATTTTGTATAACCATACAATGGTTCAGGTTTGAAGACGCCTTGGACAGAGTCTAATGCAATCATCCTGCTCAGAGCAGGGCCACCTGGGACAGATTTCGGAGAGCCTTGACTGGTCGGATCTTGAACATTTCCAGGGATGGAGACTACACACCCTCTCTGGGAAATTTTTGCCAGAGTTTGAACACCCTCCCAATAAAAACTTTTCCCCCTCGCCCTTATGTTTAAACAGAACTTCCCATATTTCTGTTTGTGCCCATTGCCTCTCCTGCAATCACTAGGCACCACTGAAAAGAGCCTGGCCCCAGTCTCCTTAAACCCTCCTTTCAGGTATTTGTACACACCAATGAGGTGCCCCTGAGCCTTCTCTTCTCTAGGCTGAGCAGTCCCACCTCTAAACCTTTCTCATAGGATAAATACTCCAGTACCCCAATCATCTTCATGGTGCCTTCACTGAGTTGGCTTCAGTACGTCCATGCCCCTGTTCAGGTACTGGGGAGCCCAGCACTGGCCCAAGAACTCCAGATGTGGCTCAGCAGTGCTAAGCAGAAGTGGCGGTTCCTCTCCTTAACCTGATGGCAGTACACTGCCTAATGCAGCCCAGGAAGCTGTTGACTCTCCTTGCCACCAGGTCTTGTTGATGGCTTACATTTATGTTGCTTACTTAACCCTTTCTATTCTCTCAGTTACTGCTAGGTGAGTGTAGTTTAGTCTTCAGTGCTGATTATATAAACTTTATGAATTCGAGAGTTATACTGCTGAAACACTCTCATTAGTCAAACATTCACATAACCATTTAGTTTGGCAATCTAAAGAATCTTTTAATCTTAAACTTGATACTTTTATAAAAATAAAATAATAAAAAAAAAAGCTATGGAAAAATGGCAGATGGATTGACAGCAAAAGAATCTTCCAAAATAAGCTAAATGAAGACATGGAAAATTCATCCGACCTAAATGGCAGATTAAACAAAAAGGCAGAAAGAAGAAATATCTCAGGAAATGAATGGAAAAAATCTCACTGTGTACTACAACTTTTTGGTTGACCATGGATCATAATTAATTAATGGATGTTTCCACAATTATTCACAATCTTGGAATTATTCTCCATCACTCTTCTCAACATATTTTTGGTAAGGGATAAAATGCAATGAACGCAAACACATGTATCAAATGGCTAGATTATTAAAAAGGAGACTTCAAAGCTTGAGAAGTCCTTTGCTATTTCCTTTAAAAAACAAAGTTTTGTTTACAATTTCCCTGCACTATGCCTATGCTGCTTCCAAAGCCTTTATTGATTGGCTAGTAGCTGAAAAGAAGTAAGAAAAAAAAAAAAGGTTGTTCTGAGTCCTGTTTCACATAACTGCAAACTGATTTTAAGACTACAGAGCCAAGGTGAACACCATGTGGCATGAATGCCAATTATGGCCCATGTGGTTATAAAATGCAGCCATCGACCATCTATTTCTCCCTGTAATTATGCAATTGATTAAAAGCTGCTTAACTGTATGTATTTGCTTGTTAACACAAGCAAGTAAATTTTGTCCAGCTATCCAGGAAGCCAGCAACACTGGAAAACATGATTATGTATCTTTATTGTAGGTTAAAAAGCCCCAGCTAGTAAATGTAAAGGGAATTCAGAGTTTTGATATAGCTTATATATACATATAATTCAGGAGAGATGTTCCTTTGACCCTCTGTATCTCTTTTTCACACAATTTATAGTTCTCTTCTAGAAATTTCAGGTCTTTTTACTTCCAAGCATTGCAGGAGTTAGGCTGGAATAGGGATTGAGCGTTACTAATGCATGGACTTACAGATGGTCATGGTGGTCACAAAATCCTGTAAGGAAACTAGTCTCAGGGGAATATTGCATTAATATCTCACACATAGCATTTGAGAAATGTTCATGCTGTAGGAGTCACAAGGAAATGGACGCTCAAAAAGGAGGGCCCATAAAATAATTAATTGCATCATCTGTTGTGCCATATATCAGCTTCACAGAACCTCTGACAAAAACCTGGGTGTCTCATCACTCCTGCAGCAAACACACATGCTCATACAGATGTGCAGTTTGCAACTGTGGTCCAAGTGGACAGGAGGGTGTAGGCACAAAAACGTTTACCTAGGAGGAAGAGAGGTGGTATTTTTTGCCAAAAAAAATTATAATAAAAATAAATATGTATTAAATATTTTGTCTTTTTAGTCTTTATTCTAAAAATTCATTCCAACTTTGCTTGCCATTCATGAGTGTTTTTAAAACATTAACTTTAGATAGTTAACAAAGCCAGACACCCAACTGGTTTTATTACCTGCTGCAAAACATAAGAAAAGAGAATGAAGAACATAGCATCTGGCTGGCTTTTTAGCTTCTGGATGACCATGATAAATTATTAGTTTATTCACTGATTGTAAACTATTTTCCTTCATTCTTCATTAAGCTAAAAATAGATCAGCTCAAAGGTTAGCTACAAATAAGGAAAATTCAAAAAGAAAACATTCTGGAAATGACATACAGTTCAACTATATTGTCTGGAACTTTTTTTTTGGCTAAGGAATAAATGCAGTACGTAAGGAGTCATGTTTGTAAGATAGCATTTTTTAAACTTACAATTACATTTTTCTGAAGCAGGGAGCTGAGACAGAGAAAAACAATTTTAGTCATAATATCCTGTGATAGAAAGGTGTTTGGGGTCATTATGTCCCCTTCAAATGAAGGAAAGATATGGAACTCAATGGAAAAATGTTATACTTAACACAACTGGAGCCAGAAGGTTTCAAACCTCTGAAAAACATCACTGATTAGATAATGTGTGCCTAAGTGTACTGACATTAGACAAAAACACTTCTATCTCCTCTGAAATAAACACAGAGATGAGAGAACAGAGAGGACACAGCTCCTGGAATACCACCAGAAAAAGAAGGGAAAGATTTAGTCACCCATGATGGAAGAGAAGCAAACTGCCCAGAAGAAGAAGCTCTAAGATTCTTCAGAGGCAGCTGAAAAATTTGGAATTAATGGATTTCCTAAAGGAAAAGAGTAACACCAATCTATTTAGCCAGAAGTAACATGGCAGAACAGAGATTTAAAAGTATTTAATTCCCAGCCAAGAGGAGGGAAGCATGCACAAGGAATGGGTACATCTTTCAGAAGACAAGGAAACAGCAGAAGATGACTGTTGGCCTGTATGGCTGTGATAAAGTAGTGACTAGCTTGGTGTATAGTACAAATGGATGTGAGGATGCATAATGAAGAATCCTCAAGAAGAGGAACATTTCAAAAGTTTTCTGGAGGGGGGAAAAAAAAAAAGGAATCATTGAAGAGTTTGCAAAATGCAAATATTAAAAGATTAATGTACATGCACAAAAATTCACGTTTTACAGCAACTAGAGGCAGACCCCCCTACTAACTTATGTGGAGAAGAAAAAAAGGAAGGAATTTTTTTTTTAGTGGAGAAATGAAGCTAACTGCTAACACCTAGGAATTAAATATTTGTCAAGAGGATATGGATGAGGACAAGAAGTACATGTTGCAAGACTCAGAAAAATTTAAAATACTATAAGCTATATTTACCTTTAATTTATCAAAGAGAATAAAGCCAGTGAATTTTGTTTAGATCTTTGCAACCTTCAAAGTAGTTACATGAATACTGGTGTGTAATTATAAACCAAAGGTTCCGTAATTTCTGATGCTAGCATTTTATCATTACAAAGCTATTCGGATCCAGCAGGCTGGCTTCCAAACTAGTTACATCAGCAGAAATATTAAATACTATTTATTATTATTAGCCTATATTTGGTAAAACTCAACAAGACTATACTAAAAGTTACATATATTAGAAATTAGGGTAAGGGAGTATCTTTGAATGACTACCACATGTGCCTCAAATTATGTTCAAGGAGGCACCAGTTCCGGCTTTCAGAGTCTCAGTACACGTTACACTGAAGTGTAATTTACAGCAGACCTTGCACTTTCATGGTGGCACCTGTGTGTTTCATTACTTTTTAAACAGAGATTTGGATGACAGTGATTTGTCCCACATACACAGACCATACACATAACAGCCTGTGTTAGCATCTGTGGTCTGCTTATTCAGGTCATGTTTTCTGTCTCTCTCCTTGACTTTTCTTGGCTGTAGATGCCACCCATTTGCTTATACCAGATTTTACCCTTATATTTCGGCATGTCACCATACATTTCTCTATTTCAGCTCCTAAACAATATTTCACACTATATTTACATTGTTTTGCTTCTCCATCCTTGTGCGCAGACACAGCTGCTTTAATTAAGGCTTGAAAACAACCTATCCACCCATTCAGCTAGCCAAATGCCAAAATGTCTCCAGATTTTAAGCTTTCTTTTGGCTGCAAAATGATCTTCCAAAACATTAATGGGCAGTAATCACCATAGCTGGCTTCTCATGTTTGCAAGCAGGTAAACAACTTTTTGGATACCTTTTCAGCTGCAGAGATGTGTGCCAAGCTGCAGTAGATGACAATTGATTCAAGGAGTGCATCAAGAAACAGCTGCCTGCAAGGAGGTGCACAGCAGGACAGCTGATGACCAATGAAAACACCACTGAATTCAAAGCAGAAGGGACATCTTCCACCTCCTTTGCTGTAGAACACAAGGGCTTAGGCTCTTTTCAGGCCAATTTGTCACATCCTACCTGAACGCTGATATCAAGCATAATCCCACTCAGGCACTCATCATAGCCCTGTGACAGCACAGCCAAAAGAATCTGAGTACTTCATGGTGAGGAAGGGAGAAATTCACCACATGTAATTTATGAAATTGAGAACAACTCAGCAAATCAGTCTGCTGGAAGGACAGAGAGGAAAGGTGTTGAGGAAAAAGGCTTCAAAATTCCTTTGTGATCTAGAAGAGGAAATGGACCAGCTCACATTGACTGAGACCAAACAAGGCATATGCTTTTCTTCTGGAGGCAGAAGACTTAAGAGACAAAGCACTGCATGAAAGCAGCATCTGACACACTTCATTCTTTTCCTCCTTCCACCTTTCTTTCCTTGCTCATTTTTAGTCTATATGTAGATTTAACACAGCGGCATGTCTTTTCTTCATGTTCAAATCCATGTTCTCCTCAGTCATTGCCTTGGAGCACAAGAGGAAGAATGCCAGCCCAACTATATTTTGCTCTGGCACTTAGGCGTAGGCTACATTTTTCAGGCCCTGGCTTCAGCCTACTTCTCTGGTCCAGTTCCTTGAGATGACATGACAGCTCACTCACACCTCATTCTGCAATGTGCAGAGAGAACTATTTGTTCTCTTGCTGCAATGGCATAAAAGCCAAACCATCTTGGGACTCCATGGCAGCCCTAAGCTCGCCCTGCAGCTACAGCCTTCAGCAACAACTGGCATTAGTACAGTGTGGCAAAAGCGGCAAAGATGCCTAAGACAATTAAACAAACTGATGACCTTGCTACTGAACTTTGCTCTTTTTATAATATTTATTCCTCTGGAAGAGACAAATCCTTCCATGAAGGGTACAGGCACTACAGTTATCACACACGGTGTTCTGCATGTGTTAGAGCCCACCACACTGAGGAAACGTTGAGCAAAACACAACTAAGAGAATGTCAGCTAAAAGCCAGCCCAAGTAAACAGGTTTTATATGAAACATCTTAGGAGTGTAACAGTGGAAAGGCACCGGCTCAACAGAAGCTGTTTCCACAATATTTCTGTGGAAGGACTTGGAAGTACCTTGAGCCTGATAATCTGCATTCCTAAAGACACCCACACAGCCTCCCAGCACCGCAACACAACTCCCCTCAGTGAATTTAGGACCATAAATGAGTCTGAAAGCAGCGTTTCTCCTTGTATATCATGCATGAAAGCTGAGTACTCTTTACAGATCCACTGCTCCCACCCCACAGTAGGAAGATGTTTCTTTAGCCACTATTTGATAGTCCCTTGGTAGAGAATCTAGTCTCCCAAAGTCATTCAATAAGTTGTTTTCCTTCAATCTGTACTAAAAAAACTATACAACACTATAAATGTTTTCCACAGTGGACTCCAAGATGTTTGGTGCTCTCACTGGAAACACTGCTCCTTTTGTTTTTACATTACAGCACACTCCTTTAGATCTACTTCCCATCCAGACACCGAATATTTTTGTCTTCTATTTTCTGCAAGGAGAGCCCTTTCAAAATCTAAGCAAGAGACTTATGAGCAGCTATTGGGCAAGTATCATCACTACAGATCAAAATGCATCACAAATCAGACTTATTAGAAAAGCAGAACAATGCCCAGGGAACAATTTTCCCTTCTGTAATCGTTCCGACACACGGGCCATCCATGCCGGGAAGATGAGCATTAACAGGAGATATGGACCCATATCTTACAAGCAGGGAGAAGGAAATAGACTCCACAGAATGCAAAATTTCCTTTCCACAGAAAAATGAAACTAAGGAAAGCAATAAACAAACTGCTTCTATGAGCATTGTCAGTCCGTGTCTACAAATACATCTTTTTAATTGAACATATTCTCCCTTTCTGCCCCATGTCTAAAACGAAGTGTAGGGCAAGTAAAGCATGAACAGAACTATGGCATATGAAATCCAGCAAAGCACCATGCCTGTGGTGCTGTAGGCCTTTCTGTTAAAGCTGGCAACAGGAATGCTCATATTTCGGCTGGGCAAATTTTACAGGGAGAGGTAATATCTTTTATTAGCCCAACTGATACATTTGGAAAAAAGAGACATGATTTTGGGCACAGAATGCCTTTCCTGCACAGTCCTGAAGGAGGACTTGTTTGTTTGAGCTACTTAGTATTTTCCAACTATATTGGTTCATCTAATAAAAAATATTACCTCTCCACATAAACCCTGCCCCTCTTTAACAGTCTTTGAATATTGTGTCTGTAACAGCAACACTAATATGCTTTGGTTGTACTGATGGTTTGCAGTATAGTCTTCTGCATTTGGTCTGACAGGCATCAACTCATTTCACAGAGAACAGACTACTGTTTTTAAGGGCAAGAATTTATGATAGATTCCACTCATTGCTGCTATGGGCCAATGTAAAGCTGATGCTAATGAAGGCAAAAAAACCCCAATCATCCACAATACCCACCCTTATTGCAAAAATCATCCTAAGACTTGTTATTACCATTCACAACAAGCATCAAAATAACCTCCAAGTATGTAATGCACCACAATGTTAGGAAAAGTGAGAAGAGCTCAAATTCTCAAACATCTATTGAAGGAGTAGTAAACCAATCCTATAGGAGATTGTTACTCAGGACTAATGAGATGAAGTTTTCAAAACACATTCACAAACTTTTTCCTACTTTGTGGCAACACCATCCCACTTACTAGGACTGGTCTTGGCAAGTGATACCCTAACATATGAACTACACCCTGAAGGGTTTATCATAAGGATTGACATTTTCAGAGCAGAGAGAAAAACACAGAAATCATTAAAGCCTTTTAAATACTGTGGACCTCAGAAAGGTCTTTGTGACTTACGTATTTTGATGTTTTGAGCCGTACTGGTGGAACAGATGAAGTAGCTGACTGACCTGCTTCACAGGCAGGCACTGATACTAGGAGATGCAATGAATACCTGAAAGCTCATGTTCAGCTTTTGAAGACACACTTTTCTTCCTTTAGTCTGGCACCAAATTTAGCACAAATCTGATTGAAAACCCTTTGTACTGCAAATGAGAAAAATCACTTCTCACCCTCTACTTACAATATACTGTCATTTATTTATAACACAGATCATATTTAAATACCCTTGATTGCCATCTCCTCCCGTTCAAAGGTTCATGTTTTCATTATAATATCGATTGACTGTAAGAAGGGTCTCAATAAGAAAGCCACACTTAAGTAATTTTTCAGTGAACTACATTTTTTGGATGTAGGCTGTTACTAAGACATATTCTGAGTTTTATTTCAGAAGTCTATGAAGTAAAATGAAAAATGTTTTTCATGACATATCTGAAGAAACGGTAGAAATCTATATTACACGTCTCTTTATATTCAAATTACAAATGAATTATATATTTTATTATTTGACTCAGTGATGTTACTATAGATTAATCACATTAGTTTCAATTGAATTTTTCCAGTTTTGCTTCGCCATACTAATCAGAATGGATGTGGTAATTATCACTAAACTACTTGATATTTTATATATTGTAGTTCATATGTATCAATGGCTGCAAAATTATTTTCCACAATGATGTGTTTCATCTCTACAGGATGGCTAATGTTTTGCATCTTTTAAATAAAAATAATAGCTACAAAACAGATTTATTTTAGGTAGAATGCTTATAAGCTGATCTGGCAAACATTCATCTCTGATATCTATTTAAAACCTATTCATATATATTTATGCAAACATCAATTACTCTCTGCAACCTTCTTTTGGGGGTAGGAAATGGAAAAATGGTTTTCCAAAGAAGGTTATTTGCTAGAATGAACTAATAAAACAATCCACAGCCCGTTTGTACACCTGAAATAAGCCAGGCTTGCAATACCAGAGAACTATAATTTCAAAATAATGTAAGGGTTGAGGGAAGGGGAAGGAAGAAATTAATTGCTGCATGCTTTAAAAACGAAAAACAGTAAGGTAAAATCAGTACAAGTAAATCCCACAGCTTTCCCCATACTGGGAAATTTTAGGGTAATGGGAAAGACTTCTTTCTCAGAATGTTAAAAACTACAGTCTCTACATATTTTCTATGTAACATGCTGTTTCTTTGCTTTGCTTTACAATTATCCATAAAAAGTAAGTGCAAATGAGACACAGACTGTTCTACTTTTTTTTTTCCGACTTTTTACATTCATTTCAAAGTAAACAAGAAAGAGATGACCGTAGAAAGAGTTTCAGAAATTGTCTAACATTGGAATAAGACTGGATTTTTGTTAACCATACCACCCTGGTGTGAGCTGTCCTTCAAAAGGGGGTGTGTGGTCTGAAGCTGTCTTCCCTCCCAGGGTGTGGTACTGCCCAGAAGCCACAGATATTGACCATTAGTTACTGTGTACCATGGTACATCCAATATTTGAAAGATTGACTTTAGGTTTTTTCTGTAGACATCGGTCACATTATATACTTGTGTGTTGGTTTAGAATTTCCATAGTTATAAAACAGAAGGTAATTTTCATATGTTCTATCATATCAGGGCTAATAATAATTTGCATTAATATTATTTATGTGCTATGTGTTTTCAAAACTGCTTTAGGACATGATGGAGCACAGGTCACACAATTTTTCATGAAGTTCCTAAGAGATGAAGATGGGCTTGTAACTGGTAATTGCCAAAAAGTATTAGTTATTTTGTTCATTAAATTATTTCTCTACATGAAGCCACAAAATGGGCTCCATTTGATGAACATCACAGACAGGAATAATGTCCTCATCTAGCTTCTCATTGCAAGGTTAGTATTGATTTTCTTTACGCACTTTTCCATCAGCTGATAGCCACATACCTGGTGCATAAACCATCTCCCTGCCTCATAAAAAGAAAGCTACTTAGTTGCTGCTTTTTTCCCCCAACACCAGAGAAAATACACAGGTGACTTATTTTCAAATGAAGACAGAAAGCACTCCAAAAGACACAGGACTAAGATAACAGCAGTAATGGATGATGAGTTGGCTTATGCCCCTGTTACATTCTAAGACTTGTCTGGTCTCTAAGTCAGCCAGGCTCCAACGTGCCCTCCCCCAGTTAGACTGGACACATGTCTCACACAAGGCAGTGCAGAGTTGGAGCCTGTCACTCCTGGACAGGAAACACCCCAAACCAGTACCTGAGCTCTGAGTTGGGACCAACTTCCTACCATGACTCATGGTGGTCATGGCACCAAACCTGACAGTGTTCAAGAAGCATTTGAATGAGACTCTCAGGCACATGGTGCGACTCTTGGGGATGGTCCTGTGCAGGGCTAAGGGTTGGACTCAATGATCCTTGTGGGTCTCTTCCAACTGAGTATATTCTGTGTTTCTCAGCACTCCTCTTGACCACATATCCTTGGGTACAGCTGAACACCATAGCCACAATCTATCAAAAGATCAGAGAACCCTGGGAGCAGCACAGTACATGCATCACTGAAACCATATATAACAAAATCAATTAGGTTGAAAAAGACTTCTCAGATCATCCAGTCCAACTTATGACCAAACACCACCCTGCCAACTGGACCGTGGCACTAAATGCCACATCCAGTCTTTCCTTCCACACACCCAGGGATAATGACTCCAGCCCCTCTCTAGGCAGTCCATTCCAATGTTTAATCACCCTTTCCTTGAAGAAATTCCTCCTAATGTCCAACCTGAGCTATCCCTGGCACAGCTTGAGATTATGCCCTCTTGTTCTGTCTCTAGTTGCCTGGGAGCAGAGGCAACCCGCACCTGGCTGTAACCTCCTCTCGAGTATCACAAAATCACAGAATCTTCTGACTTGGTAGGGACCCACAAGGATAATCAAGTCCAAATTGAGTGGCCTATACATGAGATTGAACCCATAACCTTGGCATTATTAGCGCCAAGTTTTAACCGAGTAGGTACTAGAGAGAGAGGTATGGTCCTCTGGGCATCCTCTTCTCCAGGCTAAACAACTCCAACTCCCTCAGCTACTCATCTTAGGACTTAACCTCTAGACTAGCTTTGTTTCCCTTCTCTGGACTTGCTCCAGCACCTGAAAGTCCTTCCTGAATTGAGGGGCCCAGAATTAGACACAGTACTCTAAGTACAGCCTCACCAGTGCTGAGTACAGAGAGACATTCACTGACCTAGTCCTTCTGGCCACACTATTCCTGATACTCAAATACATGGACAGGGAATATCTCCAATAACCTAGCCTGATTTTTGGATCCTCTAAGACAGGTGCCAAGTCCAAAAAGAATCACAGAAGAACACAACGAACAAAAAGTTTGGCTGAAGTTAAGTCCTGGTTATAGAACAATAAAGCAAAATCCACCCCAGCTAACAAGAACCTGGATTTTACAGTGAATTTTGCAGACTTCTCTAAGCAGCGGTTGTTCAATCAACAACCAGTGTTGTTTTTTTTACTCCAGCTGGATCACCCAGGTGAGACCCAAGCTGGCTATTAAGTCATGGCTTGCTGGATGACCTGCAAGCACAAGAGGGATGCTATCCTGCACAGTGTTGCATGTTTCTATTCAGAGCCATATAAAGGATAGGTTTTATTTATACTTGATGGTTTTTGTTAAACCAAATGCAGATACTGCACCATGTAACATATCGGACTTCATGGTTGGTTTGTACAGGTAACCTAAAAGATAACTAAAACTCTAATTGAGGTATTCCAGACAAAACACAATATAATGATGTAAAGGCCCTCATCATTCTTTGACACCTTTCAGCCATTTACAGATGGAGCAAGACAGAAAATCAAGTGTAACAACAAGACTGACGAATTTCTAGTTCTATTTAATACTCTAGGCTCCATGTTAAATTGCCTCTAAACCATCCTTGAATGCCAGGATGCACAGAGAAACAAGGAAGCAAGTCTGCTTGACCTGAACTGTAAGAACTGAAAAGAACTTAAAAACCTCTATGCATAGTCTGCATAAGAATATTAGGGGAAAAAAATACAATAAAATTCTTCATGCAAATTGCCATCTGGGGCAGGAAGCTGAGTACAATACTGTTTTCATCATCTTTAATAATGCACATTTTAGTTCAGGAGAAGGGGGGAAGGAAATGGAACCAACCTTTGACCAGTATGACAGCAGCATAAGTAATCCCTTATTGCATTATGAAATGATTCATACATGGGGACCTGTTACATTACTGGCCTGTTAACAGTATCACAGCTCCTTATTTTGACTTTTTTTCATTTTGTTTTACATCAGACAAGCCTATTGCTGTTATTTGTAGAGAACAGAATAGCTGCTACAGTTTTAATATAAAACACAGGAAAAAATATACAGCAGCTGTTCATATTTTCTTGGAAGTCTGTTACAATAATGATGTCATGGAAAAAGGCTGGAATCTATTAAAATGGATCAGACAGGCAAGCCATTCAAAGCCTTCAAACAATATGCATATACAAGCTGCACCACATACCTTACATTAAAATAAAAAAACAGGCAAATAGTGGAGTTCCTTAAAAATATTATTGAGATCAGGCAATTTAAGGTAATTTCATAGATTTACTTCAATAAAGTCACTTTACTACTGGAACTACCCAATAAAGCGAAATATAAAAGGCACAACCAACTCACTGTCAATTAAGCTCACTTTCACCTATAAAAGCATTTAAATCTATTTTTAAATCACTGGCTCAAGCTACATAGGAACAAAGAAGCTCTCCCAGCAAAAGCTTCTCCATTGGCAAGTGAGACATTTAAACAACAGATATAAACTTCAGCTCATTAGGAAGAATCTTTTGCTGGGGCTCCCCCCCAACATCCAAAATTATAGCATGCAACTAAGAGAAGCACCATCTAGTCATTCCATTTCACCTGTAATTAGCAATCAGATATTTTTCATTTACATGCTGCTGTTCCTGGACCCTAGTGAGTTTGCACCTCTGGCTGCAGCTTGTTTGCATACCTCTCCAAATTGCACAGCCCAAGGCTTGTTCAAACATTATGCTCATCTTCCCTGGGGTACACTGAAAAAAGGAAGGTTTGTGGCAGAAAACAGGCACGTTTTGTCATGATCAAGATGTCTCAAAAACATCAGTCTTTACATTGTTCCTTTTCTGATAAGCTACACCTTCCTCTCTAAAACTTTCATTGTAGGTTTTCTGATGGTGGTCTAAATATGTCTTCCTAACTCATACAGAAGTACTTAGCACAACATGGATAAACTTCTGCTAATGTAAGACAGTATTTTGATCCCCAAATTCTTTAAATATTCAAGCTTACTTTTTGCATATTCAGGAGCTGGAAAAGTAAAGCATGTTTAATATTTTTAAGTCACAATAAAATTTTACAGACCAAACCAAACCAGACACAAATACATACCACAGGCAAAGTTTTAACTTGTATGCTGGGAAGCAAGAGCCATATTCTTCAAGACAAGAAAGGAGACCTTCAAGTTAACAGCAGCAGTGAATAGTTTGGAAAATAATGATTCCATCTTACCTTATATTTTTCCAAACTCCACTAAGTGATATCAAATTTTGAATATCCTAGGATATATTGATGGGTTCACACGTAAAAGGAGTATATTATAGAGAAGTTGAGAGGAACTTAAAGTTAATAAGGCATCCTTAAATTTCTGGTTTTTTTTTCAAACCATCAAATAAATTGTGTACCTGCTAATTATAAAATACCAGGTACAAAAATCCAAAATCAATGAAAATACAATGCAAAAAACCAATGAAAGTACAAATTGGTTTAAAGTCCATTGGTTGGTTTAAATTCCATCAAGACATCTGAAAAGATCTGACCAATTAAAGTCCTGGTCAGGAATGCAAAAGTAAGCTATGTTGTTTTCATTATACTCCATTTCAACTACATTCAAAACTACTACTACTACAACTATCTTTAAAAGAAAAAAACTACTATCAGAACTCTAAGCCAAAATTCAAATTGCTGAGCAGAATAAAAACACCCAGAAAACAATGACCCAAACTTCATAGACATTTTCACACTGAGGCCACTAAACACTTCCTCCTACAAATGTGTATGTACAAACAGAGTTCACCCAAGACTAGCTGCCAAATCTGGTCCCTACTATCCTGTTCACATTTCCAGTCCCAGTAAAAGGAGTAGGTTATGCATACACCCAAAAGCCACAGGTTAGGCATGCAAGTAGCTCTGTGGACTTCTCTAAAGACTCTAAAGATTTGATCCAGAGTACAATAAAATGAGTCTTAATGCCTTATCTTAGACACTCCGCAGTACTCCTAAGGTCTTACTTTAAACTGTTATTGGATACAATAAAATATCATTAACAGTTCAGTTGAACACTCAGGGCAAGCTCATAAACTATTCAGTGATTAATGCCCTTTTCTCATGTTTTCAATTTCCATTGCTAGCAGAGGTCATATGTTATGATGTCAGCTTGAATCTAGATTTCCAATTTGAGTAAATCTAATTTAAAATTATGATCTTAAGGCATATGGTAAAAACTGCTTAAAAGTTCTATACTGAGTAAATTTATTCACTCTGTTAATAGAGTACCTTTCACATTCTAGTGCCACTTATTCATCAAGGAAACAGTTTGAGTGTATCTTCCCAGACAGTAAAGATGCCATTGGTTAAATGTGCAGGAGCACAACTCATCTATACCAAGATTTAACAGCACACTTGCCAACCTTGAGCGCAGGGGTTTGCAAGACTCAGCCGACAATAGGAAATTAATCAAATCTGCAGAGCATGACATAAATTGTATCTGCCAAAAGGATTCAGAAGGAGGAAGAACAAGAATCTTAAAAGTGCTCTGAGCTAGTGCAAGGCTCAGGGCATATTTTCCTTAGGAGCTAGTGGGATGGAGATGTTTCATGGGTCTCTCACTTGTAAGACACTCGCCCCTTTATTTTGCCCTGCTCATCAGTGTCAAGAATTCCTTACCAAATTGCAAAACTGTTTTATGACACATCTGAAAATAGATGACAGTAGGCTGCCACTGAAGGGACTACTCTGCTCTCCTCTGCCAGTCCCACCTTCACCCTCTTTCTGTTTCCCTTGTACTATTGCTGCTTTTCTCATGACCTTGTCCGTGACATCGACTTAAAAAGCTAAACCATTTGAGAGCTTCCTTTGCCTTATTCCTCCATGGTCTCTGCTTCCCAAAAGAAATAGGTTTCAGGTGGTTGTGCTATGGTCCCAAATAAGAGTCAGCTCAATAATCTGAGTAATAATCTCAATAATCAAGCCCAAGGTGTAAAGTAATAATTTTCAGAATATTGCTATATCCTTTTTTTCAGCTGCATTGGTTCCATGTGAAATGTTACAAAAAATATTTTAGATGAAGTTACTAGCTTTGATGTTATTGGGTTTTTTATTATTATTATTATTTCTTCTTTTCACAGAAGAAATACATGTGGAATAAATACAATTAAGTTAGTCTTTCACAAAGGAAAACCAAGCTGCAATGTTTTTTCCAGGTATGCAATGCATGAAGCAACAGATTTATTGTTACTTTTTCCTATCATTTATTATTGATTTTACCAGTAATAAACGGTAGTGCAGGCACACAGACAAATTATTTCTATACACCCTTTGAATTACAACAATTCTTTACATTGGTAAAGCAGTGGCAGACACAACCAGTGCACCCCATTGGAGCTACTTCAACAATTGTATAAGGGAGATCATTTAAAATTTAAGTAATCAGTAAGACTTCAAAGCTTAATTTGAATTGTAATTAGTCAAGTGTAAGAAAAAACCTGATCAGAGTGGACAGTCTTCTATAGCATTTTACATCCAGATGCCTACAATGCAGCGTGTGCTGGCTCAAAAGTTTTGTATTATGAAAGTATAATTCTAGACACAAGGAATAGTAAAGGAATTACAAAGAGAAAGTATGCACCTACTCGTGTTTATTTCTGAGCTTAATTTACTAGTGCAATTTCATTTTCTTTTCCCCCAGAAATGATTGAACTGACTAGGAACATAACATAAGATGTCCAAAGTATCCCCTTTTTCCAGAGAAGCATAGAATAGTCAAAACACCTTCAAAAGGCGTTTAATATGAAGAAATAAAGCCATTTACACCTATGCAGATGTACAACCAAAAGTGATGTATATATCCATGCAATTACATTAGTACTATTGTCATCTTTGTACTTGTTTCTCATATTCAGACTCAAGCAGATAAAAAACAAACTAGGACGCTGTAGAAGAAGTACCAATATTTGCTATCATTTAGTTACATACAGTAAACAGAAATAAATAACCTTATAAGTTTTCAGAACCAATATTAAAAAAGATTCTTGTTAAAGAAAGTATTTCTAAACTCAGCTTAAAACATGATTGAACAGCTAATAAGAAAAAGAGTCATTTTCTAAAGACACGGGAAGATAAAGATTTGGGACAGAACACAGCAAATTAACAGAATTGTAATGGTCTTAAAAATTCTTATATATCATGTTTCTATATACATAAAGATTAACATTGAAAAGATTATACTTAATACATTTATGTGTTTAGGTTACAACATTTGGAAGATAACAGATAGCTTTTTATTTTTTAATACCTCCATGCAACTTACTGGCATTTCAATGTTAACACATCCATTTTTACAAGAAAAGGTAACAAGTTTATTTTAAACTTAACAAGCATTCATTCTTTTTCCTTTCAAAACCTAGGTATAAGTAACAAAACACCAGAGTCTTATAAATTTTGTAACACCAAATGCAAATTAAGTCATGAAATTGCTCTAGGAAAAGTTCCAAGAATGTAAACCCAAAGGAACTTCAACACAATTTCTCAATTTCAGGCTCCTTATGACGCTCAGGTAAGGTAACAGAATATGGTGAGGTAAGGAAGAGGTATCTGTGTATGGAAAAATATTTAATTATCTGATTTCAACAACTTCCTGTATTGTGTTTATAAGCTCTAAGATGAAATAGATATACATAAAAGGAAGAAACAGAAAGGGTGGCAAGAGCTCTGTAGATTAAAGAGCTCACAATGTTTTGATTAGCTTGAAAAAGTGGATCGACAGTTCATAACTTAAAGGCCATCTTGATATATTTTGTAAAGATCTATCAAATTTCTGTGTTTGGAGTTGAGTGAACTGCTTATCTGCATTGTACCAGCCTGCATTAGGAATAAAAAATTAACAACCCCCAGTCCTGATAAGGTAAAACTGCTCACATTTTGTCAGCTGTGACTACAGGGCTTCACAACACCACCCCCGGCAAAGTGGGAGTTTTCCCCTAATGAACAGGGTAATCATTTAATCTTTCAACAATCCTCCTGAAAAGACTCAAATCCTTTTTCTTAAGCACAAGGCAGGAGGTTTAACAGACTGTTTAAACAAAGAGCTGCTGATTTTTCACTCTGTAGAACTACTTCTTGTTTACCCCAGGGGAGACATCAGTCAAAAAATGACAACTTAACTTGCTGGGCACACTATTATTTAGCAACAATCCCAAGGGGACTAGGGACATTTCCTGAACATTAAGTTTAGCTCTACCAATGCTTATCTGAAAATATGAGACAGACAATGACAAGCAGCTTGCACCAGAGTCAGGCTGCCAACACCTGGTGTCAGAGTGCTGCCCATTACCTCCAGCCGCTTTCTCAGCCAGCTCCCACGTTCTGTCAGAAGACAATTCTTTACCAATTCCTTCTCAAAAGACATTCTAGGTACTAAGAACTCAGTAAGGTAAAAATCAATCAATTTGAATAAGTGTGTCTTTCTCAAGTATCCTATTGACTAGAGCTTGTATCACCCTGAACATCTTGAGTGACTTTTCTTCAGCTTTTCACAGTGTAGTTCACAAACAGTAAATACCCTCTGTGTTTACTTTATGATGGCACTTATTAACAACAATGGTCTTTATAGAAAGAAAATTACTTAACTCAGTCCTTACCTGAAGAACACTTAATTCTCAAGAAATACTCGTCTCACAGTTTAAGTAAGATGGTATAATCTACAACAGAGCAGAAAATATATCAATTACATTTGATATTGTCAATTTAACGTAAGTATTAAAATTTAGTCACACGAGCAAACTGACAGATTAAATTTTACCTATTTTCATGGTGTGGCACATATCAAGCAGTAATTGAACAATATTGTATATACATACTCAGAGAAGGTACCCTTTTCCGGCGTTCCTACGTGGAGATGTAAGAGTTTTGATCTACCTCTATGCATTACTCATAACACTCATGCTGTGGACAGATAGATTTAATAACTCAGGTCCTGCTGACACTGTATTTCTTGTCACTAAACAAACCAATCGATTGAATTAGGCACTCTAGGAAGAGGTGCATGACTGGGCCGAGATGCACAAAACTCCCATCAACTTCTAACGAGCTCTTCAGTAAAAACAAGCAAAAAACCATACTTACTTAGTGTATGGCTCTGATTACATGCCAGTGAACAGTCAGTAAAGCCTAATTAACACCCTGAAATGCAGCTAAACAAAACACTATCAGCTTGACTTTCTCCTGACTAAAAAAGGCTGCCTGTGCAAAAACAGCAGTAACACTCTGAAAACATTCAAGTCAAGACAGTACATATTTGTATGCACCATCTCCCACTGAGGGCAGAAGGTATGAGTTTAACCTTTCATGCAATTTGCTGAAAATATCATTAGGTATCACAGCCAGTTACATCTACTGTTCTTTAATCTACATCTAGTGCCAGACTTGTGTCAAGTTTTCCATTTATTGTTCACCGAGACCTATTTGCTGACTTGGTTTTACAGAGAGAGAGAGAGAGGACTTAAAGTTAGACCAAAAAGTTTTGTTCTAAGAAACAGCCTGTGCAAATATCAGCAGAGTTCAAATAATTTTTTTCTCTCCTGGTTTTGAGTTTTGTTTTTGTTTTGCTTTTCTTCTTCAACTTACCTACATAGAGACAGCATAAACTGGTTCTATTCTAGGAGAATTTGCTGGCATAACCATTTTCCATAACCATGGAGAATTTATGCCTAGCCTACCTAAACAGCACAGCACACAGCACTGAGCCAAATGCCAGCAGAAGAGAACAGCAGGAACAGTATTGTGCTGCTCAAATATCTGAAGGGACTGGTGTTGAGCCTTTGTTCTCAATGCTGGTGCTCCAAGCTGGACAGGCAACCACAAGCTTCAAGTTACACTTCATTGATCCAGGCAAACTGAGGTGGTGTTCAGTTTCAGTTCTGCAACCTGCATGTTGACCTGCCTGTTCGTTGGCCTAAACAATGAGATTTCAGGAAATGAAGAGTTTGCACTTTGTCCAAGCCTCATTTTTGGAGAGGGAGATCTCTGTCTCAGAGGTCTAGGTTGGTAAGGGAGGAAAGTATAACATGCAGACCCAGACTCTGGCACTATATCCCCCCCGTTGAGTAAGTTTCTGCTCTAAATTCAGTATGATTAAAATCAAAAACAAACCTAGAAATGAGAGGTGGTCTCAAGAAGCTCAAATTCCTTTAGCATAATGTTTTTGTTACCTATGGTAACATTGGAAGACGTATGTAGGAAGAAGGCAAGGAGATTACAATAGTTTTTTCAGTAACATTTTAGAAAATATTTAGAAGATTTTATACAATTTGCCAACACAAAACCAAACCCTAACTATTTGCGATAAAAAATACAGAGTTTATATGGACATTTGAAAAATTTATATAACACGTTAATAAGATCCACAGTAATGGAGTGTCAGAAGCTAGATGTAAAAATAAACTATATGAGGAAAACAAAACTCCTTTAGTATTCTCTATAAAATAGCTAAAACTTTCTGTGATAAGTTTTCATTAAACTACGTGGTGGATTATAGTTGCTCAAATGTGCAATGGAAGAATTTCAATTTGGGAGTCAAGTGAGGACCTTTGTTTCTATAGGGCCATGGAAACAATTCCACAAAGATGCTTATAAAATAATGTAGCTTAACTCCCCACTCGCCACCCAAAAACCCCCATAAAATGGGAATAAATGACACAGAAGACATTTTTGAGAAACGGTGCTCACTTCTCTCCTAAAAGTAAGAAACGCTATCTCATTGTATTCATGCTGGGAAACAGAAGCCTAGAGTTTCAGCTGTTTGCTTAAAAGCATACAAGAAGTATAATCTGCTGCCTGATTCAATTCTAAAATCAGTCGCAGTACTTTTGTATTACTTTATCTTTCTTGTAAAGTTTGCATAATTTTATAGTCCTGTTGAAACTTTGCCTTATGCCTCCAAGCAACATTTTATTATTTATTCTGGCTAATTGACTAGTCTGATTTCTCATCTACATTCAGACAGCACCTTCTGTTTGGAAAGAAAATCTAGGACTTCTGGACTTCAAGCTGAGGATACACATCAGAGCCAAGCAACGGCTAAGACCCTTGGGGTTTTTTGAAAGCCTAACATTCACACCACACTCTTTCTTGTTTAGGTGGTTTCGTTTGTTCTTTGTTTGTTTTAAAAAAGACCTTGAAGGCTTTTCTCTTGGTTTTGCTTTAATTTAACCTTAAATAAAAAGTCTTACAAAATTCGTGCTCGTATCCCAGAAAGCACTTCTTGGCAATCGGAAGCTATTTTTATCCAGCAGCATTTGAAAAATGAGTATGTGGCACAAGTTTATGAAATCCTACCTTACAATTAACCAGGATCCTGAAAAAAACAAAAACAAAAACCAAAAAGCACATCATTTCATCACATTAATATACTTATTTTTGACCCTGAACACAGAGTAGAACTCTCTATAACAAAAAAAAAAATGCTATTGCCAGCTCAGCTTAGAAATTGCTTTCTGCCTGCTCAGAGAGGACCCAAGGCACCCTGTGGTACGAATGTGGTACAAATGTTGCAGAGACCCAGGTGTATGTCCCACTGGTAGTATATGGACTGTGCAGAGTTCCCTTTCGTTTTCCTAGGTATCAGATAGCCCTTTATGTTACACTAATGTCTTAGCTTAGTTTTTCCTTGTACTTCGCAGCATAAAAAAAAAAAAAAAAAAAAGACAGTAGAAAACAGAACAAAGAGAAACCCAGCTAAGATGTGGTTTCTTTTACAGTTCCTTCAAAACTAACAACATGAAATATAAAGTTTCACCTTCTTATCTTGCCTATTCAAATTTTTCAGATTCCGATCTCAGGATGACTTCCACTGATAAGAGCACTGCTGATGCACAGGGAGCTGCTGCTGTCCATCTGCTTTACACTGATACAAGATTGCAATTAGATCTGGGTCATCTCACCTTTGAATTTGCCACACACATAAACTAAGAGATCACACACAATAGTGCTTGTGCTAACTGAAATCCAATTTATGGGCAAAAAAATATTTTTAGCCTTTTCCTTTCCACCCACTAAGGTGAAAACACTGATTTATCTACATAAAGGAAAGAAGAATTTCTTTATATTTACTTTTTCCTTTATGAAGAACATCCATGCAGTATTGTTTACCTATATGTCTATAGAAAATAGAACAAATTTACCTCTAATATATAAAACATTAGAGAATTATTAGCTAATAAGCTATTAAAGTACAGAGAATATATTTTCTACTACTCAAGTATTACAAATACTAACAAATACTACTAGGTCCACCTAGCACCGTAGATTCATGGAATAGTCTGAATTAGAAGAGACCTTTTAAAGGCCACTTAGTTCAACTCCTCTGCATTAAAAGCTTTATAGTAGTCACATAAATATGCACTGCCTAAGTACTTTGGTGGTTGATACATGTCTGTGTACATCCTCCTGGATGTCAGAAGGATCTGAAAAACCAGTCACTAGGAAATGCACGAATAGTGTGATGTATCAAGTCACTGGTTACTGGTGGCCACTGCACTATTCCCTTATGCTTATAACCACGTGTTGCTGGTAAACTGGGTACACTGGGAGGTAGCTGTGCTCAGTTCACTCAAATCAAACAAGTCCCAATAATTCAGTATTCCAAGAACACAACATGGAGTGCTGACTTTGAATAAAATTTAACAAGGCGTTCATGGCTGAGAAATAACAGCAGGCGACTCCTGAAAGTTTCAGGCTAATTGGCAGATTCCTTTACATGTCAGGAAAAAAAATGAAAATGCAAACTCTGACCCTTGTTGTTCTGAATACATAACACGTCGCATTACTGAACTCCAAATCTGCACCTCAACCAAAACATGATATACTAAACACAGTTACAAAACAAAACATCATGAAAAAAAGAAAAGAACTGCTAGACTCAAGCTTGAACGGCATATATCATTCACAACTCCAAGTCACTGCAAACACTGGATCATCCATATGTACACAACTCTGGCACATCTCCTATTTCCTCCACCATTGTTTTCTTAGTCACCAGAAACACAAAAGAAATGAAGTATTACATGTGGAATCAAGCATTCCATTCAGTTTATGGATTAGTATTGTCTCTTACCTCTCTTTCCATAACTTACTCATGTTTCAGATTTACAGTATAGAGACAGTATGTGCCAAAATACAACAAGCGTCAAGTCAGTGAAAGCAAGAAACACCTCCCATGTGAGTCCCTGTTTTAAAGGACATATGACTGAGGGACTCAGGGCTACAGGATAGATTTATTTTATCTGATAACTGTAGGTGTGTAGTTCTTAATCATACAACAGTCAACCATTTGAATGAACAGGATGTCTTTATTTTTCAGTGCTTACCTTCTCAATGTCTTAGAGTACGTCTGACTATGAGGAAACATAGTTTTTGTGAAATTGATGTGTTTATTAGCCACTGACCAAATGGAGGATAATTAGAGTGGTCTTTGTTAAATGTCACCTCAGACAATGAAAGTCACCACTGAAAGACTAGTGTGAACAGTAATTTACACTTCCACTGTCTCCAACAGATGTGCTTGACAAAATTTTGCAGTTCTAGGCCACCTGGTGCAATCTGGTTTATGTTTACAAGAGGAACTATCAGAGGTTTGGAGCAAATGACTCATGGGGACAAAAATGCAATAGCCTCCAATCCATAGCCAGAATTCCTTAATTTGCATAGTTACTTTGCTTGCCCTGAACACAGTCAAGGTGTAAGTTTCCTATGAGGGGCAGGAGGCTTTCAGGATCTTCCAGCTGTGATAGTAGAGAGGTACCCCCAGAGATGAAGTGCTGACTTGGTTCCATGTGCATTTCCAGCCTTAAACTTGCACAGAGGAGGAAACTCAATAGGAAAACTATGGGAAGCAAGGAAAGCAAGGGTTTAGTTCCTCCCTGAAGAAGAGAGGCAGATTTTCAGACAGAGCGCTGGCTGCAAAACCAAGCTTCATATTACAAGTGAGAAAACTTTCTCCTGCTGTTTGATCTTCCCACTTTAGGAAAAGAGCGCTTGCTAAATATGGCATCAAAGGCATTCTAATTTTCATCATTACTTCCACCTGTCCCCTGAAACACAACTCCAAATACCGTCTAAAATCTCACCCTCCAAGTGGCAATCGTTTTGGTCTGACACTACGACATGAATGCTCTTGGTCACATCCTGGAGGCTATTTTGCATGAGATGCTGCTTTAACGTAGAAGTAAAAGGTTGGCATCCTGTCCCCTAAGTAAAAATTTTTTTCTCTGTCCTATCAAGATCAACACTGGGCAGTAAGCACGTGGACTATGAGCCTGTATAATACAGAGTTTTCTTTTAAATTATAAAGAAAATTAGAAATTTCAAATAAAGTCAGAATGCCTAAACATACAACTATTTTAGAATTCCTCTGAAGATAGCAGAAATTATGTCAAATCCTCTATCTGCCTGGAAAAGCACCCTGTACATATACACACATTGCTGTGATTTTTTTCAGCTATTCAAACTTTCCATTGGGATAGGAACTTTTACAAGAATATTTTTCACAGGTTTTGACAGAGAAACAGGATGCTTTTAACGCAAGATCTTTATAGCAAATTAATATCTATAATCATTTGCTGCTCTTACTGAATAAAATCAGATCAGTTAGTGAATAGCTAAGCAAGCAAGCAAGCAAAATAATGCAGTGAAACTGAAACTGACTGGAAAATTGTAATACAGCTGTATCATCGGAAAATTTTTACCAACTGTTCAAATAACTTCTAAAGGTAATAACTCTAAAAATTAAACAGAAATACTCTAACACATCTAATTGCAGAAATTTTTGTTTCAATGAATCCCTCTCTCCAGTAAAGTCCATAAATTACCTGCATCTTTAAACATCAGCAAATCTGGCAGTAAACATAAAACCTGTGTGCTTATACATCAAAAATCAGAACCAAAAAAAACCCCAAACAATATGAAGCAATCTATGTAAACTGTTTCAAAAAAGTCTCTCAACTTGAAAATAGGCAGGATCACACTTACTTGAAAATGCCTGGATCTTTATATTCTGGCTGAATCCAGAAGAATGCACCCCTGTTTCCCAAGCCTGGCAACCAAGAGACCCATAGGGGAGACTAGGAAGACTGATGGAGCTGCTTTGCCTGTAGTGACTTTACAGCATGAACAAATTGCAGCTGAACTGCCAGCTAAACTCCGAGTGGGCAGCACATCACGTAGTACAGGGAAGGCAACTAATTGGGAGAGGACATGACAGCCTTTCAAGGAGAGGGAAAATTCGTGACAGACTGACATCTCTTATTCTTCTGCTCCCTTATTCCACTCTATTCTTCTTTAATGGAAAATGTCAACCTAAGAAGACAGTGCAATATAAGACAAGGAAGTTGTGACATACATTTCCCTGCAAAATAAAGTTGCATTTTGTTTCAGTGATACACCACAGCAATAACGGATTAGTCAACATGCAAAATCCTAACAATACCAACACAAAAATAACACAAGCCATGTGTTGGCTGGTGTTCTTTGTAGCCTTTGCGTAAAAAAGATGCTGGAAAATGTATAGACATGACAGAGCTGGAAGATTTCAGGCTCCAGCCACATTCATACACAGATTTCACAAAAACCTGGAGCCAATGGTTTTAAACCCTCCTTTCTGGGCTCTTGCCCGAACATAACACTCTTGAAAAACGTGGCTACTGACACCCTGCTTTATGACTCACTGTAGTGTTTTCAGCCTTTGAATCAGCCTGGGGAATAACATTTGGAAGTGCACTATGACATGATATTTCAATATAGAGGACAAGCAGTAACCAAAAGCAGACGCAATTATCAACCAGTTTGTGATGGGCAAACTATTCAAAACACAACAGCGGGTCTAAATCAAATCACAGACTTCTGCCTGGCTTCTCCCACATATTGAAAGGATCGACATTCATTCCAGCCCTGTGCTTAAGTTCATCCCTTCCTACCCAATGCTGACTTTTATTTTTCTTCTTCGAAAAATTAACCTCAGCAATGTGAAGTAGAAAATTCTTATAAAATAGAAATACAACGCTGGCAGATGGTAAGCATCAAACAACTGAACACTTTCTTCCTTCTTTACTATTCATGCTTAAAAGAATTTACCTTGGCAGTCTTTTCAAAACCATACTATTACTTCACAAATATTCTTTTGTGATGAAGCCTGTTTAGATCTAGAATTGCTTCTACTCGACCTCTCCTGTCTTCCTGAGGCTTTTCATCTTCAGGCCTAAGTTAAGCAAAGCACCAAACTTCGGAAGTTTCCCTCACATATTTGTTACATACGTACAATCTTGAAGGTGTCTTTCTTCCTTTGAAAAAAAGCCAGACAGTGTTTTTGTTCTTGTTATATTAAACGCTTATCTAGTTTCTTCAGTGCTCTAATACTTAAATGGGGCTTACTGAGGAGACAAATTTTAACTCCGCATTTGTTGAGAGAAAAAATAACGTGTATTTGTGTATCATTCAGTTTCATTTCACTAAATTTTGACATTTAGCCTCATGAGCAAAAATACATATTATTCAATCCCATCACTGCTTAAAAAAAAACAAAATAAGCTGTGGTATGCTCTCAGTGCCTGATTCATCAGTTTGTTGGCACATCCTTTCATCACTTTCAAAATTACTATGTAGTAAGATGCTCATACTTGTTTTCCCCATGCACTGAAGTATCCATACAGGCAGCAAAAAAACAGGCCAAGCTGCATTATCTCTCAATATGTGCTTCTTACATTTCTTGCAAGTGGGAACCTTTCCACTTAAATGCATCTTCCTTAAAAATAGGCGGATTTGTCCAAAGGCTTCCAGAGCTCACCTTGAACTTCAACAGCATCCTTCAAGAGCCAGGACACAACCTGCCTCCTCAAGCAGGCACAGTGGAGGGAAGGCTGCTGCCCACTGCTGCCTGCCAGCACCCTGCCTCCAGGCTGCCATCAGCTGCTACAGGCTGCAGCACCTATCTGGCTTTTAAAGATAGTGGCAAAAAGGTTCTGAGCTCGTTATTCCAGATCAAATGACTCAGGAGCAGTTTAGCAATTTAGGAGATCTGTCCTGTCCAGCAGCACTCAAATACAAGCTGATGTATGTCAAATGAGTTTCAGATTTCCCGACAAAACATTCAAATTTGTGGCTTTTTAGTAACTGCATAACTGAAGGCAAGAAAAAATAATTTTATGCCAGGGATACTGAATGAAACAGGAGCTACCTTGATGATGAAGCTTTTGTTTTCATTTTTCAGGCCCACATGAAACTCCTTTACACAGGCACTGAGGAGGCACAGAGAGAAATTAGACATTGGCATTCGATTAGAACCCATTTTTCCTTTGAATAGGAGGAAGCACTTCTGGAACAAGAGCTTGTAGCACTTTGCAAAGCTCCCTGCTTTATTCATCAAGGAAGAAATGTCTAATTAAACTAGACAGAACAGATGCTTCAGCATTTTAGCTGCAAAAGCCAGCAAGGAGGCTCCATTAGCACAAGGATAGCCAACTGAGGCTTCCCAGCTCACCAGCAGCCTATAAAATTGCTACTGGAGGGCCTTGGCATTGTATTCAAAGCCACATTTAAGAGCCAATATGGCAAGATGTGATGTGCAGGGAGCCCATAAAATCCTTTAATGGAAATACTGGGCTTGTGTTGGAAAAAGTATTGGGAGCTGTGTACACCAATATTGAGAGTTCAGGTCTCATAGGGCACCATAGCCAGTCTGAGTATACAGGCTCCTGTAGCCCCAAACCTCATCAGGACTTTTTGGGATGTCATTTTCTGTAGGAAAGTTTGCATCATTGAGTCACAGAGAGTTCTTACACTGAACACTGATATAAAGATGACAGAACACTTTTTTCCCCTCTGTTTTTGTTTTTTTTTTTGTGTTACACCTTGCTCAGAAGCAAGGCGAGTTGTTTAGCCAGCTACAAGCTTCACGGGCTGCACAAGTTGGGGAGGCAATGTGAAGGTAACAGGGATACATGTCTGTTGCTGGGACGATACCACTGAATGTCCCCCAAATTAGTTATTCTTAGATAAAGCACCATCAATTTTAATTCCCTCCAAGTGGAAGGAAGTCCAAGGCTGTCTTGAAGAGGTGCGCAACACCGAGGGTGTTTCTGCCTCTTCCTTCTTCCATTACGTAAAAACGTAAAAAACCTTTCTCTTTAGGCAAAATCTTTGCAGATTTCTGCCACCATCAGCTACAGTGCCAAGTGTTCTCTATTCCCAGAGACAGAGAAAGACAGGACCCCTGATTTGAAGAGCATTACACAGGCACGAATGGGGATGAATCCAGCAGCTCTAGCTATGGTTACCAAGTGCCTCTGACTCTCGCTTTGCTTCTATGCTCCTGGACACTAGTGATGCAGGGTGCAGCTTCTCTGCCACACAGGGATTTGCTGGTCAGCTACACTGGATAATCAGAATACCAGCTTGGAAAAAAGGTCACAGGACCATAGGAAACAGTAAGACACTTCTGCTTCAAAGAGCCTCATTAGGAAATGGAGATTCCCTGGATATGTAGGCCTGTGCTTATGAATGACTTTCTCATGCCTGAGTATCTGAGTATTATATTTGAACATACAGGAAATACATTCTCCTAATCAGCCTTTTTTACCTACTGCCAGAAAAATGAGAGTGCAGCTTTACAGCCAAAGCAAGCTGTTATCCACTCCTTCTAAAATTCACTCCAAACTCCTACATTAATGCAATATTGCAAATGAGCACTTGAATGCAGAAGAACCAGAAAAAGCAATGACAGAATCCCTCTGGCAGATGTATATATCCTACAGACATCTTATTGTGAATCACTCTTACTCTGATTTTTCCCAGTGCTATTTAATCTTATTAAATCCCAAAATCAAATCCTATATAAAACCACACATACAATGTGTGGGAAATATCATCTGCCCCTAACAAATTCTGTAAGAAAATATACTTCTAAAACTGTTGTTTGCATGCAGTATCATTATGTTTATACCCTTTCTGCTTACACAAAATAAGATTATTGCACATTCCAGCTAGTTTAAGTGTGTTCTCATTTTCCAAAACACTTTCTTCCTTCTACCGACATAAAATGTCCATTTGTTCTGGAGAACAGCTCTTGCACCTTACTTAATGCACAATCACTACACAGATGGCTTATGTGCATGTAATTAATAATAAAACCCCCTGCATATCACATCTATTGTATATATTCCAAGCAAATGCACAATTCATCAACATGAAGTAAATTCACAATATTTAGAGTGCTTCAGATTCACTGTCCAGGTACAAGCCATATAGCCAGACCTATAAAAACGAGACTCATTAAATATCAGTTACTAAAAATGGATGCCAAACATTTTATCAGAATTGCTTAGAGATAAAGCTCATGGACTCTTTAACACCGTTATGTGACAGATGATTGATCCGTTCCCATGTCCCATGTCAGTAACGGAGGAATCCCCTGGGGGAAGGACACATTCATATGTACTTAAGGAACACTTTCATCCTGAATGAAAGCAGGGGAGATCAAAAGAATATTCAAAATTTATAATTTGGGGGAACAGAAATTAGAAATAAGCCTAGGTTTGAAAAATATGACAAGTACTTTAATGAAAATACAGCACAATTGCTAATGTGTTGTGACAAGGCAGAAAATACTCACTTCCTAAGACAGGGCACCTGAACAAACATTTATTATCCCAACCCAAGAACAACCAAAGAGTTCTACAGTTTCTATGCTAATGTACCTTACTGCAAAGATTTCCTTAAGCTACCTCAGAAGGCAAAATTTCTAAAGCCTAGGATTTTAGCACTGAAGAAAAGGGGACTGACAAACTGCCATGCTGTCAAAAGGAAAAGACACTGAGAAATGTTCAAATAAGCAAAATCTGTATTTTTCTTGAAATAGACTATTACCATTTTTTGTAATTGCACAACCTGTATCTAGGTGAACTATGTTTCCACACGACCTGGCAAAAATTTCTGTTTCCTGTGATACTCCCTGACAGTCATTTTTACCCCTTCTAAACTACTTAGTATTACCAGCTGCTTGCAAATCAGGAATTTGATCTTCTGGCACCTGGCAAAAGAGAGACACAGCTGAAGCCTTACAAAGAAAAGGTCCTGTGGCAACACAGTTTACTGGCAGAAAGCTCGGGTCAGCTGCTAGGATTGCTTAGAAGGTCACTTGAAAGAGGATTTTAAAAGTAAATAAAACTTCACTAACTCAGGACTGCTACAGGAATCTGCTATAATGATCTGCATGACAGTAATGTGAAAAGTTATAAGGCATGGGAAAAAGGAATGGGCGAAGAGAAGTCCAATTGGCATTGGATGGGAAGGAGGGTGTTTCATATTACAGTTTCAACTTCACCTTTCTCCCAACTGATAAAGATGTAGATGACCAGGAGGACGCATGGGCCAGGATGTAGGGGCCCAATTTGGTTCCTGTACAAGAAACACAGGCACAAGTGTTATAGACACAAGGCTGGAACACCAAACACTCTTCATTCTCTTGATTTCTGTGTGGGGCTTAGACCCACAAGTCAAAATTCAAGAAGCTAAAATAGTGAAGCTAAAGATGAGAAAAAGATCATGCTTATTAACACTAAAGTCTTTTTCAAGGGTGTTGGTCACAGGGGTTATCAACATCATAAGATAAACATCATCTAACAACACAGAAAAGACATTGAGCTTCTACCACACAGGTTACAGAAAGACAGAATGCGCCATTCCAATCAGTGATAGTACTTAATTGTACATTGTACCAGAAAAGCAAGAGAATACATTGCTACCACAGGAAAATGAGGTAACACTTGTTCAATTCTCACTGGGAACAAACAGGCACTGATGACATATGGCACAATAAACCTAACAGGCTTGGATAAAGTCATCTCTGCTCTGTTAGTACCTTTTAATAAGGTCTATAATAGCAAGGATATTAAAAAAACCAAAACAAACCAAAACAAACAACCCAAACCTGGAAAGTCATTAATGTTGTGTCAATGCTCAAAGAAGGACAACCCAAATAACTTACAGACCATTTATAATTTGACACTGATCCAGGCAAGGAAAGGAAGTATTTTCAGGGGATTCAACTGATACGGAAACAATGAACAGTTATTACATTAATGCCAGACATTATGGATTTATATAAAATAGATCTGGTGAAACAAAGTAGGTTTCATCCCCTGATGAGTATAGCAAATCTATTAGATTAAATAACAGTTTACAAATTAAGCACATCAATATCTGTTAGGCATTTCACTTTATCCTATCCAAAATTTTGATCAAAAAAGTTGATGCTAAAAATAACTAATAAATACCTATTCAAAAGACTTTCTGATTTCAGAGTCATCACTTTAGATCCAGGCTCTATTAGTAACATCTGTGTCAAGCAAGCCCCTGCGCAACAACATTACTGACATCAAAGTCATCTTAGAAATTTATGTCCCACAAGTGACACTTTAAAGTCAGAGAGAACACAACAAAAGATTTACAGTAAACAAATCGAGCTTTTAGTTGCTTAACTAAGAGATGCTCTACGAACACACTTCAGTTTTCTGAGTGCAACCAATGGAAGAAAACACCAATCTTATTGCAGCTGGTGAAGGCATAAGAAACCCCTCAGCTATGGCTAGATGTTCTTGAAAGGATGATTAATCAGCGGTCTAAATTAACAAGACCAATAATGTCGGATTCTTCAACTCTTGATATGGAGAGATAAAGTACCAGAAGCCTTTCAAGAACATATATAATGGCAAAGTACAAATTTGCATTAGTCACATACAATTTATTGTCTTAATACAGGGTAATTGCAAGAAGTATGATGGCCTGTGACATACAGGAAGATCAGACAACTTTTTAAACAAACTCTTCTGTCTTTTCTGTCTTACTTGCTTATATTGTACAAATGATTAAAAAAACCCAAACAACTCCAATGAACTTGAAGTTAAAAGGTAGGAACTCTAGGAATAATTGTATTTTTCACCTTTACAAAAACTTAACATTAACATTGCCTCAACAGTGAAAAGATTTATTTATACTAATGAACAAGAAAAAGGCACACTGTTCTTCTCTTTTATTAACTGTAATGTCTTGAATACTTATGAACTGCTTGACTTGCTGTCGCTGACAGGAGGAGAATGAAGTAGAATGTGCCCAGTACAGTACAACATGAAACTGATAACGTTATCCTAGCTGAATGTCAAGTTTGCTTTGGTAGCACATGAGTGATATGAGGCCAGGGGAAGGAAAAAAAAAATCAGCAACAACAAAAATCCCAAAGACACTTAGGATAAAAACAACAGCTAAAATGAGCCATTGATCTCGGGTAAGACATTTGAGTTAAATTTAATAATATGCTAAGCAAAACCAAGCAAACCTCAGGCAAAGTGGATTACCCTTGCAAATGAGCAAGCACTGAAATGAGAGTTTACTCAATTCCTTTATATACTCGCAGACTGGAAAGTAGCAGTATTGATAAGAAAAAGAACACAGCAGAGGAAGACTTCAAAACAGACGGGAAGACAGGTGGCAGTGTAAACGGGCAGAAAGGCCAGCACTGGATAGAAATCAGAGATCAGAAATAAAATATTGCACAGCTTGAGAAATTCAGCTGTAGGAATATCAACTGTTCGACCAGATTAAGGAGGAAGGTCAAAGCAGAACTGCTAGGACACTTCACTACTTTCCCTTCTATTGAAACCGCACAGGGCTTGTCAAACTTTCTACAATGCCTGTTGTACCACACATGGGATAAACAGCTTGCCAGGCAAGTGTCTCAATAAAACAAATCTTTCTGTGCTTCTGTTCGTGCAACACTGCTCCATGCACTGGGTGCTGGAAGTACTTTCAGAAATTCCTGCAAAACTTCTTCTTCTAGGATAAGTGGAACATCCTCATCACTAACTGACAGAATTAGTGAACACTGCCAAAAAAACATGGAAAAGTTACAGTGTGTCAATGAAGCTGCACTTACATGTCGGATCTTTGCCCGGCACGAAGTAAAATGCCAAATCCCATCTAGCTAGTGTGACACAGACGTAATATAGTACTAACTCTGATACAGCTAGTAATGAAGAGTCTATGAGGAACAAATACATGAAGAATGAGAAAATTATTTATGAAAACCAAATAAACTTAGATGAGCTTAATACCACCTGATACTCCAATGCTGGAAGAAAAAGTTGCCTGTCCATGTATCTTGAGAAATGGTTTTGATTTTGAATAACTAGGGTGACCTGTGACTACATCACTTCAATCCTCCATGTCAAAATAGCATAAACTTTACTGAGCAAGCAATATAAAGCCATTTCTTCATTGGTCCACTTTTACCACTCTATATGGCAGTTTACTACACGTGAAGAGCTTGACTAATTACTATCATCATCTAACCTGTTTCACTAAACAGCAGAATTATTGCTTTTGTGTCTTTATATGTATGTTGTTAGTAGACAGAATAGTCCTTTTCACTCCCTGAATTCAGTGATAACCTGCTTTATTATTTTTTATACAGACTACTTTGCATTCTTGAAAGTTCACACACAACCCATATAAACAAAAACATACTGTTTCTTTATAAACATACTCAAAGGTTTCTGTATAAACTTGGTCAACAGTCTGCAAAAAATGTCAGATAATAACAATATTTTGTCCAGGACTGGCAGCAGGACAATGTGATGTTAAAAGAGAATCAACCTAAGAAAAACCAGAGGCAAATAAAACAGAGTGCATTGATGATGAATTCAGAACATACAGGAAACTAGCGCTGAAGATCTCAAGTAAAAGTTCTGGGTTTTGGTTACGCTCCTTCAAATAACATCTCAATTAGCTACAGGATGCCCCAAGGATTACATCTCAGATTAAGAAAGGCAGCTGTCCTTGTCCTTTATCATCTTCTCATAAAAAAGGCTCCAACCTGCAAGCTCATTCACTGGCTGTCTCAGTGTGCTTTGTGTCCAGTTGAGGTTTGCTCGCTCACTGTCACTGCAGTTCACACAAAACTGAGCCTTACAAAAGCCACCTTGCCCAGTTTGTCAGTGTCGATGAACACATGAGGGAACATCTTATCTGCACTGCAGGATTCCCCTGGTCCAAAACTCCAAGTAGTGGTTTTGCACTATTACGTAAATCATGAAAAACCAATAAACATTCAAATCTGAACTGTCTTGTGAGGAAACACTAAAAATAAAGAGGGTACAGTACAAGTGCTTTACAAAAAAAAAGCATATTATTGAATTCATGGCACTGACAAAACTCTGGATAATTTCACTCCTTGATAATGCTCTCAAATTTCAGCAATATATAAAGAATTTGTCCTCAACTTTTAATCTTGTGGATTAAATCTGTTTGAGAAAAATAAAGAAGCAGAAAAGAGACCTCCCAGTTTACAATGCACATATTAAAGAGGACCTCCTACTATGAGCAATTATTTTCCATATGTTGTTTTAACAAAATTCATCACTTTAAACGTGTGGGTTATGTTTGCATCAAAATAAATGGTTCCCAGTGCAAAAGCTGCCATACTTAAGAAATATGAAGGCAAGTATTTCTATGGGAAAATGAAGTATTATGGAATGCTTAAAAAAATGAAAAAAATTACAGACACAACAAAGGAAAACTAAGAAGTCTGCAAAGTCTATTTCTGTGGACAGGTTTCTTGCTATTACTTAATTTTTTTGCGTCTTAGTTATGTAAAGACTAAATGACCCAGAAAAACCTGATGAAAATACAATCAATTCTTATTTTCTGAGCGGAAAAAATAAGTCAAGATCTGTTTTTTTCTTATTTTTAAAATTAGTCTCAAGCAGAAAGCACTATGAAAAAAGAAGGTGTGTTTTCTGCTTGAATGTAAGTAGTGAAATCTCAAAAACCTTTCTACATATCTTCTTAATAGATTCTTCTGGCATGCTGTTCAGCAAAGAGTTAACAAATTTAATTGTCCTAGATGTCAAGGTTTTTGAAGACAAAATGTGCTCAACATTTGGCAAAACTGTACTCTTGTAATGCCTTTGAATTTATTTCTCTATTAAATCTTTGCATATTGATTCAGAAGATAGCAGAAATTGTCCAGTTTTAGGGAACACAGTCAATTTGATTTATGTTCCAAAAGCCAAAACTGGGCTATAACACAAAGACAGGTGAAAGCCATGCTGGAAGAATTCTTTCCTCAAACAAATATACTGAATGAATACCAGTGAAGTCCAAGGAAATAAAAACATAGGGAAGAAGTAATACATAAATGGCAAAACAGTCCATTTTGCTGCAAAAAAAATCCAGTAACTTTTCCAAAGACAACCATTGCTCACGAAAAACACAGGAAAAAGGAATTAGATGCTTTGCTGTTCACATGTCACTTTTGACTTACTATGTTTAACAAGATACATGAGTAAAAGATAAATTCAGACAAAAAAAATCAATTTATTCTAACTAGCTCTCCAACTGAAAATAATGTCTGACCTTGTTCTTGGGTTTAGCCTCTTAATTAAAGCTACCCCTCGGGAGACAATAATAATTTTGAATCCTGCAACATTATTTTCTTCTGTTGCAACAAATTGTCTTTTTCAAGATAATTTATCCATGAAATTATTCCTTCATTAAATGACTATCCTTGTCAAACAGAACAGCCCACAATGTTAAAGAAGTCTTGCTCCTATTGCAACATCTGTTAAAAACTCTTTGGAACACGGGGGTCTCAAAGCCATTGCAGTCAGTAACTGTCATCTCACATAAAGCACTCTTACAAGCACCACGCTTTGTAATGAAATAATTGTTTAAAAACAAAAATCCAATTTTTTTGTGCACACAACCAATTATATAGTTTTAAAAGAGAGGAGGTCACTTAGAGGTTAAATTCTAACATAAATTCTGTTTTTTTAATCAAAATTTGGGAATGGGGGAGAGTTGATGTTGTTGGTAAAAATGCTAAAACTGTATCGTAATCGTCCTAAATAAAAGCAGCTCTCTCCCACCCAAGATCCAGTTAAGGAAGGCTCCCAGCTGCACTAATTAAACCTCTTGCAGATACTGCCCCTAGACACCTTTGTCACAGACCTTTCCAGATGAGAATTCTTATCCCTGGTTTGTATCGATATGATCAGGTAATGTACAGAGACTTAACGAAAAGAGCCTAAAGCAAATGTTAAGTCATGTATCTGCTACAGTGCAAGTCAGTAACTCAAAACACTGGAAAATGAGGGCATGACACCCAGGAGATCTTGAGCTGCTGCTCTCTGGCTGTGCCAAATTTCAAACAGAACTTTATCTCACTTGCAAAACGCCACATTCTCCAAATTAGAAGAATTACTATTTTTTAAACTAAAAGTCTATTAAAGAGCAGATATGTCCATGTTGACAAGACTTCAGTTTGCAGGGAGAACATGAGACTGAAGGGCATCCTGTCCCTTCCTACCTCCAGCCCATCACCCAGCCCTCTGCTCCATGACACTGGCAGTGTTGCCTCCACTATTGGAGCAGCTCAATAGTAGAGAAGAACAACCCACAATTGGAGGAAATGAGGCAGAAATTAATCTTTGCCACCAAAAGGTAGCTGTGGACCAGTACCCAAGAGTGGTATCTCCAGTATCTAAAACTGCTAGTAGGCATGGGATCCTATTCTCCTAATGGTCTAAAGATACTTTTCATGCTGCTGAAAGTTATTATCAACAAGAAAACAGAATCGTCCGTGGAGTCTAGTTCGATTCATATTAAAAATGAAGGTCAAAAAGAATTGCATGTTCTGAGAAAAACAACAAGCAAACAGATTCTTCTAATTGAAGACATGCTAGTCTCCAATCCAATACAGTTTATTTTAAGTTGCTCATAGTTTTATTAAACATTTCTTATGACTCATCCTCATTGCCCAGAGGAAAAATGCTACTAAATCCAGCTAACATGCATGTATGTATTACGGAGTCAAAGGCAAATCAGCCACACAAATACTTTCCAACTATACCAGCTGAAATTAGGGAACATTTCAGACATGTAGTATTACTTTGACATGGGTTCATTTAACTTCCTCTGGATTTAAAAATTAAGTCTATATCTAAGAAAATCAATTCAGACAAATTAAAATTTACAAAGCTTTCAATTCCACAGTCCTCTGAAAGCTTTAACAGATTATATTTTTCATTCTTCCAATTCTTTAAGACTCTTCAGCTTCATGATGCACACCTGTATATCCAGCTATTTAGTTAATGTCTCAGGGGGGAAAGCATTTCTCAAATGCAAGTCTCAGTCACAATTTTTACTTTTTCAACTGTAAAATCTAAATTAGCAGTAAAATTTAATTATTGTGCTGTTATTTTACAGTGTTAAGTTGGTATTCACGTACTCAGAATCCTGCTGAATGAGACAGTAACTTTGGCTGTTCTGGGACTTAAGTCAAAAGAAAGTTACAAAAGAGGCAGGCAAGTCCAACCAAGGAGCTCTTTGGACCTTTGAATTCCAGTTTTGAGCCCAAGAGACAAAAAACCAAGATAAAGGTATCCAGAAGGCATGGATATGGACATCAGCTTTGTGTGTAGAGGTTTCCTCTATGGGCATTATTCTTCTGGGAGCTTACTGATTTTGAAACTGTACAAAAATAAAGCATCAATTTTATATTAGATCAATTGAAAGAGAACTACCTATGCAAGTGGAAAGACCTAAACTGATTTTTGTCCTTGCTTATCTGCCCAGGACCAAAAAACCAGAGTTTTCTCAGAGACAGAAGGATGGGATCCAAGAACAACTGTTTAAGATCTATGGTCAACTGGCAGCTTTTAAATTACTGCTACTTTTACCAATAAAATAATCAAAAGCTGCATCAAAGCTGCTGCAGAAGTGTGCTGAAATACATGGCAACCCCATGATTTCCTGAGTATCCAGGCTTGGATGACTCTGGAGCTGGGATTGGCATCTGGTCCAGCCTGTCATGACCACAGACCTGAGAGCAGTTCATATAGTTTTAAAAGAGCACATACACGTCTCATACCAAAACTATGCCAAGCTACAATACCATTAGCCTTCAGGTTCAATGGGAGTCCAAATATGTTCAAATTTTGACAATTTACCATCTTGGTGTACACTTCCTCAGACTTTCCTTAAATTGCACTTCCATACATTGTGGTCATGCAACATTCTATTTGCTCTTAGCTTTATACTCCATATCTGAAAAGAATAAAAAAATAAACCTTGTGTGGTAAATATGAATTGCACTTGCACTGGGACAAAGTCTCCTTCCTGGACAGAGGTGAAAGGAGAGAAGAGCAGAAGACTGGAGCTCTCCTGTCCCACACAGCAAAGAAAAGCTTATTTGCTGTCAGGAGCAGGTTCCACAGGTGCTACACATGAATAAACTCACTGGGGAGGGCATGCAGCTAAAGCAGAAAATACCTAGGCACATCTGATGATGAACAAGCTAAGCTTCAACAAGCCTTCAAATGCCTGTTGAGGTATTTTTAGCTTTTTTTATAAACTGAAAAGAGTAGTTCCCAAAGCTTGAAAATGGATTATTTAATTTCGTTTTATTTTTCCTGGCATTTTATTGCAAACACTCTTAAAACTGTTTTCAGGTTAAAAAAAAACAAGCGAAGGGAAAATGCACAGGTTAGAGTTCGCTCTTCTTGAAATTTAGCCCAGAATTGCTAAGTGTTAATCTCTGGAGGAAAAGCAAACTAATTCTGCAAGAGTGGCTCTGATTTTAGGCCATACGACCTGCTTCTCACATCTCTCACAGATTTCATATAGTTCTCGACAACCTACCATTTGTACAAAACCCCAGGAAGATTTTATTCATTAAATGTACTAATTGCAGCAAACTCTCATCTCTTTTAATAAGCTTTCAAGACCACATGCCAATAGCAGCATTCCTGAGCAACTAGCTACTGATTTAATGTGGTTATGGCAGCTGAAATTTTGCTTCCCTCAAAGGTAGCAAAAACAATATGTTAATACCTGCTTAGAAAAGACAGTAACAAAAAATGGAGCTTTTCAAAATTTTCAACTGGTCAATGTTTCTTCATCCTCAGTAAAATTGTTCAGGTATAAAACAGATTCACCAGTGACATTTTGTGAACCTAAGTATTTTGAAATACAGGCTGTAAATCGCATCTCATTTTCCAAATAATTTGTATACATGCTTAGCAAGTCACGATTCTGCGTGATGTTCTTCACTGAGCATTTCCACACTAAATGTAAATAATATAGAATACAGTTTGTTTCTGATTGACATTGATCATTATTCTCTGCTTAGATTTGCAAATGGGGCAAAAGAAAAAAAGATTTTTCTCTTTCTTCACTAACCTCTTTAACCTTCTGTAAAACATACTAAAGCTTCTTAACATTTGTTGCAACATTAGAACAGATATCAGATTGGATGCTTCAGGAAGCTACACTAATAATTCAGCTATATATACAGGCAAAAATGCAGGGGACTTTGCAGATATCCCTAACTCCACAGTGCAGTCTCTCTATTAAGGTGTGCATTTCAGCTTCTTCTGCACACTGTGGTGTGGTCCTCATTCCCTAGTTACTCTCAGCCTATGAAAATACAGTGCTCAAGACAAGTGCCTCTCACCCTTCAGATTTTTTTTCTTCTCTTTAAAAATGCATTTCCCTACTTTGAAGGCTGCTTTAGTTCCCAGCTTCACAGTGGGGGAAAGTCCTTCAATGCCTCTTGGCAGAGCAGCAGATGTACTGTGCCATGTGCCCCTTGGGTTGCAATCGTCATGAAGGAACTGGCCAAAGCCCACCGTTATTAAATGTGCTGGGACTTCCTCTCTCTGAGGCAAAGCAAGGAGCGCATCTGTCCCCTGACACACTATCTGTGGAAGGACGCAGATTCTCAGGCTGCTGAAACCTTTGCTTTTCCCTCTACCTACCTCCTCCAGAACCAAAATTATATAAAAAAAAAAAAAGACAAAACCAAGAAAGGTGAAGACAATGAAATGAGGGCTGATCTGTAAGTTGGTCCTTGTGTGTAGATCTCTAAGCTTCACTGAGTCTTCCCAGACCATGTGGCACTTGGATAAGGAGTTATATTCATCTGAAACAATGGTAGGATCAGTGCTAGATGCATGGACATGAACGTTTTACAAAGCTGTATACCAGTGCAATCAGCAAACTCTGCAAATCAAAAGTGAATAGGTTGGTGAGAGAGATACAATCTCTGGCTAGGATGGCCTTAAACAACGTGGCACAACAAGTGGTAAAAGGATTTCACAGTCTGGTCCTGCATTGTGCTGGGAATTGACATCTTGTACAGTGAAGTGCAGCGGCTTCTACCTCTCTGGACAGGCTATCCTGGAAAGAAGGGTGTGCTGGCACCATACAGCACTTCTGCAATAAGCCTCCTACACATGGCACAAATGGGTGAAGGTGCTGGCCAATGAATATGAAATTAAGATCCCTCAAATGAAAAAAGTATATTACTTCATGTAAGAACTGTGTAAGTCGAAGAACTTTAAATTTGTCTCAGTGACATGGCACTATATAGTTTTCTAAGACATTATAGTTATTCAAACTCCTGCTCAACATGGAGATGAGTAAACTGTGAAACTTACTACAATAAAGCAGAATAATTATACTAATTTATACTTTTCAGATTAAGAAGTGAGGATGGTTCTATTTTAAGATATGTTTTTTAGAAATCCAAGAGCATAGAAGACCTTGAATAATTTTTTTTATTACTTTCTAGTATACCCTAAGGTCCTATCATTCAAATTAAAGATCAATATTGTCACTCCAGTTCACTGCTATTATTCCAGCTATTTTTCCCCCTAATGATCACTATCTTTTTTCTTTTTTCTTTTTTTTTCTTTTTTCCATCCTTTATAACCCGAGTGCAAAAATACAACTGATGTAGAAAGTTGCTGTGGTGCACAAAGCCAGCACTGAATTAGACTCATGGACCTGATCTCCTTCACTGTGGTGCCTTTCTGAAAGGGAGCGTGCAGCTCAGCCTGTTATGTTGTGCTTGGATGCCATACAGGTCTCCAAAGGAAAAAAAAAAAACAACCCACCTTGTTTTCATTCCAGACATGTTTACATAAAGGCTCTAAAGATCCCCACCAGCAGGTTATTTCTAACCCCTGGCTCCCATCCCACCCCCATGCCCCTCTCCAGCCAGCCCCCATAGTAAACATCGTGTCATTCTCCTCAGCAGCAGTGGTTAAACATCTGGCTGTAAATTGCCACTACCACACGTTCCAAGCTGTAACTATCTGCCCCAGCTTGAGAAAGAAGGCAAAAATGGTAAAATGCATCTAAACTCAACTCTAGTGGCATGGCAGTTTCTGTTACAGCATCATCACTTGGCATGTAAGAAAAAACAGTCAACAACTGCCATTTTCAGCTGAAGTAATGTTTGTAGTGAACTAGCCAGTATTTATCTGACTGACTCTAATATGGGTCATGGAATTTCACCTAGCTTTTCCTGGCGAAACAGAGAGAAGTGCAACCTGGTGGCCTGCAATTGCTTGCGTGCTTGCACAACACCCAAAGCCCTGCAGTGAGAGCAAAGTAGTACAATTCCTATGAGCGTTGTATTGTAAAGAACTCCAAACAGTATTGCAAGGAGGCACTTTGGCAGCTGGTCTAGACAGTATGTCAGGATAAATAGTAAACAAAAAGAAAAAGCAAAGCAATCCCTGTTTTCACGTCTTGCCCCAGTTCTGCTTACTCAGCCAGGATAGCTAGATGTGAAGATTTAATCAACAGCAAGAGACTTCAGCCAGCTGATGAGATCTGATGTGCGTCTGCTCTGCTTCTGCTCATAGCTCAGCACATGCCACATAGAGCAAGAAAGCTGTTTCAAGGAACACTTATAAAAATGTACTTTAAATTTGTAAGCATGCATGACAACATGCTGAGTAATGAGCTACATGCTTCTGATGTTTAAAGGACTTTTTGTGTGCCTCACTGAAGCCCAAGTGAATTTCACCATGTGTCTTAAAACCACTGCATGTGGCCCTGAACCCCTCAGGTGACAACTGCACAGCACTTCCACATCTGGGAGAAACAAAGGAAAACACCATGTTCCATGTGCCTTGACTTTTGTAGCTTGGTTTTGTCTATTCTATACGCTATCAAAGTGGAAGAAATTATTAGGAGAATGCACTCAGAAGAAATTTAAACTCATGAAAATAAACACCTGAACTTCTATCCCAAACTTCAGAAAACAAATGCACTTCCCTCATGTCCTAGCACAGCAAACATGTGGGGTTTGGCACTAGTTTTTTTGGTTTTTAAAACTTTTTTTCCCCCTCTAAATATTTGAAAAAGATGAAATCCACACAGCTCTTTTTATTAAATTTTCTCCAGCAGCACTTACCAAACTGATTGCCTTTTGTCCTCAAACAGCTAATGTAAGCCGCACTGGAAGCCTGTGATCCAACTGCACAGGTATAAGCTTTTATAAGTAGATGTTATGCTCTTTACAAGTAAATGTTACAGATGTAAATAACTCCTGACCACGACCTAAACCCAGCCTATGTTTCTACTCCAACCATAGTCCCACATATACGGCTATTCCAGAATAGGTTAAATATTCATACAGATGACATTCATATTTTGATCTTATACTAAAACATGTTTTAGGAGGTATTTGTAACAGAAATACCTTTCCAGGGCTTTTAACTTCACAGTAGGCTTATTTTTATGCTTCTAGGCCATTAATACGATGCCAAGGAATAATCTTGTCTGGCTTAATTTAAAAACTGTTAACTTTTCATTTGAAATTAATGTTTAAGATTATTAAACTATGACATAGTAATAGCTATATTTGCAAAAATCCAGAATTCTTGCAGACAAAACTGCTTTCTAAGTAACTTACACTTTTCCTTCTAACATGTCCTTTATAAATTTTTAGGTCAGAGGCTGTGAATCTGGTTTTGCTGCAAACTGTCTCGTACATACCTGTTATTATCTATGAACTTGCAGCAATGCTGCCACCTCAGAAAGGGATATAAAGATGTCAACCTTATCAAGGGAACATAAATGGTGCCAGGACATAAAACATACCCTAATTTTGCCCCATGCACAAACCCAAGAGCCATCTACTTCGCACAACTATTCTGCCTTTACTACAGCCTTTATTTTCACATTTACATATGTCAGATAGGCACTAGTTTGTCACCCGATATAGTTGGAGAAATGTAAAAGAATCTCTCAAATTTCATGCTGTCTGAAACTTAAAAATTTATTAATTGCTCTTCTGATATAGTTAGTCTATGACAAAACTCTTGCTCAGTATTATTTTTGGCTTGGATCACAGGATTACTTGCATACTGCTTCTTTTTTTAGAGTTAGAACTGAGGAGGAAAATCATTTCCTCAGCAGAAGCCTCCAAAATGATAGAATATCCTCAGAGTGAAAATCACAGCTTTTATTAGTCCTTCTTAAGTCTTATGGTAAGGAAAGGAGAGGATAGGGGTGAATTTGGCTACCACTTAGTTTAAAAATAGATTCCAAAATCAATTCATATCCTACCAGACACCCCATTTCATCCTTTCTTCTAGGGAAAGCAGGTAAGTGACTGAAATATTTAGCAACCTCTCATGTCTATTCTGAACAACTGCTAGAAAGCTAGCAAGAAGGCACACTTTAGAGATCAGAAAAACTTATGGTCTGATAAGCAGCCATTATGCCCATGCAGATGAAGATGATTGATGGTGGCATTTTTCTTCCTTCAGCACCATCCCTCACTTACAGCATACTTTGGCTCTGCTGGAATCAAGCGCAATTTCCTGCTACTTCAACAGGATGATCAGGCTATCAATGGACAGAGGTTGCAATGGGTGCAAAAGCTACTGTAACCTGAACCAATGGAAGCCATCAACACTTCTACCCTGGAAGAAGGAGCCCTCTAGAAATATCTGGAGGTTCTCTCTCTTGACTCCATGGTCCTTTCTCTTCCTTTTATTTTATCCAATTTCTTTCAAATACAAATTTCTATGTGTTCAAATCTAACTGGCAGCATCCTTACAAAACTTATACCACCATTTTGAAATCAAAATTATTTCTAGTTTTCTATAAAAATCTTGAATATTTGTTGTGGAAAATGAAAGTAAAATAGAACATGTATATATTCTGTAAGTATATTCTATAAGTTTAATTTGGTCTTCATAGATTTAGAAACTTGTTCAAGAACAGCTTATCTGAGTAAAAATGGCATCTCTGTGATGCTGCTAAAGCCAACAAGAATAGTTCTTGAGAGGAATAAATCTAACAAAGCAACAGGACACCTAATCCATTCTAATTTTTAAATAATAAAAACTTTGGTAGGTCTTACAACCCTGTCATGCTTAAAAAAATCTCTACACTAGAACTATTTTATAACATTTTATTCTGCACACTGTATCAGGCCTCTACCAGTATTTATACAATAAGTTACTGTGGGCTAATGCATTCATTGAACCAAGTGCCATAGACTGCAGACTCCATATAAAAGAGTTTGTTGGAACAAGAGTGGATGAGTGCAGCATGATTATTTTATGTTTTCTTGTGCTTCATTTGTATATATCTCCTTTCCTGACTACCGAAACTGAGTCAAAGGCAATGCCATACTACTTTGCATGTCTGTCTCTCCCGGACACTTCACTGTACAGCATATCTTGTGCCACCATGAAGAAGATTGAGATAGTATGTTTTTTCCAAACCCTGTAATTTAGATTAAGTTTTAGAAACACCAAGCAGATGTCCTATGAAGAAATGCAATAGAAATCACTTACTATGGATTTATGTTGGTTCTCTGGCTGAAACATCAGCTCAAAAGCCGCTCTCCTCCAAAAAAAAGAAAATTTGACAAGAAATCTGCTAATTTGACGAGAAAAAACATTAGCATAAAATCTGGCAGCATTTATTTCTATTTCTTACAACATGTTTCACTATTGTCTAGCTTCTGTGTCAGTTAACATCAAGTTAATTAATTACCCATCCAATGGTGGTGGAGGGGTGTTGATGTTTTTTGTGGGGCTTTTCCTGGCTTTTCTTTTCTCACCCTTGCTTGAAATATCTCTGATCTTTAACAAAACTCATTTGGAGAGCTGGATGGCTTTCGAAGACAGAAGCAGTAGTCTCTGTTTCTGCAGGGCCACAGAAAAAGCTTAACTATGTCTGACATTAAAGTCCAACACAAGATTTCAAAATGCAGCTATGGATATACATGAAGAACAGGAAGAAGCACTGAAAGGAAGCAAGAAGCGTTTCATTCGATTAAGTGTCACTGCAGTGCAGGTCTATGCTGTATAATACAACAATGAACATTAGACAATGAACATTAGACCTACAAGGATGTCTAGCAGGCCTGGTAAACCTTAAAACATGAAGAAACTCGAGTCTTGCTGTACAGATTTATTACTTAACCACTGAGGATACTGAACAGAGGAAAGGCTTGCAGTTTTTGCTATCTCTTGAAACTTTTATATTCAAGTTTCAAAATCAGCTTCAGTATTTTGTTAATATGTAGGTTCATACCTGTCTACTCTCATTCCATCTGTGCATCAGATGTTTTGTAGAAAGCAGCCATATACTTGCTTTGAGAATTTCAGCTATTACAGCCATATAGCAATAATTCTTTTTTTGTTAGCTGTGAAAGAAATAAACAAAACAAGAAATCTACATCTATGTTAACCAAACTAATAACAAGAAAACATGCAGCTATGTTTGGGAGGTCATTAGCAAAAGACACAGACATACAGACATTCCCCTGCACAAAACCTCTTTCACCAGCATCAGATATAGAATACTTTCTGCATTTGTCACCTTTCAGGTCTGAGTTTCCAGCACGCTCCTTGTTATATGCAATTAGCCCCATGCCAAGGTTTGGTACATTTCATAATAAATCCCTGACCACATTTGCTTCAGGCTTGGCAGCTCTGGAAAGGTTCTATTCATCAGGGCAGCAGCAAGCCACAGGGCTCACCGCACTGCACAACTCACTCGCAGAATTCCAGCACGCTACACATTTCAACAAGCCTTCCCCTCCCTCCTCCTCTCAAACAGCCTAACATATGACTGTGATTAAGTAGGATATGAAAAAGATCCAATCCATTTTTCTCTTTTTCGTCCCTTTCCACCTCTTTTCCCTCTAGACAACACAGACATACACCGTTCCCCCACCAAAGAAAACCTCCCTTCTCTAACAGCACTGCATGTTAGGTAGGAATCCTCTTTTCTTTTTATTTTTTTTGGCCTGTATTTAAAACAGTAACCATCTGTTACTTGCAGGAAGGCTGTCTCTCCTTCTCAGATTTCCCCAGCTTTAGAGCACTACCCTCACAGCAGCACACATAAGGCAAGCTCTCAGTTGGGAACACTCTGTGAGGCACCTGAGAAGAACAGAATAGCAGCAAGAGCAACCACTGGCAGTTGGACCACCTGTTCATGGACAATTCAAACCCAACCCCCCCATATTTCCAGCATTCAGACAGCTAAAACAACAAAAAGAGAGCTGAGAGAGACACTATGCAAGCAAATATGCCACATGGAGCATGAGTGGGAAAAGTCATCTCCATCGTATGCATGCTGGATTCCTCTTTACACTGCGCCGTGGGGCAAGCTTTCTGGCAACACTGGGATAATCCAATTTTGGCATCCAAAAATCCACTCAGAAGAAAGCAGAGCTCTGGATAAAGAAGCATCATGCCTAGTCACCATGTTGCAAATTGGCCTGAAATTAGCTTTTCATTTAGCTAAGAAAGGGTGAAAAACATCTGTTAACTCAGTATTATCTTTCATAGAAGGGCACCCCTATTGTTACACCAGTACAGTGGAGTAGGACTCAGGTAACCCTTCTGATGCCTTACAGCAGTGCCAAAGCACCTCTACCTATGTTTCAACCCTTCTTTCATCTCCAGGGGCATATTCTCAGAGCTTCATCATTCCTCTCAGCAATTTTTGTCCTTCCGCTTAAGGAACTGTCACAGAAGTAAGTCGGACACTAATAAGCTGCAAAACCTCCACTGTACACTCTTGACAGGCAAAAGATGAACAAAATTACATTCAGAGGGCATAAACTAAGCTCCAAAAAGAGCTGCAGCTCAAGGGTTACAGTCAAGAACCAAGAAAAATGGAAAAATCACATTGTATTAACAGGCCAGGTTTTCTGCAGGTCTGATTTGCTCTGGAGTCCCTCCTTTCAGGATCTATTCTTCCCAGAGAACTTTCCCCCTGCCAGAAGGCTGTTCACTCCAAAGCCTTCATCCAAATTACAATATGTTCTTTCAACATACTACATAAAATCACGCCACAGCTAACCATACCCAATGGCAAAACCTAGTGAGAAGCTAAAATTAAAATTAAACCAGGTGTTTTATCTAATCCTGTTTTTTCCTTGTTAACTTACCCTTTACATTGCATCCTAATTCTATGTCATCACCTTACTTGCCTGGAACCACTGAAAATCAGAATCCACAGTGAAATTTTCTTGTAATTCTTTTACTTCTTAATTCATTTTTTACTGAATCCAAGACTTTAAAAACAGTAGAACTGCCTATAGTATAATGAAGTCAGACAATATTCATCATCAAACTGTGGCAGCCAAGAATGCATTTGATTCATCTAAAACAATTCAAACTTGCCTGAGACTTTTAAAGTTACATAGCTTGTGCCTAATTTCCTTTATAAAAGCCAAGTTCACCTTTTGCTCAAGTAGTGCCTGTGTGTGCATCCTAGCTCAGTTTCCTCCAATGAGGGCACAGTTTCATTCACTCGTGAATTTTGGAGAACCTGATTATGCAGCATTACACTGTGTCTCAAAAGTTCCTATTTACCTCAATACAAAGAACCACTGTAACAGGATCAAACGCTGCAAAAGCTGAAAGATTATTTAATAAAACAACAATGCTAAATTCACACTTCACCCTGAAAGATCCTTCAGGAGTTTTTACAAAGCACTCTCACAACCATTTCATGACTGTGTACACACAGCCCTGGGACACAGCAGCACTTAAGGGTCCCCCAAAAGCCCTTTACAAGTACAGAGGTAGGTATATGAAGTTCTACCAAGTTACTAAAAATACCCAGCACACATGGGCTGTTCCTTTGTTAATAAAAGTGAAACAAACTGGAATCAAGGGTTTCTACAAGTTGCTGTTCTCACCAACCATTAGTCTTGCTTCTAAATACATCAAACCTTTCAAAGAGAGCAGAGAAGTGTAGATGTTTAACATGAGAAAATGGTACCAGCCTCACTCAGAGGTTAAAAAAAAATCCAATCCATCTGTTTTTACAAATACGTACACTTAACTTTAATCTAAGCACTATTTACAAAAATACGTGCAGACATAAAAGAACGTAATTAATTAATAACTCACAAGAGGCAACGATGACAAATGACAGATCTTACTCTCCTTTCCAAAGCACTGACCCAAGGGAACACAGCAGATAAAATTACCTAAGTTGACTTTCTGTGTTTCTGTTAAACCAAAACTTTGGTGTATTCTGAACTGTGCGTGTGATGTTTCCCAGCTGGAAGACATAAGCTTGCCTAAACAATTCAGGACTTCAATGTGACCTTACAGCCGTCATCTTCTTTCATACAGTCAAGGGATATGCTTGTTAGTTTATATAAGATTTATCTTATCCATCAAATTCTCCTGCTTGAGCTCTGATATTGCCTATTTGTGGCCATACTGTCAATAGACCCTGCAAAAACCTCTCCAGTAATCTGACTCCTGGTCATGCACAGCAGTCAGTAAAATTGTAAAAAAGCAGTTCTGCAAAACCCTTCATGGGCAATTACTGCATGAGCAAAATGGTCCAACCCAGACAAATATGCTCTATAAATTATTTCAAAACTTAACACTTGCCTTGTATTTCTTTTCCTCAATGAAAATTGTCACCAGTGATTATTGGGTGCCACCAAATTTGTACACTTAAACAATGCATTACCCGAGTCAGAGCTGCAAGTTCAAAGGTGAAGCAAGACAGTCCTCTGAAATTCTTCACACTTCTGCACCTGCATGTAAATGTCAACTCTTGAGAGACTATTTTCAGTGTATTTATTGATGGAAACATAGTAGATAGCATGTAATAAAATTGAAAAATGAAAGTATCATTTCTTCTTTAACCCAGAAAAACCTGCCTGGCATTCACCAGAGCTCTTCACATCCCACATCTCATGTTGTAGAGATCACTTACAGAAATCTGCATGGGCTTTTCTATTTGCATTAGCCTGAACTGTAATGTTATTACATATGGAAGAACAGCATGTGGGTACATATGCACTTGTAATTGAAGCATGACAATCTCTTCTCCTCTCACCATTTTCTCTTTTACCCCCCTAAATTACCTTTTCCAGCACATTCATCAAGTGAACATCCCAGTTTTAACAACTGAACTGTATATTTTTATTATCTTGCGTTTCTCTTCAACAAACTTTTAACAACTCCATGTCTACCAAAAGCCCACAAGTTGACCAAACTTTGAAACACTAACTTTGAAATATCTAAAAGGACACGACTTTTAAACTTTTGCAGATAAGATTTCCTCATGTGAAATATCAGTGCACTACTATCAGCTCTGACAGTGCAATTCCACAAGCATTTACATCCTGTCCAAATCCAAGTTTTATGACATTTCTGTCATTCACCATGCTTGTATTTCCAGAGTCAGGTTCACCATGGCACCATTCATGGCGATAAAACAGAGAAGTATCATGACCGAATAAATTCCTCTTTAAAAAAAAAATAGTAGGAATCTATCTTAATAGTGTAACAGCAGCTTATAAAACATGTTTTTGTCATGGCAAGGAAAACCACAGGTTTTGTGTGGGAGGACTGAATGGAGGAATGGACAGTAGAAAGCATGCTGTCATGGAAAATGCTCTTTTCAGTAAGGGGGGAAAAAATCTCACCAAATTATACTCTGACATCTACTAGCTTTCACATAATAGCCCAATTTACTTCAATACAGTTCAAATACTTTATAATATTAAATTATTAATATGCAGAAATAATAATTGTAATATGTGGTTCAACGAGATGATAAATGCAGCTTACAGATGCTGAGTACCAAAAAACAAAACAAAACAACCCACAAACCACAAAACCTGAGCTGGTACCAAGTCATTCTGCTGATACAAATAAATTTTATTTTATTTTTTTAAGTAATTTTATCTTGGTAGATTTTATGCCAGATCAAGTATCATCCTTCTTCCTGCAGCTGGTACAAGGCAGCTATAAATACATCATTGTGTGCTCTGCCAGGCTGACACTTACACAAGCAAGTTCTCTCATCTGACCTGGTTTAAATCTACACATATTGGCTGTGCTGCAGCACTCATATTTAGTGACAAGTATTGATGAGCATGGCCTCACAGGGTAAAACAGGCACTCTTGGACTCTAAAACACCTAGGGCTCAGGCACTAATATCCAGGATCAATACAATGACTTCCATAGTATATTTTTTTTCTTATTTAAACACATGTAAATGAATAAAGTAATGTTTCTAATTATCGAAATTTTTTTTAAAAAATCATCACCCACAATCAAAATAGTTTGGTAAATTTTAAAGTCCTAAATATGTTGGAAATCTTTCAGTTGGATTGGGCCTTTTGGCCTTTTATCTCCTACCTGCAGCTGATTTAGCTCCAGCTTAGACTTGACAAAATCCTGCCAACTTTAGCATGTCACTTCCTAATAAACTGCTTTATAACTGTAACTAACAGAAAGACTGAGCTTTCGATGGCTCGCTTTCATTTCCCTCTGTTGACTATGCACGTAAGTGCTGTAAATCTCTATCATTTTTAATGAGGTCTTCAAAGGTAATTCTGCAAGCCAAAGAGGAACAGGCATCATGTTTGAAGTACTGTAGGATCTGGGGTTTTTTTTCTTTTTTTTAAAATCTTTTGGACTCAGATCAGTCTCACTTATCTCACATTGCTCACCTATCTCAGGTGATATTTCAATTGTAGCTTTTAACTACGCATACATTAGTGGAGGAAAATGGAGGAAAAAAATTTGAATATACATTCAGATGGATTTTGTTTGAATTTTATGAAATTCATTCTGTGAATTTTGTTTGCACCGCTGAACTTTTTATTAATGTGATGCCTAGAAATATTATTGAAAGCAAATGAGAAAAAACTCCAAACTTTCTGGATGTCAGAGGGGTTTTTTTAAATTTTTTACATAATATAAGTATTTTTTTAAAAAATATAATTTGATAGTTCATAGAGTTAGGCAAACAGTTTCCTCAATCTCTGTATCTGCCATCTCTTTTTGTTTAGGTTTTTTGCATTCTTTCAAAAATTCCCAGTGTGTTTCCATGTATATATTTTTATATTCCCAGATCTAGAAAGTCTCAAAGGTGTTTTTATTTACTTATTTTTTCAGGCATCAAAAAATTTATTCATCTGCTTTTCATAACAAAGGGATACAGAGACCATATTGAATACTCATTCTCATTTCCCTAAACTGATATTCTCAAAAGAGAAGCTCAACTTCCAACCTCAAAAAGTGCAATGCCTCTTAAAGGCATAAAAAAGGAAATCAAAATTAAATAGGAAAGCACATGCTGCAAATAATCTACAGAAAATTAAATATGTAAATAAAATAAATCATACAGGAAGCAAGCATATAAGCTTTCAACTTTAGTAACTGTTTAAAATAAAATACCAATTTGAAGATGAAGACATTTGAAGATTTTGATGTCTGATTATCGAAAAACTTTTGTTACATGGAAGTGGTGAAACAGTACACTCACAATAAAAACTTCACAGAAGAGCTATGTGTCACATATATTGCTGTAAAACTGGAAGGCAGAACTTTTTTTATAACTAAAACTGCAAAAATACATTTCTAGCATACAACTATGTAAAATAATAGAAAAACCATACAGTAACATATTGAGGAGAACACAACCCGTGATGCTTAACCATCCACTGCCATCAGTAGGTGCCTTTCTGCTGGCCTTGGTGAGACATGAACGAGGCTGTACCACACATAACCTATTGCTGCACAAAGTTCTACAGCTTCGGAGCCAATACTGAAACCTCCACTCAACAATTTAAAGCACACATTTTCTGATGGGAAATGCAAATATTAAGCCATACCTATTACAGCAGAAAGCAAAGAGAGCAGCGACTTGTACATTTGGCTGAAGAGAAAGGCTCGGAACTGCAGTTTAAGACTGTGCTGGAAACTTGATGACCATTATTAAAACATTGCAGAAGATAAGTGCAAAGTAAGTTCATGCAGAAGTCTGACATGAATACTCATAACAATGCCTTTCCTCAAGTCACTAAATCTGTTCTCATTGGGGCTGTATTTCTTCATTCAAGTTAAAAATCTAATTTTTCACTTAAGTCGGAACAACTAAGGTTTTTCCTGGAATTTGAACTAAATTAATGACTAATACCACCATCAACAAAACGACTCTTCCACCCTCCAGTTCTTCGGTATTATTCTTTAAGGAGAGTCATAAAGCTGCAAAGAAAGACAGAACACTCAATGGGTTTTAAACAAATGCTACTACATTTTAAACATGTGTGTGTTTGCAAAAGCTCTAACCCTCTATTGCTCAAACCACTTGTGGTTTCTCAGCACTTCTTTTTTGAATGGTTATGTCTTTATAAAATAAACATGTTTGAGACTAAATTACTTGCATGTCTTTTGGGAATAATTATAAAATTAGCTCGTTCTAATTTACACTTGCGGGTTTTAAAAACATAACCAAATAGTGTAGTGGGTCTCCTGGTGAAACCAAAGCCTGGCATGTCAAACATGGTTTAAATCACACACACTGACTTTGATTTTCTCAGTGCAGCAGCCTGATCTCTACAGCAGGCTTGGTCCTTTGGTTTTGACTTCTAATTCTCCAAATGAGTATTCATTTTGTGGGTCTCCAGAGATATTCATTCAACATGCCAATAGGTTATACAAGTAATTCCATTCCGGATATAGAGCCGTGATTTTCAAAATGTAGTATCTTCACGCATGGTTTCAGTAGTCTGCAATATGTTGTTCATCCATAACACATAAAAGAACTTACATCACTGAATATCTCAGTGTTCCAAATAGGATGGACACATGTGCTATGGGCCCAACTACATTACCTAGGTATTTATTTAAGATCCAAATAGCACCATTCAGGAGAGCAACATGTGATACATTTTTACTGTGTCCTTTAGCCCCACTGATTCCAGCAATCTAAATTACGTTTTTCCAGGAAGAAATTATCACATTATCACAATGCTTCTATTGTAATGCCCTGGCGCAGCACACTCCATTTTCACGCATTAGGTAGTCATAACTGCAGATAATAATTTCCAGGGAACTGCAAAAATCAGCTTATTTCCCAAGTGTTTTCTGCTACTGCACTAGAAAACACCGATTGATGTAGCCAGTATTTTCATACTAATATGCTAGCAGTCAGTTCAAATCGTCTCAGTCAGCAACAGACAATTCTGGCAAATCAAAATCTTACTCAGCTTCCTCCTCTTTTGCTCTGGACTCACCATGCAATACCTTTTCAACAGTGGATTTACAACTACATGAAATCACCAGATGTGCATGTGTTATGGAAAGGATTAATTTTGTATTACAAAACAAGTTTGTTTCTACTCTCAGTGGCTAGAACAACTTCTGTAAGACATCCTACAGTTTGTCTTTTTATCAAGGGGAGATGCAAATCATACTTTCTGTACCATGATAAGGTGGCTTTAGCTTATGTGTATACATTCTGCTGTTGATCACTCAAGGCTACAAAGGTTCTGTTACTCTGTCCTTTGCCACCACAACTTGTTGTACATTATGTTAATCTTTTTATAAATACTTGAATAAATTTGTTTTATTTTAAGCACATTATAATTGATACATTAGCCAGCAATTTCACCATGCTTAGTCTGTGGCTTCAGACTTGTTTCACATTTCTCAAGCACTATAAATTCTCCTTCCTTTGTCTTAGGGGCTTTTTTACAGGGTTTTGGGTTTTTTTTGCTTCTCCTGCTTCTTCTCCATCTCCAATATAAATATATTTCAACAGAATCTCATTCTCAGCCTTACCAAAACGTCAGTCCTGTCAGATACAGTAGTAAGTCATAACATGGACCCCTTCACTCCCTTTTCCTCCCCTACCAAAAATAAAAAAAAAGCTTCCTGGGCATTCTCCTGCCTTCCACAATATTTCCTGTCCCCAGTTTGAGAATATCTGCACTTGTCCTTGTTATACACACAAATGTATTAACACATATATATGTCTGCAGGTGTGTGTGTGTATATACATACATGTCTGTACATGAAGAAATGTATATTTATTTGTGAATGTGTGTGTATTGAACATACCGATATATGCATATATTTTATGAAATAGACACACCACACATATTTATGTGGCTGTACAGGATGCAAAACCCTACAGCCTACACTGCCACTTTTTATCATCCTCCATGGCATGTTTTTCCAGTGCATTCTCAGGCATTGATTCCTTCTCTAGCCCAATAATAAAGTCAATAGTAAACACTGTGTTTAAAACCCTGAACTACATGTGGGATATTTTACCAACATAGGTCTTTCAAGTGCACTTGAGTTTACCTTCTGGCCATTCTAATGAGTGAGTAACGCATTCCACTCCACTCAGCAACATCCACTCCTCCCCCAACGTCACTCACCTGTACTAATCACCTTTTAGATGCAAAATAAAATAAGCTACTACATGAGAAAATGGTGTATTTTAACCAGATGTATTCCCCAGCATTTAAGTTTTACAGTAGTCACCTTCCCAACCTGAAAATGGCTTACCAGTAATCTGGAAAGAACTATTAGAATATGAAAAAGGAAAGGTTAAAAAATGTTTCCATCCATAATTTTCTATACAAATCAGCCTTACCTTGTTGAGATTTGTTCAAAATGATAACATGCACCGATAAACTGAATGTCATGAGACTGATAGTGCCCAAATAAAACATCATCACACACTTCACTGACTCAGTGACTCCACTTCCAGATCTATACACTACTAGAAAGATAAATTCTCGTCCTTCTATGGAAAAATAATACATCTTTCCAACTGCAGCTAGTGGTTCCTTTAGACGCCTGGCTTTGGACAATTAGATTACAATCAATTAGTGGAAACATCCAAAATAAACAAGTCAAGACAATATCCAACTTCCTGGAAAGTTAACCTCCGCCAGCAAACCAAACATTTCAGCAGTATTTAAGCTCTATTCTTATTTTAGGAAAACAGCAACCTTATTTTCCTCACTTCATTGTTTACAATATAATGCTTATTCCTGCATTTTATTTCCAAAAATATCACAAAGCAGATCAAGCTCCTTTGAAGAAAATATTATTTCTGGGGACAGCATTTGCTTTCTGACACAGCTCTCCATTCAGGGAGAAGACTGATCAGAACATGCACGTGCTCAGTCATAAACCAGACAAGTACGTAGAGTGCTGCTGCCCCAAGGGGTTCTTGATCTTAAAAAACGGTCAAGGAAGAAAGAATTAAGACACATAATGGGAGGATTGTTGACTTGAACTTGAACTGTGCTGTGATTAAAAAAATTACACCGCTCATCATAACTGGGAGAAAAGATATAGGAAAGTCGAAGGGCAGTTTCTGTCCTTCCACTCCCAAGGACCTGAGTTTTCCTAGACTGAACTGGCATCCTGCTGACATGTTTTTCAGCATGTTTTCAAAGCATTCACCCTGCACTCACACACAGTTTAGCCTTAAACTTTCTGTATATAATACAGAAGCACATCATATTGAAAATAAGGCTGAATTAATGCTTAAGGGCTTAAAGTCTGCTTCTGGAGCAGATTGCAGATAGGAGGCAGGGAATAGTTAACATTTTTCTTCATGAAGCCTGCAGTCACTGCAGAAGTATTTAAGATTAAATAGTAGTTAGGATATGGGGAAGCATCAGAGCTTACAAACTACAACTTTCTTTCAGTGATACTGTTAGCTGATCCTGCCTGTATAGCTCGAGTTCCTCCCACAACTACAGATGAGCACCAATTTACACAGACAGAAACTGAATCTGACGCTGATTATATTTGGGAATTTCTGTCATTAAATGCAATCTCTAAACCCTGCTGGGCACTGACAAACTTAAGTGTGAACTCCAAGCTCTACCACTTCCACAAAGTAGCAAAGAGCAGGTGAAGTGCTGCTGCTCTGCTTATGCATTCATGAGAAAACATACACCACAGAGGCTTCAGAGGTACTAGGTTTTTTTCTAAATAGAGAAAGAAGTGGAGCAAGTCAAATCTGGCCTATTACATATATCAATGAGGAAGGCTTAATGGCTGTACAAGAAGCATGGAGCAATCTCTAAGAAGGAATAACTTCTATTCAATGTTCAGAAAATACAGGAGCACTCTTTTTCACCAGAGGGCTTTGTACAGGCAACTGAGTCTCATAAGGATGAGAAGAAAATTATTTGACTTTAACCAGCAAGTTAAGACAGTAGACACTATTAAATATTTAAGGCTATTACTTTACCTGAGTTCTCCAGTGCAGGAAACAAGAGGGGAGTTGGAGTGAGGTGGCAGGGGGAGGGGGGAAGAAAAAAAATAAAATCAGACTCTATTAGATCCTAATCCAGTAAATTCTCATTTCCTTCAACATGGGTTTTGCCAGAATGAGATTAAGCTCAGGCCATATTAATTTATCTGCAAATTATTATTAATACATTTTCATGTATGTTAGCACGGCAATTTTTTACCCTGCATCTTTAGCAATCTAACACTGGAACACATTGCTCCACTAGGAGTCCATGAGTCCTCCAATAGATGTGTCACTTCAGCAGGAAAACTTCTTTCTCCTCTTATGAATGATTGAGAATTCTTCCAACAACAATATAACCTTTGAGATTATATATGCTGAGTAAATTTAAAAATCACAGAATGTCAACATTCAAAGTGATACACAACGTCTTATCAAGTCACAAGGGGAAAGAAGGTCAAGAGCAACAGGGTACATAAGAGGGATTTTACAGAACTCAAGGACATTTTTTGTATTCATCAATGGACAAGAAATCAAAGCCAAAGACTAAATTCAGAAACCAAAGACTTTGAAAGAACATTTTGATATCAAAAATATTGTAACTGTTTTGCTAAGCAAGATGGCAATATAACTCTTAATGTCTACATATCCACACAGTCCTAAGCATATGAAGGTGATTATAGCTTTCTCACTCCCTCAAAGTAGTAGACTATATATAGTAAGCACTTGTAAAATCATAAAACCTGCATCCATACATAGCACTGCTTTAAACTATTGATGCAGAAATTTACAGAGTCACAGAGTATTCTGAGCTGGAAGGGACCCACAAGGATACTTGAGTCCAGCTAGTCCAACTCTTTCATCAATGGACTCTACAGGGATCAAACTCATGACCTTGGCATCACTAGCACTGTGCTCTGATCAATTGAAATAATCTCAGTTTGATGTATAATTAAAAGAAAACCTCAAAATCAGCTACATCGACATAAAAACATGAAAGTGATTTTTGGTCAATCTTCCAATTTCTCTTCAGTTTTGTTAGGATTGTCTTTTTTCCCTTTTTCAAACTGTTTAACTTTCAAGAAGTAGACTTATGCCATGCTGTTCTTGATCATCTAGACATTAACATTGAATTGGAGCCTTCATTCTACCATCTTATTAAATGCAATACTGAACAAGTCAAACATGGATCTGCATAGAATAGGTAGTGATCAGCTTGTGTTCATTAAAATAAATTTCCACCTTCAACTAGAAACTGCAGCCTCTCTCATACAAGAAATTATAAATTACCACGTAAGAGTTCCAGCCCCTTTTAACAAAAATTGAAACAGGCTTGTGTCCCCTACCTGCACTGCACTGCATGAAGGACATATGGATGGTCAATCTGTTGTGTGGGTGGTAACTGTTAGCAATTGTCACAGCAAAATTAACCACACTTTTCAAAATTTGCCAAAAGCAAACAAGGAAAGACAGTGCTATGTAGATTTACGTAACGAAACGTTCAACATTAAGCTGCATGCTATACGCCTAAACATTTTTTGCAGGCTTTAATTCAATACTTGAATTTATAAAAAGTCAGACCTCAACACAACATGAAGCAAGAGCCATCAAGGAAAACGTGTCTCTAAGAAGACTTCCAGAGTCTTATCCCCTTCTCAGTCTCCTTCTCCTGACAAGCAAAAGTAGGGTAGGTATTTGCTGCTTAACTTTGAAGGTGTTTTCTCAATTAAAATAGGCCCTTCTCTCCTCATATCAACGTCTGCATTCTCATGTGACAATACACAGCAGTGAAGCAGCAGCAAGCAGCCTATACATTTTCTTTGAGAAGTGGCACAGAGAAAACTCTACTGTGTTTTAAGAGCTCTTGATGAATGTGTGGAAGCATGATGGAGTGAACTTGGGCAGGCCAGTTCAATGGCATATGGAAAATATCACAAGTTCCAGAAGTTGAACAAATTGCTATCCACTTTGTCATGCTGATCTACAGGTACTTGCTTATCTTCAGAGTCCTTTCTGATACCTGCGGTAGAGTTACACATTCCATTCCCAATACAAGTTATGTTATCACATATTGCACTTACTACAAAGCACAGAAGTTGAAAAAACCAAACAAAATAAACAAACCCTCCATTGACAAACTTTCTATGAGCTCATAATAATGAACAGTGTCTTATCCTTATCAACAGATGCTGTCTCACCTTTACCAAGGAAAAGCTGAAATGTTGCTTTCTCCTATTCAGCTCCCAGGAACAAAAGAAATTATCTCCACCCTGTGGACAAAGAACATTTTTTTAATGATTAGTGATATTCTGAAAGAAGGTTTAAATCATTACAAAATAATACAGACCTTCCAATTCTGGTATGATACTCAGGTAAAAATACAATGCTATCTTGAAAAAAGCCCACTGATGGCATATAGCTAGTTATATATTTACTACCTTATTTCAACAAGTAACATGTAAATGGTCCTATGAACTGCAGTCCACTGATAGCAAAATATTCAATAAAACTGTTTTATGAGGAAAATTACACTTTAATGTATTAGGTCCACTGCAAAGACAAAACAGCAATATTGCAATCCACTACACAATCTTCAACCACATGGCTTTCCTTTACATTTTAACAAAGACCCCAGAAGAATGAGATTATATGAAACACATTACAAAAAAAGTAATTTCGACTCTTATATGAATGGACTCTTCAGGGATCAATTCTGTGACCATGACATTATTAGCACTGTGCTCTAACCAACTGAGCTAATCTCAGTTTGATGTACAATACTTAAAAAGAAAACCTCAAAATCACCTATACCAGCACAAAAACGTGAAAGTAATTTTTGGTCAATCTTACGTATCTTATAAACTAAGGATCATCGTTCCTCCATGTTGTAACAAATGCACAAACTCAAACACTTCCATAGGAGTAGGATGGGATTTGTATGACAAGATGTTTTAAATCTAAAGGTGAGAGCAACATCTCATAAGCAGCAGAGAAATCAACATTCATTTATTCTGCAGTATGACTACAAAAACTTTACTGAAGTCCTCAGCAACTGCAGCTTCAGTCAGCTACAGAGGATGGAAGACAAGGCTGGAAAATTAATCTTAGAAGCTAGAAGGAAAAGAGAAAAAGATGATGGAACAACAGGATGATGATGATGAAGCCTGCTACAAAAGGAATGCATTACTTGCTTGTGTTGGAGGGAAAAGAAATTTCATGTGTTGAACAAAAGGCACAAGAGCAGAGAGGCAAGGAGAAACAGAAGGACTTCATTTTCTTTGCTCTTTAGTTAACTATTCCATTATTACAGTAGAAGAGGAAGCAGAAATTAGTTATTTAGACAGCTTCCCAAAATCTACAATCATAGAATCATTTAGGTTGGAAAAAGACTTTTAAGATCACTGAGTCCAACCATAAGTGTTATTGCTTATCTTACCTGAAGTAGTTTTACATATATCAACACCAAATCAAGAGTTGCAGAATAATCCAGTTTCATTCCTCTCCCAAACAGTGGCCAAATACTCATCATTTCCTTTCCAATACTGCAACATCTAGAAATTCTGCAAGGACACAAATATAACTGACTGGCTAATAATGGCTTAATTCAAGTAGTTGTCCTTGTTCCCGTGGCAGGTTTGTCATTCTGCAGTTTTTATAATCTCTTGTTTGAAAGGAAAAATTAATGCTGCTTGTTATTAAAGAAAGTACCTAGATAATTAAGAGACACTAATCAGATGCTGCACATTTTAAATACGCAGCTAGCTTGTAATGACATCATTAATTCATAGTGTATATTACCATTAAATTTTTTCTGAGATAAAATTCTCCATGAATTTTGTTCATAGTAGGTCTGTGAACATTCACACACAAATAAACCTACTGAAGCAAATTGTGATAATTTGGGTTTGCTTCTAATTAACAGAGAGAGACCAGCTATTATTGGCAAGCCTATGATCCCCAAAGTAACTGTAACGCTGACATATTGGCAGCTCTTATGCATCCATAATATCCAAAGTAGATTAAAATTCAGAAAAATTACTGTCTTTACTCCTCAAAATTCACTGGAGAGATCTTGAAAGCTTCCTTTTTCATTGCAGAATGTCTTCAAAAAGCCACAATGTTGGTGATTCTACTTTTTCACACACATCGTGCACATACCGAAATACTAAGTTAAATTGTGTTTATACATCCTAGAGGTTTGTCTGGTGTCTACACAATGTTACAGGTAGAAAAGGTTTGGTTTAACCAATTTACTTTCAATCCACTGTATATCAACACTTCATCACCAAATTATTTTAACAGCATACATTTAAAAGAGAAACTTTCACCAGCATGAAAAACTTTCCCAAGTTAGTAACTTTCATCGGCAAACTCTCATGGCCTCTTCCAAGCATTCACAGGCACAGGTAACTCAACTTGGATTTCAGCTGCATTCATGTCTGAGACAGTAGTGGAAAGCAGACAAGAAATGCCAACTTTGTGGTCACATATAGAGAAGAAAAAATCTGTTCCTGAACAGAAATGGCAAAAACCCTCGGATAACCTTGGGCAATTACATTTCTTTAAGAAGTCAGAGAATCCTAAGTCGGAAGAGACAGTCCAACTCCCTGCTCCTTGTAGGACTATTGGAAACTCAACCAAATAACTAAAAGCATTGTTCAGCCTGTACCAGTGACTGATGACCCTGCTAGTGAAGAGCCTTTTCCTAATGTCCAGTTTGAAGTCATTCACATCTGTTTGACTATGTCTTCTTCTACAGTTAAAAGAGGGATGAGGAACTAATTGAGAGGTTACAACTTGTGCAAGCAGTTAAATTTCCACGATCTTTTTCTGGAGTTTAAATAGGATGGCTGGCAGTAAAGAATGACAGTTTCTTCCCTTCAGCTCCTACAAAGGAACAATAATATCCTTAAATTTTCATGCTCAACAACAGGCAAAAGCACAACAGGGACATTTTCGCATTATTTTCCTGTTTTCTAGAATTTCTGGAAACCATTCTCTTAATCCTTTTTACTCATTTTCTCAACTCCATCCTACAGAAACCAATGAATAATCTTAAGTACACCCTGCTAGTGAATAATCACAGCACAGCCTCTCCTGCTTGAAACAATAATTTCCATTTATAGCCTTCAAGCATATGATTTTACTAACTTAGTTTTAAAGGATTCCTTAAAAGAAGAATTTTCCCATGCTAAGGTAATGTTAAATACAAAATGGTGATACATTTCACTATAGACAAGACAAGACAGGTCACTTTTTCTGCTTTATCTATAACACTGCATGTAAACTCCTAGCTTCTAAACAACATGTTGTCCTATTTGAGAACACTTTCCCCTCTTCTCCTTAATTGATTTATTTTTTTCTAATTGTGATCTCAAGGAGTTGCCTAACAAATAAATATTTCAGATGGCATTTGACCATATGTTACCTCTTAGGGCTGGGTTAAAACTGTAAATACTTTCCTTCATTTTATTCTCAGAAACACATAAAAACTGAGAATGAGTGAAAAAAATAAGCAGTATAATTAATGCTGTGATTTACCGGACCAATGTACCTGCCATTTGACATTCATGTGTCTGACCTCAGAACTGGTGCATAACCAATACAAGAGCCAAAGATGTCAATGCCCATAAAAATGTGAAGAGGATTCTGTTAGCATTCACTTTAAATTGCATAGAAAACACTTGTAATTCTGAGCTAATTTCTCTTTTCTCTCAAACCCTGCAAGAACAGAGACAGAAAGCTGAATTTAACACAGGCTGATACAATCTGGAATTGCATGAGTAAATTAATATTTTGTCAATAAAATGTTGGGAAACAGTAAAGGAACCATAAAAATGTCCTGTTTCGTAATATAAGGAAGCCTTTTGCTACAATTTACATTCACTTTGACTTTTTAAATGAGGCTAAATAGTATTTTCATCATTCTTCCACAGCTCTTTCAGAAGGAGCAAATGCTCTGACAACCCAAAGACCAAAGGCCCCACAGCCACTGACAGAAAATTGCCCTTTCCCCCTTCTGCCATTTGTCAGCCTTACAGGCAAAAGCGGAGAGGTAAGCACATATTGGAATAATTACACAGAAAGTTTGGGGCTAATTAAACACATTACTCAGCATCAATAGTACTTAAAATCTATAGAGAAAATTAATAGATGCCATCAAAAAGTTTCTAAAGGAGACAGATTATAGAAAAGTGCTACAGCATGAGGATTACAAGATTTCACTTGATGCAGCCACCATGAGACAAGAAAAAAAACAGGAATGGAAAAGTCCATGAGAATTTTTTGTAACAGGAGCATAACATATAGAAATATATGGTTAGACTGTCGAAACACAAATAATTCTTCTGGACATCAGTTTTCACCAATGGCTTCAGTTCTCAAATTACCCAACATTATGGTAGAATTAAATCAATTTAATTTTTTTCCAGTTGTCTGTAGCTACCAGTTTTACCAGAGAAAGTTAGAACTGCAGTAGAGACAAGAAGGTGAGTAGGCACATCAATCTAATTACAAATAGACAAAAAATTAATCTGAATTTCAATTAATTCCTTCTGTCCTGTTAGATTACATGACTTCATAAGAAAATCACGTAAGATACCACTTTTACAAAAATCAGGGCAATTTGAATTTTTAGTGTTACAGAGGCAGAGCAATGATACAAGCAAAAAGCTTTAAATAATTAAAAAAATAATAGAAGATTCAGCAAAACACTGAATTGACATGAACCTTCACCAGTGGAGAGCTGGATCTTCAGAATAGCATGATTCTAGCAGGAAGGTGGTAACCAGTGACCACTGTGAACAACTGAACAATGACAACTGTGAAATCTTCTATTCCCCCCATACAGTCAAACACTGGGGGCAATGACAGCACATAGTGGGCAAAATGCTGATAATCTGCCATCTTAAACATAACCCACAGATAATGGCTAGACTCTTCTCCCTAAGATGGCTAGACTCTTCTCCCTAAGTTTCCTAGACTTTCCAATGGCTGTTAGTATTTTGCTTATCAGGAAAAACACTTGTCCCTTTCTTATAACATTCTTACAGGATACAGCTTTGTTATCCACTGCACACTGATCTATTTCAAGGCATTTCTTATTACTTCCTATTTTCTGTACTTATTGTACTGCAAATTAGTGCCACCTGACAGATTCTCCAAGGTGCAGGCACTAAAAAAAACCACAGGTCATCTCCTATGCAATGAAGCCCTTGTCTTGCTTATGCCTTCCAACATATCCCAATAACACGCTTTCCATGACTATAGCTCCACGTCATTAAGGCATTCACATGCTGAGCCTTCTTTGCTCAATGTTAGAATGACAAGCACCTATCTAAACAAAGACTATGAAACATGATCCAACTGTTTTCAAAAAAAAAAAAAAAAAGACACTTCAGACTGTCTTTTGAAATAACACTATCAAATATTTTCTTAGTACAAAAAGATTAAATTCTGCCCTTCCACTCTGAAAAGTCCATGCAAACATAAGGAACATGGGAAATTTTGCGTCCTCATTTGCTGTGACTATTTTCATGGCACGTAAGTACCACAAATCGGATGTTCAAGCAGTAAGGCTTAATTCATAATTCATGGGACTAGGTCAGAGTTATCCCAGGATTAATGAGATACAACAAAATCATAAACAACCAAGACAAGGACAATTACTGTTTAATATTGTAATAGATTCTGGTTCGGAGTTTTTTTGAGGGTTGGGGAGGGGTGGGTTGTTGGCTTGTTCAAGTTTTTCTTTTGTTTTACTTTGTTTTTCAAATGCATAAATCTTTGATATTTACAAGTCTGTTAAACAGCTACAATATAATTAATAATCCACTCAGCTTCAGAAGATTTTCATACCTCCCTATCAGCAAAAATGCAGTAAATGTATTCATTACCACTAACTTCATGGAAAAGAAACCTAGCAATTAAACCTATGTAATCACTTAAAGTCAACTCTTAAAGATTTTGAACAAAGTCTGAGTACAAAAAAAAAAAAAAAAAGGGACAGTATAAATATCCCTTGAGTTGTGGGGCTCTAATGAGACTTATTGGACTTGTCAATATTAGAATACTGTATTCTAGCCAGTCATTAAATTAATACTTGAGACATTCTAGGGTTGTTTTTAACTCCAAAGTTAAGAAGGCACTACAAAAATCATGTGTGTTGACATTATGAGTCACCTATTTATGCGTTTTAAAGTAACTACCAGTATTAGTTTGAGGTATGTAAACTTAAAGGAAGAGTCAGAAAATACATTTCAAAGGACTAAGATTAAGAATATATCTGTGGCTTCCACCTACACTCAGGCATAGACTGAGACCAAAGACCTATTTTGTTCTTTATACACAAACTGGCTGGCACTATTGGTAGAAATGCTGGGCCTGTGTAGCTACATTTTCCACATAGAGCTGATGGGGTCTATTATTATAGATGTTAAAAGGAGCCCTAGGCTACAGGCCCAAAGGAGAGTGGTGTGTGCTTCATGAAACTTACACTGATACCTACCCAAAACATGTTTGGGAAGACAGAACACAAAACTATAGGATGCTGATGACAAAATCACGTATGTATATTTGAAGAGCATTTGATATACTTAATGTCAACTCAGTAATGTCTCCACAGGGGACTAACAAGGCTGAAGCACACAAAACCAGATCTAAGGAATTACATGCTGAGAAACAGCAGGTTGCCATCAGTGAGCTTCACTTTTCTGCAGTGGGTGCTTGTGCATGAGTGTTTGCTCAGTTCACATCCCTGGGGCTGAACATATGCAGCACTCAGATGGTACTCAGAGAGACATTGAGGACTACACATTCCCTGCCTCCCCCAGCTGGCATGCAATGAGCAAGCAGCATTCCCAAGACAGTGGTTCAAAGAAGAATGGTAAACCAAAATCCCTTCTCCTTATGATACAATATGTGCATTCAGTAATGTGTTATCCACCTGCAATAGATGGTCTCCTAATGAATCCATGTTCTTAGCTTAATCTGTAACTCAGTGTTGATATGGAAAGGCACAACCATGGAATGCCTATTAATACAGAGAAATATTTATCGAATTCAGCATCCAACTCTGAGTCTACCTCAGTAAATTTGAAACCTTCCATTGAAATAATAGGATGACTGCAGTGAAATATATTAAAATTATGCATGCATATGACAGTCCCAATGTGAAAGACATAGGTATAATGAGACAAGGCTACCAATAAAAGTTACAAAATTTCAATTCTTATTCTCCCTTTTTAAATAAGGGAAACAATGTAATTACACAGTGATACACACAGAAATGAGAATTACAGTTCATTTCAGGCTGATGCAGTGAAAAACAAGGAAGCCAAAGCATCAGCATAAAAATCAGAGAAAATTCTAAATCCTTCCATATTTACAACAGGACATGCTACTACCATTTGAAACAAGGAACAAGAACCTATTGCTCCTATTTTAAGACTTCATCCTCATCTCTGGATTTTGCATTAAAAAGACCACCACACACTGTAAATACAATATGGTGAATTGGGATGGGGGACACATATGACAGAGACATAGACCTCCTTTCTGAAAGGATACAACCACATTCCCACATAAGCTACAAGAGAAAGCAGATCTTCTCCATTTGTGAATAGACTTCATTGCCTTGAAGGAAGGAGAAAAAATGGAGGAGGGCTTTCCATTGCACCTTAGAACATGGCACGTTATACAATTTCAAACACCTGTGTGAAAACTGGCAACCCAAAACCCACTCTTTACTTGTTATACTAGTAAAATACTGGAGGAAAGTAATTTGTGAACTGAATGTTCAAAAAAATGTACCTACTACTGCACAGAGCAAGTTATTAATTCACTGTAGTAGAAAGCAATTTGTGAATTGAATCTCAGAGCATGTTTCACTTTGCTTTTGTTTACTTTGGAGTTGAATGTTCTTAAAATACATAGGCAGCACACTTAACAACAATCACAGGGTTTGTGTGTGTATATTCTGTGAATGTATCTAAAAATTGCATGAAACTTGGGAATGACTAGAAGCCTTATGCCACGGAAACATTGCATACACATGAGGAGTGTACAACATTACTTTTGAATTATTAAGGGTCAGAAGGTCAGCTCATGTATGCAGACCTCTTCTGAAAACAAGGTTACTGCAGTGACCTCTTCAGAACAGCCTGCCTCATGATGTATTTTTTGCCCATCTCTGCTTCAGGTTTTCTGCGTAGTTGGAATTCCACAGATGGTCCCCATTGCCCCCAAAGAAATGCTCTTTCCAGATGAACTCCCTAGAGCAGAAGTTCGTTTCTTTGACAGCAGAGGGATATTTTCCAGAAATTCATGATTCCCAAAAGAACAACAACGAGCTAATATTTAATAATTTCATCATCTTAGTAAATTTAGTAGTAGGAAAGCACTTCAGAAGGCACTGATGTTCCAGTAAGTGCTGGAAGCTCTTTGTCCAGCATTTGACAACTGTATATTAAAGGATTTCTGTCCCTTCCCACCACTTCAATATAAATAGTATATTTGTAATAAAGCCTATGCTAATGTAATGCTTTTGAAGTTTTAGTCAACTATTTTAAACATGATATTCCAATGTCTTTTGTTAAACACACAGAACAGTCAATACTTCAATGCTCCAGTCTCTTCCTTCTCCTAGTATTTTGTTGATCTCGATGATTTGCAAAGTTGATTTCTCTTCAACCATAGCCTCCGTGTTTCGCAAAGTTCCTTAAAAATTACTTGCATAACAAAAGACATTATGAGAGAAAGATAAAAGGGAAGATAATCTAGTGTACAATTTCCCAGCTGAAGTGTCGCACCTCAACACACACAGCTGTGCCCATAAATGCTCTTCATGCCATTACAGTATGATGCAATGCATACAAATACGCCCTTCAACAAAATAATCCACATTTAGCACAGAACATTTGCATCCACATTCTATGTTTAGTGATCCTTTTCCAGGATTTCTGCTTGTGTCTCTGATAAAATGCTGCAATTCCTGCATTGTATACCTGTTCCACACAAGGAACAAAATACAGATTTCTTCCTTAAAATAAATTTGGTATAACTAAAACCAGAATAATTATTATAAATAAATAAGTTGTCCATGTGCAGAGAGGATACATATCTCTCATACATGCAAAGAGGACTTACTGAGTATGTTTATCAGGAAAAAGATGAGAAATCCCATAACTCGAGATTAAATATATATATATATATATGTGGAAAATCTTTAATTTCCTAGATTAGAATAATACCTTAAGGGAAGTTATCAAAGATAGGTAAACAAACCATAATAAGAATAAAGGAAACCTTGATTTAATAACTGATTTGTTATCTTTGTTGCAGTTATACTTCACTGATCTTTAAAAAAAAACAAAACAAAAAAAAAACCCACTTCATTTTCACTCCCTTCTGTAACCACTGAAAGAAACACTAACTCTAAATGAAATTAAAACAGGATTTCAAAGAAGCGAAATAGCTCGCTAAAGATATCTTAAGTGAGTGGTAAAATGGGGCTACCCAAATGCTCCTTGATTTAAAGTGAAGTTGCTGAATAAGGAATTTTCCATGAGAAATGTTTGTCCTAATTGTAGGTAAGATTTTAAAGGTTTCAGTTCACTGCTCCCAGGCTTTCCCAGGATCGTCACAGAAGATGAGTATCTTTATCTGCACCTTTAAACAGGATTCTGTTGAACAACTGAAAAAACTATAGTGAAAAGATTAAGCTGGAACCTGCTGAGATTTTTAAATGAGCCGTGCTGATCTTCTGCTCCTTGGTAACACCATCGAACATTTCTCCTCACCTGGGTGAAGACCCCAAATGCTGCAAGCTCATAGAGGCCGCAGTAGGGGGACTGTGAAGAATTCCCTGAAAGTAACCCAAAAAAAGTCCTTCAACACCAGTGAAGTCTGGTATAAGCCTGGTGGTCACTCCCACAGTATTATCCAATAATATAAGCTGATTTCAAGTTTTCATCTAATTCTAAACTTAAGTTTTCTGTTAAAGATTTGGTTTCTGAGAATTAAGATGGTAATCGTTCAACACTTTCCTGAAAGATTGAAATTCAAGTTGCCTCAAAGCCAATGGATCACTCTCTTTTTAAACACAGATCAAATTTTAAAAGGCAGATCACTTTTGACTGAATGTTTTACTTGAAAATACATTAGAATTACCACCAATCTTGAATATTGAAATAAGATTAAATGTTTTACTTTTGCTATACCATTCATCATGTTTACAGACTTTTTATTTTTACCTTTTCAAGCAATTTTGGCAATGCAGACAGTCTAGTGATTTTTCTTAGTTTTCCGTGCTTCCATTGTAGCTGACTCAGGCTTGATTTCAAATGTCTGCAAAATATATTTGATGTCTGGACTACTAATCCACAGAGGTTTCTTTTTCAACTTATTTCCTTGGAAGGTGATAGAATCAATTCTATTACTGTTATTTTCAGGGAAAAAAAAATGATAGAAGTTCAAACACTACTGTTTTGTTTTAAATAGAGCCAGTCTTTGAAATTCAATTACCTGCCAGTGGTCTAAAATGCGTTTTAAGCAGTTCACATAACATAGCAAGTAATAAACATAAGGCAAAGCATTAGCAAGTATGAAAATATAGGAAAACACTCACATGCCATTACAGCCCGTTTCGACCTACACATACAATATAAATCAAGCATAAGGTAACAGTAGCTTAACTAATTCTATTAATCTCTATGAGTAAGCGTTTCATTTGGCCATTTTCACATCCTGTAATTATTCCAGAGGAAACATGGGTTAAAGGTTCGACTAGCACTTAGAATGTCTCCTAAAGCATAATTATATATACAAGACTTAGCCTGTGTGTAAAATTGGGAAATCTACAACACAAAGCATTTATTTTTTCCAAATAAATTGCTGAGTCCAATTATAACAATTTATTATTATTGTTAATTATTATTATACAATAGTAAATAACAATAAATATTATTATTGCTAATATTCAGTTCTATCCAAAGTGTATCTCAAAAGGAAAAGCTGTCTGCAACCTGCAAAATTTGGGCCTTGAAACATGAGTATTCAGCTGTCAAAAATTGTTAAAACAGAACCATGAGCTCCCTCTTAAAGGTCATTCAAAGGAAGAATCATAAAAGCATAGTCACAGTTGTCAATTGCTCCATGTTTAGCTGGTCACTGCAAGAGCACAGGCCTCAAGAGCAACCCTGTTTGTTTAATGGTAAAATATGGCTTTAAAAGCACAAAACACTTATTTGCTTTTTTGAGGTTTGTTTTTGGAACCAACACTGATTTTCAAAGACGGAAAGAGAACCCAAAAAGTGTGCACGTCATGATGTACCTATTTAACTAAACTATGCTCTTACGGAAGAAAAAGAAAGCAAAACAAAACCAACCAAACAAACAATTTTGCAACTCTTATCTACAGAGTCCATTAATTGTCTTCTTCCCATTAAATCTGCATAATGAGTACACATGAATCTAAAACAAAAATCTTGGTTAAATCATCACTGGCAATTTATAAGGCACATAAATAAAAGGCTAATTGCCCTTATATATCAGGCTCTGACTTTGCTCAGCTATGGCCTCCTGATTACTGCATGTGAAAGTATTGTTAGAAGGTGTTTATAATGAAGTTTGTAAGCAATTCAAAGCTTGTGTTCTGGAAAACAGCAACTTCTCTACTTACTTCAAGTGGTGCAATTAATGGAATCTGGCAAGCAAATTCCAAGGCTTTAGTTTAAAATAAAAAATATCAATTTGAAAACTCATGAAAGGAATGTTGATGTTAAAAAAAGTTCTCAAATTAGTAAATACTAGAATTAAGTCTGTTCACAAAGCATGAATTCAAACCTCATATATATATACAGTGCAACGCTTTGCTCAATATTAAAAAGCAAGCCATCTATGCAAGCTAGGGGGAAAAGAGCCCCCAACAAACCAAGAAACCCCAAACCAAGCAGCAATGCTCCTGAGTTCATCCTGTTTTAGTTGATCCAAAAGTCTACAAAATCACTGTACTACCTCATATAAAATGATTAAATAAAACATGGAAAGGAGAGTTTCAAAAGATAATACACAGCTACTATAGTGTCAAGTTGAAATTCAAATACAAAGCAAAATGACCATATTATATGTTGAGTTAGAATTTTGGTTTTACACGGTTTTCTATGATTTATTTTTAAAAACATTCCACAGTTTTACTATAAAACCCCAAAACTACTCTAACTTGTTTTGACATATTTTTAGAATTCTCCCAGTGTTTCCTCTGAGCAACCTGATCTAGTGAAAGGTGTCCTTGACCATGGCATGGCAGGTGGAACTAGATGACCTTTAAAGTCCCTTCCAACCCAGTCCATTCAGTGGTTCTGTGATCTTACTGACACCGTCTAGATTGGAAATGGGAATCAACTCTCTGTATCAGGAATCCTTTCATTTTAATGGTAAAATTGTGAAAGTGCCGCACTTCAACATTTTGCTGTCTGGCAGGAGTCAAGTTCTGCTGGTTTACAGCAGGAACACCAGAAGCAGGTTAGTTTTGAACATTGTATTTTTCCCATGGCAGGCTTCCTCTTTCTATTCCAATACTAAGGAATTGCTACACACTATGTAGGACCACATTATTGTTGCTGAAGGCTAGCGAGTTCATTGCAAGCATTCACTGCTTGATTTTCCTTCTTGGTCAATGCAAGAGAAACTCCTGGGTCATACTGAAAGTTTGTAAGGCATGAGCTGAAGTCAATGCAGATGATGTGAAGTATTCATGAATTTTAAACATGTTTCTTCTCAAACATCAGTCACATACATCCAAAGAAAAGATATTTTTGAAGAGAGAGGCACATGGTAAAAGGAATTAAGACATTTACATGGAATCAGAGTAGATTCAGACATGACTAGCTATGGATCTTATTCAGCATGCAAAGATTTTATAAACTGAATGCTATTTTTCTTAAAGCATAAGGCATCTATAAAATTTGCATAAGAAAAATAGTGGTCAATTGATATATGCAAACATCAAGTATGTTGATACCTAAAATTGAGTAAATGGCAATCAATTAGAAATAAACACTAATCAAAACAAAAGCAATGAGAATGTATGCATTGTCAAATATGAATTTTCCTTTTCGTTGAAAGTATGACAGCATGCACCTGTTGTTTACAATTATTGCTAATGAAAAGGTGCCAATACAAACTAACTCATGAATTCTCCATGCTGCTGAGTAGAAAGAAACTAAGGCCCTGATTCAGCAGGCACCTACTTTTGCTGGAACAAGTTACCCACCTTGAAAGTTCAAAGGAATGTCTCACCTGAAATGAGCTGTCAGCCTACAATAACATTTCAACACTTGGGGCTAAAATGGGAACCTAAAAAAGAACCACACAAACACTATATACTCTGTGAAGAAGTGTGATGTATACTTTCAATTGGGGAATAAAGTTCCTTGTTATTTTTGTCACAGATGGTCTGTCATGGCTCAGTCACTGCCCCCTAAAGTAGCTGTTGGCCTTGGGATTTCTACAGTTGCACTTGGAGGGCAGAGTTAAAACTGATGGCTGTTTGTTTATAGAAGGTGCTTGGTGCTGCTGATGGTGTAAGGCAGGGGTCCTCAAACTACGGCCCGCGGGCCAGATACGGTACCCCAGCGTCCTCAATCTGGCCCGCTGGTATTTACAGAATCGCCCCGCCTCTGTCCTGCCTGGGGAGGGGGCTGGCACGGGGTCCCCTTGTCCCGATGCGGGCAGCAGCCCCAGGAACATGGCCGTGGGGGCACCCCGGCGGCCCTCCTCCCGTACCAGGGGTTCCTTCCTGTGGGGGATCCCTGGGGGCAGCAGCAGCGGTCGCTCCGGGGTGTCCCCGGAGAGCCCACGGCCAGTGAGGTGATGGCGCCTCAAGGCCCCGAGCACGCGGTCTCCAGCAGAAGCTGCCATGTTGCTTGGGGTGTGATCCCAGAGAGAGGCGAGAGACCTGGACAGTTTAAAAGGCTGAGCACAGAGG